>KK116691.1:677996-772593 GCA_000611955.2 Stegodyphus mimosarum | reverse complement strand
CATGTATATATATATATATATGTATATATATATATATATATACACACACACATTTGGTGTGGCCGATTGCAACCAAAATGGGTGGTAGCAACATATTATAGCAGTTCTGTATACAAAATTTCAACGTTCTGAGGTGACTCATGAGATACACACAAACATACGTACGTGCAGATGGAAAAAAAAAGAAAAAAAAAACTTTCCTAAATCCACTTTAAATCTGTTTTATAGTTCCTTTGGGGAAAAAGAATGCTTTGTTCTGTCCTTACGTACATATGTCACGAAAAAACATCGTTAAGTTGCATTCGATCGCTGTCAAAATGGATATTTTCGTTGAAACATGAGAACCGAAATTTTTTGTGATTACAATACTTCCTTCAGAATACTTTTCTTGTGATTTTGTTCAACTTGAAATTGATTTAATTTTGTAATTTTTTATCTTTAGCAAATTTTTGCCCTGATATTAAATAATAGTTCAATAACTCTGTAGTAAACTTAATTAAACTCATCTACAGTGTTTCTTTTATAATTCAATTAATAAGAAATTACAATAAAGATTCATATGATAATACACGAAAAAAAATTCTCATGAATAACTTTATACGGAAGAGATGAATTTTAGAACTTATGCTGAGACTGATGGAAAAAAAATTCGAACTCATGAAAAATTTCTAAACGCTTAGAAAATGATTAAAAAAGTTTAGACGAAATGCTTTGATTTAAAAAAAAAAGATTTCTGGCTAAGTATAGTTTCTGGCAGCTTTTTAAAATTGTTTCTTTTAAACAACTCTTCAATGCAGAAAAAAAAAATTTTCATTATATGCATCGGCAATAAATAAAAGTGACAATGTTTAGAATAGTTTTCTTTAGGCAATAAATTTCGCTTGCTACATTAGCATATATCCGTGTAAATGGCCACATATATCTTTTGTTAAATTACCCACGAAAATAAAGAGCAACCTTTTTTTTACACTTAGTCCATATCTACAAGAAACATGGTATAAAACTGTCAATTGGAATATTTTCACATAATTTCAAACTTTTTTATTAATAATCTTAGCTTCTAAGAGCTCATTTGTGAGGTTTAAAGCATCTAAATTTGTTTATGATATCTAAAATTTTTATTTTGTTATGTCTTTAACATGCATAAAATGCTTATTCTCAGAAATACCTACTTTAACATCTCTTATACTCATAATGACACTGTTGTAAGGTGTTAGACCTTAAAATATATTACACTTTTAATCGTTTTCTTTACTTTGGGGTGTATTTATTTAATAAAAATACATTAAAAAGGAGTAAGAGTGGGAATAAAAAGGCATTTACGTATTTGCTTCAACAGCAGATTGATCATTTGGGGAGGGGAGGTAGAAAACTGCAGCAACAATGAAAAATTATGTCAAGAGCGAAAATTTTTTTTTCCAAGCTTAAAGAGGAGCAGTACTCACTGTTTATTCATAGTTTAGGGAGTAAAAGAAAACCAGATGCTTTTAAATTTGCGAACACTTTGAGACATCTTCTTTTCTATTTTTTCTTTCCCAAGAAGAGAAAGTAGAAAAAGATAGACTAATTATTTTCCAGATGAATTCATGTACAATATATGTTATATAGCTTGGATATAGTTGCATCCTGTTAATATTTGTTCCAGATTTCTGTTGTTCTTTAATTGATAAAAGATTTAAACCAGAACCAGTATCTGATGTTACTCAGTATTTGGTTTAAAAATATTCGTGTTTTTTAAAATTGATTTCTTTGGTAATCTGGTTTACAGATGCAAAAAATTAGACATTAGTGACATTGATTACGTTTTTGACTTAAAGCTCTTATAGTGACATCACTTTGAATTCCTCTATAAAACATATAGAACTTTTCGAAAGATTCTTAGCTAGTCAGTTTAAAAAATTTAATTATCATTTATCATTCTTCTTATAGTTTTGAAATTTAGATTTTACTACCTTCTTCTTTTTATTACCCTTGTTTATTTGTTATTCCAAAGGGGCTTTGTCCCTGCAGGACTATTATTTTTGCTTTGCGATTTTGCGTCGAATCACTCTGAATGTCCGTTTCAGTTTTCAAATTGTTACCACCAAATATTATGGCCCTGTACTATATTTAAAGAAATTAAATAATGATGAATCTGAATAAATGTATGTATGTTTCTCGCACTGTGCTAAAACAACGGTACCTAGAGCCATCAAATTTTGAATGACGTAATCCTCTTGCGAAGATGGGCACCTGGAAGCCCAAATTAGAAATTTAGAGTTTGTTTTATTACCGATTTTACATTTTGTAAAACTTTAACGAATTTTTGATTAATAAACTCAAAGATTTCAAAGCAAGCAATAGCAACGTTGTACAGAGAAAAAAATTATCCCCAGCGCACGAGACTGTGTATCGGAAAGTCTAAAAATATGCTCATTTTAAAATTATTTTGCGTTATTGCTCTTGAACTGAATTTTATGGTTTAATAAATATAGGTAACACACAAAATGTTAAAAAAACGCCCCTTTAGACGTAATTTAAAATTTGAAACCTTTCAGATTTTTTTTTCTTTTTTATTGTTTTGCTTTGTTATTTATAAAAATTATTTAAAAATACAAATTTTAAAAATAAACCATAAAAATGAGTAAATTTTATTTGGAATGAACCTAATAAATGTGTAGGAAGGAATCAAATAAGTTTCATAAAAAAAGAGATATTAATAAATACATACCAAATTGAATTAACATTGAAGAACCAAAATTTTGAGAGCAAATTTTTTAAAAACTGCTCGTGCGATTTTTACAGAATTTGGTAGTTTGGCATAATTTGAGTCGTAGAATCGAAATATGAAAAAAAATGGCATGGCATTTCACAAAAAGTTCGATTTTGTGTCAAAATGCCTATATTAGAACAATGCTATATATAAATCTAATACATATCCTAAGTCGCGCTTTCGAGACATGAAAAACGCAATTTGAATTTCGTCAATCGGCCCAGTAGAACGGGAGATAGAACTGTCTCATTTTTTTCTGCGCAGTGTACCTGGTAAGCTAGAAATACAACTGTTTGTGTTATAGCCCAAAACAAAATAAGTAGCCCACAAAATGTACATGAGCTATCACAAACATTGTCTATCTTCACTGCATTGTCTATCATCCCTCAAATTATGAGGAAGTCAAACAAAATCAAGACATACATAAAGCATATTTATTCCCAGAAAAGTTGCTTACAAACTTACCGCCTAACTTGTTTCAATTACGGATATTCAGAGATGGGTCCAAAAGAGAGTTGGGTATAGGTACCGCTAATATACTGGTGAAAATTCAGCAATAATATCCACATTAAAGAATACTCTATCTGCCAGTTGTTCTGGGGTACGTGAGGACAGCAAACTACCAAGCCATCAAAATCTGCCACAGCTTGCAGAACATTTTGCTGATAAGACGACTCCACAGACACATGCAGTCTTCTTCACTCCTCCAGTTTCCTCCTATGAATAACTTCTTCGTTTAAAAAGCCCTGAATGTAATTTTGACTATATTAAGTAAGAACAAGTATACCTCATCAGTCAAACACAGTACAGAAACAACGTTCTCTGCATCTGCCTGCAAACTAGTACACTGACTGATGGCTTGGAGAGTGCTCTCATTTGACTTAGATTAGATTTTATATTCTCTTTCTTAGAAAGATTACTATCGCTATCAAGCGTAGACCCAGGAATATGGGTCACAATAGCTACTCTTGGTTTTGGAAACCGAAGTCATAACCTGTTTGAAAAATAAATTGCCTCTTCTTCATACAGTCTTCCTAGTTTAAACAATGACTTTAAACGCCTGTTGCTTTTAGACCTATTCTGATGCATAACACCTAAGATTTGTAACACATGCAGATGACAATTAGTCTTAAATCATTTATATTATTCATTAAGAAACTGTCAGATGCTTGAAAGTTTTACCAAATGCTTAAACACCTCAGTTTATATTTATATATAGGAAGTACTGTATTCCTACAAGGTGCTTTAATTCTACCGCAGCTAAGGCGAGAATTGGGAATAATTGCCCTATAACATGACATCCTTACAGCAATATTTTGCTCTAATATTGTTTGATTAAGGGTTAAAGAAAGTGATATTACCGAGTGCCAACGGCAGAATTTCATTCCCTGACATGATAGAATATTAAAATACAGCATAATTAAGTAAATGCCTCGTCAGAATAAAATTAGAAAAGCCTAGTAAAATAAATTGTGAATTGCATCCCATTGACAAATGATTAACTATATTTCCTAAATGAAGCCCTTCAGTGAATACAAAAACTGAGACAGAATTTCATAAGCATTTTTGCCTCAATTTAGTATGTAAAAATGATGTAAAAATTATTCAAGAAAAAGCAAAGAAAAAGGTAAGAGCTCTCTAAGCTCAGAGCATTAAGATATTTTGAAAAAAAAAAAATCCCATTTTGTGGTTATTATGTTCACAAACGGCCGACTGATAAAAACAGTAAACACTGGTTGTTCGAACCAAATTCAAGTTCCAAAGAATGGGCTGGTTCAAAGAATGGGTCTTCCAAAGAATGGGATTCAAGTTCCCAGAATGGGCTATCCTTGCCTGACTGCAAGGGGATTTTCTTGACTTTCTTCAAGCAGTACGACTGAATTCGAGTCATTTCCTCCTAAAGTACAGTCAATGACATCCTTTTCTTTACGCTGATAGCCTCTTAGTTAATTCAATTCAGTTAGTATTAATCAGAAATGATGAAGAAGAAAGCATAATATTAAATACCTAGTATTTTTTATGATTTACTCTTTTAATAAGCATATTTCTCTTGGTTATAAAATAATAATGCTATTTGTTTATGTTTTTGCTCTATTGGGAACTAACATTGCTTTTTGTACTAGTTCTATAATTAGTATACCACGGCATTTTAGGGAACCTAATAACTGTATACTTAGAGGCAAACCAAAGTATAGGTTTGCCCCTAAATACTGACTGTCTACGATGACTATGTCTCCAACAATACAATTATTTTGCATTTTCTGTACTTCTGCTCGAGGACAAATGAGGAATAAAGGTAATTACATGGGTTTATTTTTGTATAATAATAAAACCACTTCTTGAAAAGCAGGTATTATGCACTGTTCGACATTGAAAATGCAACACCAAGAAGGAGTGGTAAAAAATTTATGCAAATTTTAGAGTACACTCACGTCACTGAGTTATGCGAATGAGGTAAAATGCGCAGCTTTCCGATTCACGTGAACTAAGATATAAGGGAAGGAACGTACAGAATGGGCAATATTCGTGTCGTCATTTCTGCCAGACGAATTATCGAAGAAAGTTGTTTTTTGTTCCGGAGGATACGTGTAATAGGAGAGAATTCCAGGCCGCCGTCAAAGAAGGCACTTCCAGCAGATAGACGATTTTACGAGAGGCATGGTGATCGGACTGAGAAGGGCGGGTTGGTCCTTACGTCAAATCGCAGTTGATACCCACATGGATGCGAGCACAGTGCATCGGCTATGGCGAACATGGTTGGAACAAGGGAATGTGGGAAGAAGGAGGGGTGCAGGTGCAGCCAGAGTGGCATCAGCACGCGTGGATCGAAGCATCCGCCAACAAGCTGTGGCGGTTCCGCAAGTCACTTGTACCACGATTCTGCAGCATGTTCAAGATACCCTGGATGTTCCCGTGTCGACCAGAACCATTTCCCGTCGATTGGTTGAACGTGACCTGCACTCAGGACGTCCGTTAGGAAGACTGCTATTGACCCCCAGCATAGATGTCAAGGTTCAGAATGGTGCCCCACTGGAGCGATGTGGTGACAGAATGGCGAAACGTCGTGTTCTCAGATGAGTCACGCTTATGTTTATCCAGTGACAGTCGCCGCATACGTGTGTGGTGCCGAGATGGAGACAGATCTAATCCGGCAGTAACTGTGGAACGCCCCACCGCGCGACAACGTGGCATAATTGTTTGAGGCGCTATTGCCTACGGTTCCAGGTAGTTCGTATTCAGGGTACTATGACGACCCAACGATACTTAGATAATGTACTGCGGCCTGTGGGAATCCCCTACCTTCAGGGGCTCCCTAGTGCAATTTTTCATCAAGATAACGCCCGACCACACAGTGCTCGCATCTGCCAACATGCTCTGCAAGGTATACAGATGCTTCCCTGGCCACCGTACTCTCCTGACCTGTCACCAATCGAACATGTGTGGGATGTGATTGGACGCAGTCTGCAAACTCTGCCCCTGCCTCGTTCAGAAGACGAACTGTGGCAAATGGTTGAAAGGGAATGGAGAGCCATACCTCAGGACACCATCCGCACTCTTATTGACTCTATGCCTAGACGTGTTTCTTCGTGCATCGCTGCCCGCGATGCTTTTATATCCTACTGAGCCGACGCTGTTCTGGCTCTGTATTCTGAGTATCATTTTGAAATAAAGATCACTTATTGCTGCTTGCTCTCTCTGTCTTTTTTCCAAATTTCATCACTTTCTGACCACTCCTTCTTGGCGTTGCATTTTCACTGTCGAGCAGTGTATTAAGAATCATATTGCGATTAAGAAATATCAAAGCTGCATTAAAAATAGTTGATAATTTTTTTCACCCAATATTATATATTCTTTTAACATGAAAATACATCAAAGATAGTGAATAACTGAGTGGTTGATCGATTTCTAGTATCAAGTTTTTAGTTTTTGCTTATTTTTTTACTTTTGCTGACGAAGAAAACTCCCATGCTGTTCTGAAACTTACTTTGACGGATCCATACGGTGTAATAAAATACCTATGAATGTGAAGTGCAGAAAGATTAGGTATTTATTGCAGAAAAATACACGAAAGTCGTCATGCCCTTCTCGAGACTCGAACTTCTTGTCTTCCGATAGCAAAGGAAGTGTTTCCAATTACACCACCAAGGCACACGGCAAGAAAGGGGGAAATGCTTTATAAACGTGCACACGTAATTTGCAAAGACGAATTGGTTTTACTAGTGAACCAAAAGTTCGTACAATTTATTTGCGTATCTTTTTATATAATATGCTTCAAAGAAAAGTATACAGAAAATAATGAAAACTACCGTTTAAAGCCGCGTCATATTCTCTGAGTTTTAATTTCCAGCCTAATTTTTCTTCCTTTCAGTTTGGACAGCTAGAAAATCTACTGTAATAAACTGGCGCAGACGGTTAAGTTTCATTTGGAATGAATATTTGATTCATCATTTCTTCTCTTTTTATATCATCCGAATCATAATTGATGGTAAAGTCTTACTCAAGCCTCCGTTCAATCTTTTCCCCCCCGCACTGTAAACGTAACGAGCTGATTCTTTAACTGATAAAATATAAATTACTTTTTTCCTAAAATTACACAAGTTATCAAATGAGAATTTCTTTTTTCTTAATGGCATCAGCTGCCACTTTCAATTCAAGATAATGTCGATTCTTTTTTATAGCACTGCTAAACTTTTCCTTCCTATTTTATATCTATGGCAATTTAACGGTTTAATTTTATCGTTAAAAGTGATGATGAATTTTTCGCTTGGATATGCATGTAGGTTCTGTTTTTCAGATAAAATAATGCCTGTAATGATTTTTTGACTTCAGAAAGATACGAGAGTTTAAATTTTTTTCACTCTTTTACTTTTTTCCTCATTAGATACGATGTCGAAGTGGGAGAAAGTTGCATTAATTAGAATATTTTTTTATCAAATGCGAATTCTGCGTTTATAGGGTGGAAAAGAACTGCATTTTCATTTAAAATGATCAGAATTATATTTTTATCATATAACTAAATAAATTAAAATTCTGCAGAAGTTCAACATTTGTGGTTGCTTCATTAACTTAAAAGAGTAAGATATTAATTTAGTTAATGAATATTATAGCAATTAATGTCAAACTAAGTGTAATTAGAAATAAATTTTAGTTCTTCTTCATTAATAACTTCTGCATTAATGGAGCTTTATTTATTATAAGAAAATGGCCTATGACAGTATATGGTTTATATAACTGTATTTTTTATAGGGGGAAATTTTCATGGAAAAAAGCTTTTATCTCATATTTTTAATCCAAAGGGGCGTTAGCCAAAAAGCGATATTATTCTCGCAACAACATTTTGCGTCGGTTCACTATAAATGTCCGTTTCACTTTTCAAATTGTTGCCACCAAATATTATAGCCCTGCATTATACTTAAAGAAATTAAATAATGAAGATTCTGCATGAATGTCTGTATATTTCTCGTATTGTGAAAAAACAGTGTTACCTACAGTCATCAAATTTTGAATAACGTAGTCCTCCACCCGAATATCGGCACCTGGAATTGATTTAGAATTTGGAATTTATTGTCTATTTCATATTTTGTGAAACTTTAACGTATTTTTTAATAAGAAACTCAACAGTTTCAAAGCGAGCAGTGATAACATTGCAAGGAATAAAATATTTCTGTCTCCAGCCCGCAAGATTATCGATTGTGAATTCTAAAGATATACTCTTTTGAAATATTTTTAATGCCATTTCGGGCTAAAAATAAATGAAACGCCCGCTTGGGAGTAACATAAAATCTGAAAGATATCAGATTTATTTTTGTTTGGTATATATTTTTCATTCATTTTAAATTTTTTTAAATCTTTTTTTTTTCTTAAAATGGCAAAAATTGCAAGAGCTGTTTCCCTAAGAAGCGCTGCCTCTATGAAAGACATTCTAACAGACTTCGTTTTTTCATATTCTTTCTGTTTTCTTCTTAAACATGTTGGGAAATCTAAAAAAACTGAACACATTCACTTACATATGAACCCAAGATGAATCGGTATTCAGTATTCTTATCCATTCAGTTACTGACACTCTATGATATGATTTTGATATAATGTGCAAAATCTGAAACTCTGTCTTCTGTTTAGATAACCTGTGAGCTCTTTTATCAAAGAGTGTGTACGGTAAGTTATTTGTTGGGTTGATTAATTGCTTAGCTCAAAATCCCTGCGGGCTATTTGTTTTAGGAGGAATTCTTTTACGGACAAATTTCTAAAAGAGAGCTATTCACATTTATGATAAAAAACTATGATAAAAAAATAAATAACCTAAAATCATGATTCGTATATGCATAATAAACAAACGAAAAACACGCTTCATATTTATGATACTCAAACTAAAATCCTTGGACATTCGTCTCGTGCTTTCGGTTTGTTTCTTTAAGAGAGATAAAACTGTCAATGCTTAATACTGTCAATGGGGCAAAAAATGAACTGGAACAGACGGTATATCAGTCAGATTGCCTCGCTCATGGAACCATCTGTATAACTTGGGCTGGGAACTGGCCATTGAAGTTTGATTGAAGGATGAAAATAAATTATTTCTACTATCGCAGCTCAACATCCTGAGGCAGGATTGCCAGAAAATGGCAAGGATAGGTAAGGTTGTCTGAGTTGACGCGAAATCGCCCATTTGGAGGCATTTAACGACAAATTTGGCGATATGCCATTGACGGAGCGAGAACATTCTAGAACGAATTCTTACTGGTTTTCTCCAGTTTGTTCTCGAAACAGGTCAAAAGCTATATTTTGCCAATAGGCGGAGTAGCAGTTTTATAGTGAAGAGTCTCTTGAATGTGTTCAGTAGCAGTGTTTTGAGTTCAGAGATTAGCTTGAGAGCGATCGACCGAATTGGGAGCTGTACTTTAGTGCTTTGCCGTGTTCTCCTGAATCAGTCCAAATCCACGAACCCGTAGAACGCAACAACTGGTGTCAACATTTACAAAACCGTTACGCGTCTCATCTTGTGTTATCCTTGTCCTGTTTGAGCTCATCCCTGTGAATCATCGAGGAAAAAGTTACAGTCAGCACAAAACTGTGTATCAAGGTAAATCACCAACTCGCCTTGGTATGTTAGAAACCAGAAAATTCACGAGGAGTTGCATATAAAGCAATTAAAATATTTCTATTGCCGACTCTACGGGAGATTCTACGAAAATCTCAACATCAACAGTTATCCGGGTGTATGACTATTATGTGAATGATGTAAACAACAGCAAGCGGCCCATGGCCTTTCTCAGTAACCATCTTAATTAATCCATATGTAATTTCTCTTGCTATGATATGTGCTCTTTTGTTATAAATGTAGTCTAATTTACATATTTCACTTATTCTCTAAAAAACACCATAGGACTCAAACTTACATTTTGTATTTATTACATGCCTAGTAGTAAGCGTCTTTTCAGGTTTCACCGCCAGCTCTTTTCCCATTTACAGCTTTCTCAGATGGCATTTATCAGGTCTCTGAATTCTCTGACAATATACGATATAGCTTATTAGATACATTTATTCAATCTCTTAGTATTGAGCTTTAATAACAGTTAATTATAATCATTAAATTAAAAAAAGAGAATATGCATAGTTATGATCTGATATGCAAGTTACCTACTGACATAATTCGTAACTGCTTATCTGTTCGACAAGAGGTAGGGTTTTTTTTTACCCAGGCACCCTGGTGTTACACCGCTTATTCGAGTACCAACTGGTGTCAGAAGTGGGATTTGAGAGTGAATGCAAGTAATCGGCCTGCAGGATTAAGCCATGGCTCAGAAAATGAAGGCTTTGATGGAATTTTTAGCAGAGATGAAAGCCGGACAGGAAGAAATAAAAGCCGGATAAGAAAAGCTGCAAGAGAAACTCCAACAGATGGAAATGGAGCAAAATAAGGTTACAAACGATATCGTGGTACTTAGAGAGGAAATTCGAGCAAAAATAGCAGGTGTGGAAGAAAAAGTTGAAGAAAAATCGAAAAAATTCGGGAAAGAAGTAGATATTTGTAAGAAAACCGGACTGAGCACAAGAACGAACCGGAGATTTCAAGATTTCCCCAGTTTCTTCGCATAGGGTAATCAAAGCAAACACATACGGTGGAAAATCATCATGGAGTACATATAAGACCCAGTTTTCGATCGTGGTGGAAATTAACAAGTGGGACTCCCACATGAAGGCTTCGCAGTTGGCTGCACCACTCAGAGGCGATGCTGCAGATGTCTTAGGAGTGCTCTCCGAAGACCAGATTTCAAACTTCATTATCCTCTCGAATGCGCTGGAACTGAGATTAGGAGAAGAGTGCATAAAGGACTGTAGCCGCCTGCAGTTGAAAACTCACCAGCAGAAAATCACGGAAAGCCTTCAAGAATTGGGGATTGACATCGAGAGGTTGGCGCATCAAGCATGTCCGGACTGTCTACCTGATGTCCGCGAAAATATGATCCTGATGCATTTCGTCAATGAATTCAAGAATGCGGAAATTCAGAAGGCTCTCAAACTGGCCGGCCTGAGAGACTTAAAATCTGCCCTGGTCTACGCCATGAAGTTAAGTCGAAGATCCATTTATATCCTATTAGAGCCATCCTATTAGAGCGGCTCAAATAGAAGATCTAAAGTTTGATCTTGCTAAACTGAGGGAAGAAATAAGAGAGATTCAGAAGGCGTTAAGAATGCCGAATAAGAGCAATACTGAAAAAAAAAACAATCAAGCGCTGTAACTGCGAACCGGAGGAACTGTCACGTTAACCAAGACCGAGTGAAGCAAGAAACACGAACCAAAACCAGGAGACAGCTCCCGTGAAACAAAAACATGGGGATCTGAAATGCGGGAATCTCACAGAGCGTAAGTTGCCAGGCAGAGATGCAGCCAGCCCCTTTGGAATTTCTACGGTTCTCTTCAATGAGCGGTGGAAATAACGGACTGTTCGTCGAAGGATACGTGAATAAGCATTTTTTGTAAGATGATCATCGATACGGCAAATGTTAACCATCGTTAGAACACATGTAGCTCAGGAATTGAACTAATCTTGAGTTGGACTCCACCCTCTGTGACTTTACAAACAGTGACATGTGATACGATTTCGGTTGAAGGTTAACATCACCATTACCTGCGGAAGTGAGACCTACCAGCCTTTGGCTTTCGTCGCTAACATCGCGGGAGAATTAATACTCGAACCGGACTTCTTGCGGAAGTACGAGTTTACCCTGGATCTATACATAACGAAATGAACTCTGCAAATTAAGATATAATTGTTTATGAAATTAAAAACAGCATTCATTCCAGGTTTGAAATGAAAAACTTCATTCATTTAGCTCACCAAGTAACAACAGGAACAGATGTTACCATCCATCCGATGACAGAATTATTAATAACCGACATCATAGAAAACATTAGCTTCAAATTTGGAATAATTGAATATCCTGAAAATAGCCCAAGAGATGTGTTAGTGGCCTCGACATTAATAAACATTTCGAGAGACTTCGTCCCTGTGATAGTAGCAAATGTTTTCTACAGTCGGAGAACCAGCCGAAAGGATGAAGTACAGTCCAGTTACTTGCGTTCACAAAGCACCACCTGCAATCCCGACTGAGGCAACTGGGAAATTATGGGAAGAATTTCTGCTAAATGCAAGCTTAACCAACGAACAAAGACCTGCGGCAAGGAAAACATTTATATAATTTGAAGATCGATTTTCTAGAACTTTCAGAGTTGTCAGCAGCACAAAACTGACGCAACGTCGAATTGATATTGGGGATCACTCTCCGATCAAGTAACATCCCAGACATCTGCCATTCGCAAAACAGGAAAAGGTTGAAAATCTTCTGAAGGAGATGCATGAAAACGACATCATTGAACCATTCGCAAGTCCATGGGCATCTGTTAGGACGCAAGTGTTTTTTCAACCTGGAACTCAAGAGCGGATATTGGCAGGTGGAAATTGATCACCATGATAGAGACAAAACTGCTTTCACTACCGGCCAAGTATTCTAGGAGTTTAAAAATATGCCACTTGGACTTTGTAACGCCTCTGCAACATTTGAACGCCTGATAGGGAAGTGATTTGTGGCCTATCTTATGAATCCTGTTTGGTATACATAGATGCCATCAGTGAAGTGGGCCGTAGGTTCGAGGAACATTTAGAAAATATCAGGAAAGCGTTGGAGAAATTGAAAGATGCCAAACTCAAACTGAGTCCTTCGAAGCACAAGTTGTTCAGCAGTGAAGTCACCTATCTGGGGCACCTTCATCTCCGCCGAAGGTGTCTGCACAGATCCAGGAAAGGTGTCGGCAATTAAGGACTAGGAACGCCCTGTGGATATTCATCAACTACGGAGCTTCCTGGCACTTGTACAGTTTAGTACAAAAGATTATTACACAGAGTTTCTTATTTGATTATCAAAGTACAATCATTTATTGGTCATTTTCATGTATTTGATAGTTTGAGAATTGAAAAAAAGTGTTTCTAGAATTCAAAGTTGCATCTTTCTGTCCGCTTACATTTTTACTTGATAGCATTTTCTGTATTTTCAATACACGCAAAAAAAAGTGCACATAAAATTATCATCAAAACCCACGGAACAAATAAACAGAATATGTATAGCATGTCTTCGTTTTCTTCTGGTACAGCAATTTGAATATCTAAAGTACTGGAACCTGGGGGAAAAAAGAGGATAAAATACATAATTATAAATAATAAAATCCGAAAACTGACATAAATATTAGCAAACACTTCAGAACCAATAAAAATTTAAGTCTGTATGCTTTTTATATGAAGTTTAATCCTTTTCAGCAACAATTTCAAAGCCTTGACAACAGGTACACATATGTCTTGTCATAGTTTGTCAAATTACTTATCTTTCTCAGAGATCTTGAACTGAATTCCTCTGACTCCACATATTCTTAAATATCAACTTTCTAGAAACCAAAGCACGGGGTTTTGCTTTTCCAGCAGTCCTATAATGCTTAAACTGCTCCTTTGCCCACCGCAGTCTAGATCCGCTACTGCTCACTTTTTGAAATAATCAAATTTTGAAATAATCACATCATAAATCACAATTATAACCAGAGCTCATCGAAAAACCTCAATAAGAGAATCTCTGGAGCGGATTTTTTTTCATAATATTTTATTCTAAGTAAGACTTCGAATTTATAAGTAAATTGATACTAACTCCTAAACGCATAATTATATATTTCTTAGAAATAAATCCTTAGTTTGAAAATGGAATATTTAAGGCAAGAAAACTTCCAATGACAAGATGTATACGAAAATGGTAAATTTCGAGCTCCCGAAAATACTTGTGGCCATGTCGATGCATTAGCTGATTTGGTCTAGACAGTTCCAGTTCACCACGGTTAACAGTAGTATGGGAACACGAACCATCTTTTATGCTTTAAACTGTGAGCCAAATAACAAAGGCTTACATATTGAAATACTAAGGTAAACAGCTCAGATTTGTGCAACACTAGTGGCACGCTACGAAAAAGGTTATCTGAGAACTTTTCATACAAATGTTACCAAATATTGGGTAAGGGTCTAAAAAAGGTCACTTTGCCTAGGGGCTATCTGCCAAAAACGGATGCCTTTGTGAACGATTTTTAAAAGAAACCGACACATTCATTTACACATGAGAAAAATAATGAAAACACCTATACAACTGGTTCGTTCACACGCATTTGAATTTGCGTATACGGCAAGTTAATCCGCTCTCACAGCTATATTGAATTCTCAACGGAAAACTGCTGCTGCTACATTTAATAATACCTTTTTGCTTGCGAAAAAAACGGTATTTATACTTCAAAACTCCTACCCAGAATAATAACACTACCTTTTTATGCTGTTTCCGCATTCCCTTAAGTTACGATCGCAAATTTTAATGCTGTTTCCCCAAGGAAATTTTCTTACACAGGGTTGCCACTCAAACAGGAAAATGAAATTCTTTCCAGGTTTTTCAAGTCCGTTTTTAGAAAATTCCAATCTATGCTAGTAGTGCGAGTTGACTGTGCTGAGAGATAAATTAATAATGGTACCACTTGAAAGCACAAAAATTTGACAGTTACATATGGCTTACACACACAGAGCTATATATAGATATATATATAATATGTAATCCCCGAAGTATTACAACTATAATAGGAGTTGTTTTCTCTGCTGAAGACTGAGATTAGAATCTGCCCAATATGGATCAAAAAATGTCCTTTTTGCGGACGTTTTGGAGCTAAACGAAAGTAAGAAATCTATTTAATTATCTATTTTTAAATAAATTTAGGTATTTTATATTTATTTAGCAGCATACCTATTTTATATTTATTTAGCAGCACTTATTGTTCATCCTAATGTGGCCAAATCCTGTGTGTACCGTATACTAGCCGATTTTGTTAACCGATTCTATATGTTAAAACGATTTAGTTTTATACGAGAATGGGAAGGTATTTTCTTTAGTTCAACATACGCATACGACTTTCTCGATTCTGGAGGTTGCTGGAAACTTGCTTTGCCTTTCTAAAAGACAATTTCATTGGAGATGCGAAAACTGGCTCTACGCCAGCTGACCGAATGACTCTCACGCGATACATAATCCGTCAAAAAAGTAATCGCTTCCGACGTGGGCGCAATACGCTTTTTTTAGGATCGCCATGTGAAATTCCCTAACTTTTCCAAACTTTGATTAAAATATTTAAATTCCCTAACATTTTTGGACAATTTTCGAATTCCCTAACTTTTTCCGGTTTTCCAGGTAGCTTGGCAACCCTGTTTACATAACGGCAGGACAGCCCTTTTTGCCTTCAAACTTAAGACAACATTTTGATATTTCAAATTCAGAATATTTAATTCTAGCCGAGCGCAAATTATTCTCACGCTAATATAAAAGATTAGCCCACCAGCGGCCGAGCGGTAAAAGCCGCTGAACACTGGTAGTTCGGTCCAGGGTTCGAGTCCCGCCGAACGGGCTGGCTGCATGGGCGTTTTCGTGGTTTCCCCCATGTGTAACGCGGATACGAGACAGTTTCCCTTAAAAAGACTTCCACGGGGCATCCCTCCCTTTCCGTGTAGTGCCTTAGGGCGGAGCACGTAATATAAGAAGAAGAAGAAATATAAAAGATTAGCCACAATTGGCTTAATTAAATATAGATTAATGGTCATGACATCAAATTTTCTAAACAATGTATGTAAACTACTCAACTTTGAAAGTCTTGACATGAATTAGTTTAAGCACTTGAAATATGTTTCTCTATTAAGATGAGACATTATATTAAAAGGTTGTATGCAATGTATTCTTCCTAAGCTTTTGAACTCATACAACTATAATATGTTATTGAGCTTAGTCCGCATGCGCTTCAGAATTGCTTTCGGGAGAATGAAAGTTAATGATAACACCTAGAGGCCTTAAAAACTGTAAAGATGTGAACTGAATTGGTGCGTTTGAAATTACGAAGAATGATCTACATTTCCAAGTCCGCAAAATTTAGCAGAGATATGTCCTTTCGGGGCTCAACATATCTCTTAACGTGGGATACTTTATTAATTCCACATTTAAAGAAGTGTCATGGTTCTACTGTGGTTTTCAAGAAGTCGTGGACTGCCCTAACAGACACTGCGGTGACTTTGATAACTGCGACAGAAAAATTTTTCAAGAGAGTAAATAATTTTTAGTCTCTTGAACCTCTATCACATATGTTTCGGCTACGCGGGACTGGACGTCGAAAGGGACAGTTCTCAGAAACCGCACATTTCCAGGAAACCCATATAGCTAGGTTACCATTTTCACTTACTACAGAGACTTGAACCCCAAAAAGTAATCGATTATCGTTTAGATTGGGATCACGTGATCCTAAAGAAGCAGAACTTTCGTTTGATTGGTTGATCTCTACCTGGGACAGAGCTCCAGCCTCCAACCTTTTCGGCGAAGTCTCAAAAAATCCCACGTAGCCGGGGTACATCGTTTCCGTAGCTAGGCGGCACTTCGCTTCCAGCGGACCTGTTTTTTCTAGCAATCCCCCCCCTTTAAACCACTGCTACCAGAATCTCGTTTCTCAGAAAGTCTCGTCTAGCAGGGACCGTCGATAGATGTGATAAGTGTTGTAAATTAATCAGGCATTTGAGAAGAAGAAAATGTTATTTTTAACTTAACTTCTGGTAACCCTAGAAATGCCAAGGTGCGCGCGCAACAACCATACCAACTACATCAACCATTCCAAATACGTCAATCACACCCAATTAATACATCCCATGATACAGTTAATCCTTACTTCTTTTTAAGCTTTCGTATGTGCTTGTATACAAATGTCAATCACACCCAATTAATACATCCCATGATACAGTTAATCCTTACTTCTTTTTAAGCTTTCGTATGTGCTTGTATGCAAACATTAATGTATCTGTCGCTTTATATTATTTAGTTATAGCTGAATAAATATGATTTGTGCTTAAGTATGCATCCTATCATTAATGGATACATCCCTCACACCAATGAAGTTTCGGAGATTTAACTGCTGCTGCTGGGTGCACAAAAGGTAAGCTAAATTTTGCTATCTTTATTCTTCATAGATTATGAGACTGAATGTTGTAAATCCCGAAACTAAAATTTAAACTGTGCATATAATATATAAACTTTCTGAAACTGCTAAATAAGAATTAATAATGGCACAGTCAAGTCTTAAAAATTGTATGCAAATAACGAAACTGAATTCCGAAAATTATGCTACTTGGAAATTCAAGATTCAAATGCTTTTAATGCGTGATGGGTTAGATGATCATCTTTATTCTCCCCCACCTTCTAAACCTGATGATGAATTTTTAAAAAGGGATAAACAAGCACGAGCTATAATAAATCTATGCATTGACGACTCTCAGATTACTCATGTTGGAGGTGAAACGACTACTGCCGGTACATGGCAGAAATTAAAGTCAATTCATGAGCGCTCCAATTTGAGCAGCAAATTATATCTTCTGAGAAAATTATATTCTATAAAAATGGCTGAACATGGTGACATCACTCATGCTATGAAAACATTCCGGATCAGCATGTAGCCGCACTTATGTTAAGTTTCAATTCCGGAATCATACAATAATCATATAACTGCCGTTGAAGCTAGAGAGGAAACTCTTCTAACTACAGATCTTGTAAAAACGAAACTCACTGACGAATATAACAGAAGACTAGAACAACAAGCAGATCGAAGTTCTAATTCTTCAACGACGTTTAAATCTGCAATAAATGCTAGAAATTATGATAATAGTAGACAAAAGAAAATCTGTACCTTTTGTAAACGCAGTGGTCATACTCGTGAGCGTTGTTTTAAACTGCAGAACAAAAGTAACAGTTCTTGTCCTGACAACTCGAAATCAGAAACTAGCGTGACCAAACATGTCGGAAAATCGAACCGACATTGTATGAGCGCAGACACTTTCGATGAGAGACGCAGTAAATCCGACACTGACATGCATGTTTCAACGCCAGTCCAAAGTACTGTTTATGAAAAGGGTTTAATAATTACTCCGCGGTATTGCTCAGAACAAAATATAAATAAGAAAATTTTATACATGGATTCCGGCGCTAGCAGTCATCTAGTAGGAGATGAAAGTTTATTTACTGAACTGATATATGAGGATTCTCGAGCGAAAATCATTTTAGCAGATGGAAAAATTTTATATTCGCAGGGCAGAGGATTTGTTGACCTTAATTTAGAAGAAGAATGTGGATTGCAGAAAATTCGATTGACTAATGTTTATTACGTTCCTGATTTAAAGAGCAACTTGATTTCTGTTAAACAAATTGCTAGTAATGGATATTCTGTTACTTTCGAAAAGGAAAATTGTTACGTAAAAAAGGATAGCCAATTAATTATGCGCGCATATTCTGACGATAACAGTTTATATAAAATTGTTTTAATCACAAAACCAGAAAGCGCTAATTTTGCAGTTGAATGTAAAAATAAAAACTGTATACAAATATGGCATTCAAGGTTAGGTCATCGAAGTTATGACGCAATCAAACAATTAATAAGAGAAAATCTTGCAGAAGGGATAAAATTAGATAATTGCACTCATAATGATAGCTGTTCAGAATGCATAAAGAATAAAATGCAACAAATTCCTTATCCAAAAGCTGCTAGTGTTCGAGCAAGAAAACCACTGGAACTTATACATAGTGACATTTGCGGGCCTATGCCTACTCCAAGTATTGGTGGAAAGCTTTATTTCGTAACCTTTATTGATGACTTTACTAGATACACGGTCATCTATTTGCTTGCTAAAAAGAATGAAGTTCTTGGTAAATTAAAGGACTTTGTCGGTATAACAAGAAATAAATTTGGAAGAACTATCCAGACACTTCGAACCGATAACGGCGGTGAATATACCAGTGAGAAAATGGAGGAATTTCTATCGAGTAACGGCATCAAACATCAACTAACTGTTCCTTTTTCGCCTCCTCAGAACGGTGTGAGTGAAAGGAAAAACAGAAGCCTTGTTGAGATGACCAGGTGCCTACTGTCCCAAAGACGACTTCCAAACAAATTCTGGGGTGAAGCTGTAAATACAGCAAATTACATCCAGAACCGTCTTCCAACCAGAGCTTGTGATAAGACTCCTTATGAATTATGGAGCGGAAGAAAACCTAATTTAGCTCATATGAAACAATTTGGTTGCACAGCCTATGCATATGTACATAAGGAAAATCGTAAAAAATTAGACCAGAAAGCGATTGAAGGAATTTTTGTCGGTTACGATCAACGATCAAAGGGTTACAGAATCTACACAGGTGAAAATCGAATAATAATCAGTAGAAGCGTCAAATTTGTCGAAGAATTATCAGAGAATGAAAATATTGAAATTTCTCTCCATCCAAAGGCTGAAGATGTTGAAAACGATGAAGAAACTGCAGAAAAACACAAAGTTGTATCCGAAGTTGAGCCAAGACGATCAGAAAGGAAAACGAAAGGGAAACCACCAGAACGTCTAGGATACTTAACAAACACAATAAAAACCATACCAGAGAATTTTAAAGACTTGGATAAATTGAATTCTGAAGAAAAGGAAAAGTGGTTACTCGCAGTTGACGAAGAAATCAATTCCTTATCCCGAAATAAAACTTGGGAACTGGTTGAGCTTCCTGTAGGAAAGAAACCTATTGGCTGTAGATGGATTTTCAATCTGAAAGAAAACGAAGATGGAACAGTCATTCGTTACAAGGCGCGACTAGTTGCAAAAGGTTATAGTCAAAAATTCGGAACTGACTACGATCATACCTTTGCACCAGTAGTTCGACATACAACTATCAGAACTTTTCTTGCTGTCGCAGCATATGATAAAATGCACGTGAGACATGTAGACGTCACTACAGCATTTCTACACGGAAATTTAAAAGAAGAAATATTCATCGAACAACCAGAAGGTATAATTCAACCAGGACAAGAAGGAAAAGTTTGCAAATTGAAAAAAGCTCTTTATGGATTAAAACAAGCTGCTAGATCATGGAATAAAAGAGTCGAAGAAGTATTAAAGAACACTAACTTTTCGCAGAGTACAGCAGACCCATGCTTATTTCTAAAGAAAGATGGAAATGATACGATAATGATTATTGTCTACGTCGACGATATACTTATAGCATGCAAAAGCGAGGAAAAAATTAAAAGGCTAATCAAATATCTCAACGAATTCTTCGAAGCAAAAGACTTAGGAGAAGTCAGAAACTACTTAGGAATCAACATCAAAAGAGATGAAAACAAGTTCCTATTGAGCCAAAAATCAAAAATAGAAAAATTGAAGATGATGTTTTGTCCAGATATCCACAAACCATCTTACACACCAATGGATACTTCTTATCCAAAGGAAGAGGACGTCTCTCCACCAGTGGACAATACGAAGTATAGGCAAGCCATCGGAGCCTTATTATACATAGCCACTGTAACAAGACCAGACATCACCCTAGCAGTGAATCTGTTAAGCAGGAAAAATGAGTCTCCAAAGGAGAAGGACTGGAAAGCAGTTCTAAGAGTGATTGAATACCTGAACTCTACAAAGGACATTTGCCTGAAAATTGACTCTGATAGCCCACCATCACTTTCCTGTTATACTGATGCTGACTATGCATCTGATTTAACCACGAGACGATCAACGGGTGGAAATTTATTTTTTCTGGGAAACAGCCCAATATTTTGGTCCACAAAGAGACAAAATTGTGTTTCCTTATCATCTACCGAATCCGAGCTTATTTCTGCAGCTACTGCTGCTCAAGAGCTCAAATGGATATTAGATCTCCTTAAAGATTTTGATCTACCTCAAAAATTACCCATTAAGATATATGAGGACAATAAGTCCACAATAGCTCTGATAAAACAGGGAAAAATGAATACCAGGTTAAAGCATATTAATGTTAAATATTTCTTTTTAAGAGAAATGGAAGAAAATAAAACAATCGAGATAACATACTGCAATACAAATTCCATGATTGCAGATATTTTCACTAAGCCATTGCCCAAACCAAAATTTCTGAAATTAAGAAATGAGCTAAATCTGATTTGTAACATTTCCCAAATGCATGATTAAAGGGGGGATTGTTGTAAATTAATCAGGCATTTGAGAAGAAGAAAATGTTATTTTTAACTTAACTTCTGGTAACCCTAGAAATGCCAAGGTGCGCGCGCAACAACCATACCAACTACATCAACCATTCCAAATACGTCAATCACACCCAATTAATACATCCCATGATACAGTTAATCCTTACTTCTTTTTAAGCTTTCGTATGTGCTTGTATGCAAACATTAATGTATCTGTCGCTTTATATTATTTAGTTATAGCTGAATAAATATGATTTGTGCTTAAGTATGCATCCTATCATTAATGGATACATCCCTCACACCAATGAAGTTTCGGAGATTTAACTGCTGCTGCTGGGTGCACAAAAGGTAAGCTAAATTTTGCTATCTTTATTCTTCAATAAGCTCTTTAGGGACAGGTCCGTTGAATATAGAATATAAGGAAACATTTTGCAACCGAATTCATATAATGTTAGCGGGTTTTCTTTGTGACACTCATGGCTGAGCGTTTTTACACAAAACAAGAATATTATGTCTGTTCACAATTGTTTACTGCTTCAAATGAAGTTATCGGTCCACATCGACCCGTTAGGAACGACAATAATCCGAATTCATGGTTTTATCTCGCACGAGGGAGATGCAATTGGCGATGAGGATGAGTCATGAGTGCACACAGCACACAAAAACAAAATCACGTTTTGAGAATTTTTTTACTTGCACATAATTCCAAATACTGAGTTCGCTAATTATGTTTTTCAAAAGTTGTGCTAATATTAGTTGCCACTGAATGTACGGAATGACACAATGTGAACTCAAAAATCATTCTCAGTTCGTTATAAAACAGATCTGTATACCTTAGCAGTCACATATCTGTCGAACATACGATGGCATTCATGTGACGCTCCGATTATTTTCTATAATCTTTAGCAGTCATTCGCAACATTATTTGAAATTGAACATTTCAAATGCACTTTCACAATATATAGCATTATTAGCCAAATGGGCGTTATCCCAGAAAGGTTATTAATGTCAAAACGGAATTTTTCATCGAATCACTTTTTAAAATGTTGCCACAAAATATTTTCGCCATGTATTATATTTAAAGAAACTAAATGATGAAGAATCTAGACAAATGTGTGTATGTTTCTTTCATTGTAAATAAACAATGGTACTTGAGTCAACAAATTTTGAATAACATTATCTGTGTGCACTCCACCTGAATTTGCCCGAATTTGGAATTTCTTTTATAGTCTATTTCATATTTTGTAAAATTTTAACTAACTTTTGAATAAAAAAACTCATCAGTTTCAAAGCAAGCAATGGCAACACTAATGGAATAAAACATTTTTATCTGCAACGCACAAAACTAACTATCTGTTGGAAATTTCAAAGACATGCTAATTTTAAATATTCTGTGATTTTGCTGTTGAATTGAATTGTATGTGGCGTTAGGGCCGAAAATGGGATATTTATTATATAAAGTAGACACACAAAGCTTTAATAATCAAAAGACAAAAAAAGAGTTTTGTAAAACCATCTTAGTAAAAAAAAACTGAACAATGATATGATGAGAAGAGAAACGATTTAGAAAAAAAAAAAAAGGTAGAAAAGTGTATGCCAACACTTAACGCTTCATCGTGAATTCTAAATGTACGCTGCTTATAAAATTTTTGTAATTTTGCTGTCGAATTGTATTTGGCGTAAGGGCAAAGACAGTGATGTTTAATAAAAGCTAAAATGATATAAGATAAAATGATTTAAAAATAGTAAGAAAATTTTTTTTGATAAAAACAGAGGTTTAATTTAATAAATAAATAATTTAATTTAATAAAAAAAATTATTTAGCAGGAGTGAGTGTAACAGCAGACTCCTAAGACTGGAGCCCAGCGAGAACCTAAAAAGACCTTAACAAACCCTTCTAGGTGACCATTAAAATCTAAAACCTTTCAGATTTATTTTATTATTTTAATTTTATTTTATCTTCATGCAAGAGAAGTTGTAATTCTTTGGCTATGGTTTAAGTATTTTAAAAATATGAATCTTTATAAAACGCACAGCAGTTCTCTTATAATAACTACAAAGCACGTGTATCCTCGTAATTAAGCGCGTATCCCCTTAAATATCGCTAGTCATTTGAACTTTCCAAAACTATGAAACTAAAAAAGACATTAATTGCGGGACAATCAACAGAAGTTATGAATACTTTACCTATCTCATTCATTTCATCCATGATTAATACAGAAATCTTCTTGATCCCAATGTCTTGGAGGTGTGAATATTCACCTTGAAGGAAGATAAAATTATAAAGTATAATAAATACAGTTTCGGGTTGGATTCTTAAATTAAGATGCATAATACAATATCACATTTAAGATAAAATTATAAAAATATAATAAATACAATTTCGGGTTGGAATCTTAAATTAAGGTGCATAAAATACAATATCACGTTTTGTCTTTCACTTTCAGTAACTACTAAACGTGAAATGAAAATTTCTCTTTATTTATTATAAAATAATTAGCATTTCAAGGGGAGGAAAGTAAGAAATAAAAGAGTTATTAACTTGTATTCTTTATTATTATTATTTTTGAAAAGTATTAACCTGACAATCGAAGCTGGAATGACAGTTATCAGAAAACAATTTTTTAAAATCAAGTTGTTAAAAAAAAAGTCTCCTTTCCCCAGCAAAGATGAAAATTGTATAAGAAATAGTATAGAATGACTATTATGCATACTTTAATATTCCGGCGGTATATTTTGAAAGCTAACGATTTTTTTTTTTTTTTAAAGATACATTAGGTGCTTCTAAATGTCCAATTCCTTTGGAATGAGATGGCACTACCATCGTTACTCTTATCGAAAGAATGTTTCCTTTTTTTCTACTAGCAGAGCTAACTGTGTGTGGAACGGAAGAACAGCAACGAAAAGTATGACCCAGGTGATGCATAGGTTCATGAACATTTCGGTAATAAGCCATCAGGTCTTCAGACTTTCATACTTTCCAACCTACGACACCCATAAATCGGGAGATTTATTTTCAATTACAAAAAGATTTTTAAATGCTCAAAATAGATTTTTAAGAATGAATTAACTTCAAATCGTTACTAATTAATATCTGAAAGTTCAGTTATTAATTTTTAAATATTTCCTCAGAGATATTCGTACAATATCGCAGTATATCACAATAGTTATATTTTAAACTACTAGAATATAAACAGCACTCAAATTCAAAGTACAGAGAAACCTAATTTGATCTCAAGCCGAATTCGCTGCAATCAATAACAGCACTAAGTAAATAACTACAGTTAGTTCCCTTAAAACAACTACTGAGCTGAGATGTTTTAATCCAGCTTTTATAAGCTTTTAAATCAAGCACGAGATCATTTTGGTATTTTCTCGACAGCAAAAGCAATTACGAGATGTATATTTATTAAATGTTAAATGCACGCGCGCTTTTTACTTTTCCAGCGTAGCTTTCTCTTAAATTTCCTCACGCGCTGCACGTAAAATAAGCAATTTGAATCATAATTTTACTAAAAACAGGAAATTAAATACAGATTCCGTAACATTGCTCCCCTTCGCAAACACTGCACGTACCGGGCATTACAATCCCTGTACAGGAAGCCAAACTTACGACCATGGTCTTATACTATTTACATTATATACACTACGTACTATGGCCATGCTACAGTGTTAACCTGTCGTAATGAATGACTTTAGGTTTAGAGTTTGATGACTTACGGAGCCGAACCACGACGTCGTTCAGCCTGTTTAAGACAGTGTACGGGCCATCCCAAGGAGACTGTAGTTAAGGGCTTTGTAGGACAGTAGTTAAGGGCTGCTAAGCTGTAGACTGTAGTAGACCTTTCCGTTGAATCGGATTCTACAACCACACCTTGTCTCCTTCGTTGAATCGATGTTCAGTAGCTCTTGTGTCGTATCGGGTCTTCATGTTCCTCGTCGCCATGTTGACTCAGTCTCGAGCAAAATTATGTGTCACTTCAAACCGGGTCTGGAGATCTTCGACGTATTCCTCAGATGATGAAGGCGCATCCGAGGGCGACCAAACAAGAGATCACCAGGCAGACGAAGATCACGACCGATGAGCATCTGGGATGGAGAATTGCTGGTAGTCTCCGGTTTCTCTTCCACCCTAGTATGATTTCGGCAGATTCTGAGCTGTTTCTTTCAGACATCGCGTCGGCGTTTCAAGGTGAGGATCCCTTTTGCTGATGAATAGCTATGTCCGCAGATGCTGAAAACAGTTTTTGTTGTCTTTGAAGTCCAATGGAAAATTGTATTTCCTTAAAAAGTCCAATCCAAGTATGCAAGGACATGTAATATCCGCCACATATGCAGTGTGATGGTAGATGGCACTTCCAAGCGTGATGTTCCCGTTTAGCGTGATGTCGATTTTATCACCAGACGCAGTTTGGAGGGTAACACAGGATCGCGTCCAAATGGGTTTATCTTTAAATTGTTGAGCTAAATCTTTCCGATTGATGGCAACATTAGCTCCTGTGGCAATGATCATATTACAAGGAACTCCAGTACCGTTGCCACTCACAGCAGAAGTCTTGAGCACTTGAGAAAAATCTTGAGCACTTACAGAAATCTTGAGCACAGAGGTTTTCACTATCGTTCAAACTCCGCTCCACGTTATGGTAATTATTAATTTGATTCCTGCTTCGTTGCTAGGAAATGATCTTATTTTCCATGCTCTGGAGTGTTCTGCAGTTCCTCCGTACGTGGCCTTCAGCTCCGCAGTTCCCGTTTTTTGGTTTCCGCTCGCTCCTTTTCTATCTCATGGCATTTAATTATCTGTTTAAATCGGGCTGTCTTATTTTGCATGCTCTGCAGTTCCTTTGTATATGGCCTTCAACACCGCAATTCTGGCAGTTTAGAGTCGGTTTCTTGTCACTAATATACCGTCTCAAAGCACTAATATACCGTCTCGTTTAGATAAATCATCTAAACGAGCCATCAATTGATCCACTGGCTCGTGGACTTGCGCAGCCCTGACTGGGTAGCGATCTCTACGAGTTGCTTGCTCGTCTTACGGAATTTGTACTTGATTTGCTATTTTTAGTAGAATTGTAATTAAAATTGTTTTATTTCCCCGTGCAATGGAGCGCGTGACGTCTTTTAAGACAGAAGACTCAGGTGTAATGATACACAGTTACCAGGTGCCTGGGTGTTAAACCGCATCCTGAGTAGAACTTGTATAAATGAGCATAACGTTTCCTACCATAACGTGAGTTAAGTGGTATGCGTTAGAAACAAAATCTCCGGTGAACTGGAAGTGAGTCTGTCGATATTTCATTAATAGGCGGTTAGTCCTTCAAATTGGTGTTAGTTGTAGACGATATTGCAGTGTTTCGGATAAGCTTATGGCCATAATCCTAGTTGCGTGCTGTCCGCGTGGTTTTAGGAAAGAACTATGCTGAAAATTTAAAAATACAGGAGCAGGAGTATTTAATAAATAAATATCTCGTAAATGTTTTTGCTATCCAGAAAAATCGAGAAATACCAGCATGATAACGTGAATGATTAAAAAGGAAGGAAAACATGTCAATTCATTTGTTGTTGTTTTGTGAACTGTAGTTGTTTACTTAGTGCTGTTACTGATTGTAGCGAATTCGTGGTGAGATCGGAATTGCTTTCCCTGTATGTTGAATTTGAGTTCTGTTTATCTTCTAGTAATTTAAAATGTAACTACTGTGAGATATTGCGCGAATATCTCTGAGGAAATATTTCAGCATTTTGCTTTATTTCTTATGAAAAGAATAAATCTTATTCACCTTTTATCGACTTGTGCATTCAATCTATTTATATATTACGAACCGGTACGTACGCAACAATATAGATATAAATTTGTTCGAAATAAATTGATGCTTAAGCCCAAATTTTAGATACTTTTTTCAAGAAAATGCTTTTCAATCCTCTGTTATTTAATTTTTTATGTAGCTTTCTTAAATTTAAAAATAAAGCATCAAACATCTTAAAAACATTTCAGTATTTAGAAATAAGAAGTCGTTCTCTTTTACAAACCTATAAAAAAATTTTTGCGTTAACAAAGAACACAATATTAGATTACTCAACAACAGATAAATAATAGTCACCATATCAAAATTGCGTGTAAGTAGCAATTTTTCGAATATATAATAGAAGATAACATCTAATTTTTTTTGCATAGAATATATGCACAAAATTTGAAATTATGTGATAACAGACAACAGCTGAAAATAAGAAGGCAATTATTTGCATAATTGTTAGGAGAAGTTATTGGGATTTTACCAACGTAATTCACTGGGTAATCGACTTTAACAGAGCATTTCGTGATATTTACTTCTCTCACCATAGACGAGGTTTCATTTCTATCTGAAATATAAATAGCAAAACATAACTATAATAAATTTTGAGCGAACTTTCTGAAATTCTAAATATAAAAATACATTTTATTTATTTAATATCTAGTGTAAATAAATTTTGAATGATATAAGAAAACATTTCTTACAATCCTTTAAACGAAGATAGCATACATATTTTCATATTTTTTGACATTTTACTCTTCTCAGTACACTGCGCAAAAAAAAGGGGGGGAGGGACAGTTCTATATCTCAAGTCCTACTGGGCCGATTGACGAAATTCAAATTGTATTTTTCATCTCTCGAAAGCGCGACTTAGGATATGCATTAGTTTTACATATAGCATTGCTCTAATATAGGTAGTTTGGCAAAAATTGGACTTTTCCCATATTTCGATTCTACGGCTCAAATTATGCCACATTGCCAAGTTTTGTAAAAATCGCACTCGTAGTTTTTAAAAGATTAGCTCTCAAAATTTTAGCTCCTCAAGCACCAAGGTAAATTCTTGAACTTTTCCGTAAATTTCGCACCAGATTTTACAAAATTTAATATTTAGGCATAATTTGAGTAGTAGAACCGATTTGTGTCAAAATAACTATGTTAGAACAATGCTATATATAGTTCTAATATATATTCTAACTCGCGCTTTCGAGATATCAAAAATGCAAATTGAATTTCGTCAATCGGCAGAGTAAAAACTGTCCAATATAGATTATTAATACCAGTATAGAACTTTTTTTTTTTTTTTTTTTCCATCGCAGTGTACTTTAATACTGTAATGTTCAACTAATCGCCTGTCAGAGTTTATCCTAGTCATGCACTCAAGAGGAATAATAATATGCCCTTTGTGTGACCCCTTTCAGGGTCAAGATGGTCAAGGTCGCCGAAATTCACTGCACTGATAGTATTACGAATCTCCTAAGGCAAAGCAGACCGTACCGGCTAAAGGCGAGCAGACATAAATTTCGGGACATGGACATCTTAGCCCTCCTTAGGAAATCGCAAAATAAAGCGAGCGGTGCAGAGAAGACTCTAGCTCGAATGCATCAATTTCCCTTTTCGGTACTTCATCGCTAAAACTGATGCATTAGCACTGCACATGAGCCCCGCCCTTTGTTTTACTTGCAGAACCAGAAGTCGGGAGTCGTAAACCTAGACAGTTGATGACTACAGATTACCTCCAAATCTTTAAAAATAAAATAAAATAAAATTTCCATTTTTAGTCCAAAGGGGCAATTTGCTCAGGATTAATAATTTCGTTTTGGCATTTGGCGTTGATTCACTATAAGCGTTGTTTCACTTTTCAAATCGTTGCCACCAAATATTATCGTCCTGTATTATATTTAAAGAAATTAAATAATGAAGAATCTGCATAAACGTATATATGTTTCTCGCATTTTGATAAAACAACGGTTCCTAGAACCATCCAATTTTGAATATTCAACGTTTCCACCCGAATGTGGGCATCGGGAAGGCCAAATTTGAAATTTGTTTTATTATCGATTTCATATTTTGTAAAACTTTAACGAATTTTTGATTAACAAACTCAAGGATTTCAAAGCGAGTAATGGCAACGTTGTACAGGAAAAACATTTTTATCTCCAGCACGCGTATGTGTATTGGAAATTCTAACGATATTAGATTTTTAAATTATTTTGCGATATTCTCTTAACTGAATTTTTGAGTTTAAGGGCGAAGAACATAGTATTTAAAAATATAGGTAATACACAAAATGTTAAAAAAAAAACGCCCTTTTGGATGTAATTTAAAATATGAAACCTTTCAGATTTTTCTTTTTCTATTTTTATTTCCTTTTTATTTCTATTTTTTCGCCTTAATTTGTGGGGGAGTAAAAATATTTCATACTTATTCTGTCGGATAGGGTCTAAGTTTTATTGCTCCTTGCAATCTCTGCGATTCTACATTCTAGCGCTCAGGGCCTCTGTAAATTGTATAAATTTTGTTCTTCCTAAAGTCTGTCGCTCAATCCGGATATTCCGATTGCACCAGCTCTAGCCTTCTCCCTGACTTAAATGTCGCGTAATAGTCGCTGTTACAGCTTAAATTCTCTGAAACGAAATGCTTCGCATCATAGATGGATTAGATTATCATATGAACAGAAAAAAAAAATGGTATTTCTAAGGTTATTGGGCAATTAGTAGTTTGTTTCAAATAAAAAATAGGTACTTGTCTTTCCAAAATGATTTGGTACTTAAGCCCAAATTATTTTAGAACACTTTTATTATTAGTACACCTTTTTTACCAAAGAAATTTTTTACAGTAGGCAGCGAAGTCTCTTACTTGATTTGTGGCAAAATTTTTCAGCTTTAAATTTAAACCAAATAAAGCAGCAATTAATGCACATAGAATTTTTACATAGATTACATAGCATTTGGATTTATGCATTAGAGACCAACAATGGAAAACAAGATAGTAATTAAATGCATATTAAACCTTAAAATTAATTAGCATTTTACCATTATCCTTCATTCTACGTGCGACCCTAAGAGAGCAATTCGTGGCGTCTAAGTTTTTCAGTAAATTGTATTTTGAATTTTCACCTGAAATAAAAATTACAAGAAGTTAATTGAGAGAACCTTCTATAATTTAAAGTATAATAATTTATCTCATGCATTTGATTTTTATTATACATAAATTTGTAATGATAAAGTAAGACTTTTATTTAAAATCCCTAAAACGTGGATACCATATATATTATCATACTTTTTTTGTTGTTATGCCCTTTTCTATTGAATAATGGCTAAAATATGAGGAGAAAATTGCCCTTCATTAAAATCAAATAAAAGAACAAAAATGAAACACAGAGGAAATAAAAGCTACTATATCATTAGTAGAATTCTGTTTGAGCAGCATCAGTTAAAAATGCGCCAACAACCACTCCAAATATCTTAGCTCGAGAATTTAAAATATCGTCACTCGAGATTTCTAGATTTCGTTTGAAATACCGTCACTATTTATTTTTTGCCATATTTCACCGTTTTTTTTTAGTACGATGGTAACAATATTTGGCAGTTACCTAATGACGCAGAGGCTGCTAGAAGATTCTTTCGGGACAAAGGAATAATTCATAGCAATAGACTTTGTTCTCAAAATCATCCGATAAAGTTCGCTTCTGACTCAAACGAACCTATATGACATGGTTACGTATGTTCTTTCAGTAAAAAAAAATCTGATGTCTACATGACATCACTTTCTTGTATGGAATATTAAATTATACGCAGTTTGCATTACGTTCAAACTTATTGCATTGAATTAAATGTAATTCGTCAATAGCGCATAAACCACAGCAGAATAAATGCACTTTTTAAAATTCACTATATTCGTTTACCATAGTGACGCTTGTCGCTAGGTTTATTTAACAGTTACATCTCATACATTTTATAACCCAGAATGCACAAAAATTATGTACCTCATCAGAAGAATTAATTATCTAATCGTTGCCATGTGTTCTATTCAAATACTGTGCTAAATCTAAATTTATGTACAAAAGAAATTAAACAAAGAAACAAAAAAAGAAGCAGTTTTTCACATACGATTCAGTATTTCTTATTCAACTAATTCAGATCTCACTTCGCAACAAGGCAAAAATATATAAACATAAAAATCTATCTTAAAAATTACGAAATAAATTTTAAACACTTGTTTCCTCGAATATATTCCAGAATGAATTAAGCATGATTAATTCACAATAATCAAAGAAGGCGTTATCTTTGTTGTTGTGAAGCTTAAGTTCTCTAGATTGACAACAAATCCATTATTCTAAGTTCCAAGTGTCAACAATATCATAAAAACTACTGGAAAGGAATCTGTGGTATCACGAATTTTTGCCAACTTCAGTTAAAATCAGCCATAATACGACAGTAGATTTAAATAACTACTTGAGGGAGGTATGTGCAAATAGTTTCGTAAAAGTGTAAATAGTTTCGTAAAAGTAAAATAGTTTGATGTCTCGTTAAAGAAATTAAATAGATGGACCAACAAAATCGTAGAAATAGACGAAAGTCTAAAAACAACGTTGGACCTGTTCTTCCGGAACAACGGATATTCGGAGGTTCATGCCGGGAAAGCAAAGAATGTTTTCTGATCGCCGTCCCCGATCGTTGTGTTACAACACTAATGTCTGGTTTATGTGATTATGGCAAAGCCTCGAGGGTTATCTGCAGAGCAGGAATTTTTTTTGGACAGCCTATATATAATGATTGATACTACAACTTTAAAATTTTTCAGCTTGTTACTAGCATTGTCAGGAGAAAATGATCATCAATTGTTTTCATTTTAATTCTTTGTTCATAAAGTATTCATTTTCACAGTCAAAACTATATTTTCCAGTGTTATTCGCTCATTCTAAAATAGAAATCAGTGAAGTATGCAGTAATGTGTCATAATCAGAGGATGTACAATGGCTCCCAAACGTGTTCGTACACTTTTAGGGAAACATTGCTTTACACATTTATAAAAATTAATATTTAAGAATCGAAATTTTTAATAATATCTATAAATTTCTCTTGGCAAAAGTACTATAAGGTATTTCTCCAGCCTTCTTAGCATGCCTTCGTGGTGTAGTAATCAGCACGCTCGGCGCGTATTCGAGAGTTTCGTGGTTCGACTCCCGGGAGGTTATTATTGCTCATCTTTCATCTTTCCTGCTTTCGAAATAACCCATTGTCTCTACAGTGGCGCCCGAACTAAAAATTGTGGTAAATGATGGTTCTGTACGACTAGGATTTGGCGACTGGGTCCCCGAATCACCAGTCGCCCTTTAAAAGGGGAAGTATATAAGGTATTTCTCCCGCATGTCTTCGTGGTGTAATGATCAGCACGTTCGGCGTGTTTTCGAGAGGTCCGTGGTTTGACACCCGGCGAGGGCGTTGCACGTTTCTTCTATTTCCTGATATCGAAAATAACCTAATGTCTTTACAGTACATTAATTATTTTATGAATATAATAAATTTTTGGGCGGAAAATTAGTAATTAAAATGTAACGGAAAAGTTACCTCACAAGAGTCTTCGTACACTTTAAAGAAATCTGCACGTATTAGTAAATATTATATACTTCTGATCGCTAGTACTTTGTAGGATATCTTGTAGCATTTATGACACTTTCATAAGCCATTTTTTTTGGTAATATCTGAATAAATATCCTCCATGTTTTCATCACTCCCGTCTTTGGTTCGGTTGCCGTTTTTATATTGCATCTTAGTATCTAACCACTAATTCTCTCCAATTGCGTTCTGGCGTTTCCATAAATTGTGGACAATCCAATTGTGGATATACCAAAGTTGAACGCTGAGGGTCTAGTGTTTAGTATCCTTTTCATGATAAAGTTGTTTCCGACATCCAAATATCGGCCGGATAATTTTAAATTATCTTTTATAATATTTAAATAAAAAGCATTCTTCATAATGCCATCAGTAAATCCTAAATTATCTAAACCTGATGCTGACATGCACCCCGCAGAAGAATACCACTGCTCCCACGCTTTACTGCTCCAAACAAGTTTTTGGAATTCAGTTCTTCATAAAATTATATGCCCATCTCAACCGAGAATGATAAATTTGCTTTCATCTTCAATTAAGAGAGAGTACCAATATCCTTTGGGCTTATTTATCTTTGATTTTGCGAAGGAAGGATTAAGCTTTCTATTTTTTGCCCTTACAAAAGGTTTTATTCGAGCAGAGCGCCCATGTAAACCAGCTGATCTGAGTACACGTCTACAATTTTAAGGTGAATTTAAAGTTTTAAAGTAGAAAATTTTTCAGTAAATTCTGTGCAAATCTATATTAACACTCAAACATGTATTTTTCACAAATTTTTTAACTATAAATCTCTGATCACGTTAACTTTTCCGGACAACCTCTCACTTTATTTTCGATCAGATTTTCTTCTTTAAAGCGTTTGTCACATACACCAAAACAGTGGGTAAAATTTACTAATTTAGTGACATCCCGGATCGATTTTCCACCCTTATGATGGAAAATGATAAATTTTCGAATAATATTTGTTGTTTCTTTACGTTTAGGAACCATTTTTAAATATAAGTAAAATATAACGAAGCAAGTAAAGAATAAAGCCAAGCGAATTTTTAAACGCCATCAAAATGCAAAAATAATAAAAAAAAACTGGCAGACGGATAATTTTATTTATAAAATTTTACGAAAATGTTTCCTCGTACAATCACTTTTGTGGCGTGTTTTATCTATACCTCCTTAGATTTTTTCAATTTTAGAAAGACAAGGGTCAATTTTAGAGTCAGTATTAAAAAAAAGTTCACTTTTACTCAAAATTGCATGGAGATGATATGAAAAAAAAATACTGGGCTTCGAATTCGAATTCAATTCCGGGCTACAGTGCTTTTTCTACAAATTCTGAAAGTGTACGAACAACTTTTCTAAATTACTGTAGGTTGTTATCCATGTTATCTTTACTTACTCAGAGAAATGATGTGAGAATGTGAGAATAAGGGGCGAGGCCCAGCCCTCATAGCCAGCAGAGCTGGCTATATGGCTTAACAGGGACCGGCCCGTCTAACCAACAAAAATGCAAAACCCCAAAAAAACCAAACAAACAAGTATGATGTTTGCACGCTGCCCAGACAAACACAAAAACGAACAAAAGAAAAAAACAAAAAGTAACTGGTTAGTAAACTAAGGAAAAGACAACAGGTTAAAACATATAACATAGAAGCTGTGGTTCGCCGTATATTCATATTTCATATCCTGTACATCTTCCAAATTTCAAAAGCTTTTGATTTCAAAATAGTTCTTCAGTTCATAATTCCAATATGTTCTTTATTAACTACCATCATAATTTCTTTAGATATTTTATTCATAGTTCTCTGTTTATTATATAGATCTAGAATATTAATCCTTCCATATTTAGCCCTTACACCCTCCGTCAGGACGCATTCTTCTACAAAATGTTGTGCATCACCACGTCTGCTGCAGGCCGTGCATAAATCGCTACCCTGGAGGTTAAATCTCTTGAGATAGGCAGGGAATCTTCCCTGATTTGTGATAATCTGATTAGTATCGCTATTATTCATAAGATTCATTTTTCTATCAATTTTTAATATTTTTAAATAATCTGAGTTTTTTTCGGAAGACTCCCATTGCCTTTTCCATGTATTCCATATATCTTCTTTTATACGTCTCAGTACGACTTTCCTTGAGTCCAATACATTCTCTATTAAATGACTATCCCCCAAGGCAACTTACTTTGCCTGCAAATCCGCTCTCTCATTACCTTAGAGAAATGATGTATTGTACAATGATAATAGTACTTTCTACAAGAGTTTTTAGAAGGGCAGCACTTTCCAGCAGCTGCAGCTGATTTTTTTCGTACGGCAGAATCCGGAAAGCCCAGTATTGAAAGGGTATTTCGAGTGCCATAAAACTTAAATCGGTAGATTATATTCAATAAGGAATTGAACAAAATAGTATTCAGCTTTTATGGCATCCATTTCATCATCTTTCATGAAAAATTTGAGCAAAGCACTTGATACATCATGTCGCGAGCATTCAGCCAATCATCGGAATGAATTATTTCCGCTTTGCGTTACTTCTCATGTGCTTTTTTTGAAAAATCAGTTTTCCATAGTTTCCTTGCTCGTGGTTTTTCAGAAACTTCCCTATAAACTAAGGGCAATCCGTAGTAGTTGGAGTATATGGCTATACTATAATTAGTCATTATTTTTTCCATAAAACGAGTAATGAAGTTTTAGAAAGCTTTCGTTTTTCACTTTTCTTTGTGAGAGGGAGAATATTCGGATTCCTTTCTTAACTAAGGAAAGCATAAGTTTTCCATAAAATATTCGAAAATAGTGAGATATTTATATTATTTGTAATTATTTTACTTGGAGTATACTTTTATTTCCTTTATATTGTAATTTATACTTGGAGTATACTTGGAGTTGGATTTCTTGTGTAAACTGGAAAAATTATACTTTCGTCAAAATTAAAGTATATTAACAGAAATAATACTTGATACATATTGGAAAATGACTGAGAACAATTTATGCAAAAGTATTATTGAACATGAAATTGAAAGGAAGAATATGTATTAAACTGAAACTATGGAATTTAAGCTGAAATTTGAGAAAATTTAAAAATATCTAAAAAATCATTTCCCCTCTTTTGCAACAAATTTTTCTTTAATATGATGTAGGGCCGTATACGAAAAAAATGCAATCCACATATTTTGATTTTATATACTTTACCGAATTCTTTAAAAACTTATGAAATTATGCCTTGCTTTTCTGAAAGTACACTTAGATCCTGGATGATGCTACAAGCATTTGGGGAACAGAATTTCGAAGGCCTAGGGCATCTTCTAGCCTAGGGCATCCGAATTGGGGTCAAATCTAGTAAGTTAGCAAGCCCATTTCAGAAACATCTTCCATTTTCAAATATTCTGATACCATACCTATTCGAACATTGTCATGGTCATCAAAAAGTTCGGATTGACGGAACCCTTAATGAGCCTTACATTTGGTTTAAAATCTCATTCATGTACGGCTATTGGATTTTTATCAAAGATCTTCAACTCGACGGGGCCATTTTCGATTCTTCAAACTTAAGAAACATAGTCGCTGCCACCAGATCAAACGTATCCAGATTCGCGATCCAGGTTATATATGGACGCCCTCCGTCTCATTTCTCATGCTTTTAATAAACATAATAAGGACACCATTTTAAACAGTGTTCTGAAATCTGAAGTGTTTGAAATCAAAAGTATTGGCTGTTCTCGCATTAAGTCCATCCTCGCTAACCATTCGTAAACCAGGCAACAAGCAGAAGGGCTTATATGAGTTTACGAGTTCTTGTGACAGAATGAATATCTAAAACAAACTCTCTTGTAATGGCTTCCCAGTTTATTGAAGCCGAAATGGAGGGGGGTAAATAAGCTCTTCAGGATGCAATTATTGATTTTGGCCAGCCTGGACTAGTCTCTCTACTAACCAATCCGCAGCTCAAAAAAGAAGTTTTAAGCTTCTTGACATCATACTGCGGGATACTCGCGACCTCTGTTTGTGTTTGCGTCCATTGGTATCTAACAATTAACTAACCATTTTTGTTCCGCATCTAAATAGTTCGTTTTGTGTTGTATCTAATGAATAATGATCCTGCTCAGAAGTTTCAAACACTAGACCTATATTCCATCATGCATTCCTTGCTCAGTATTTGTCGGTTTTTAATTGGCCTATTTCATGTGGTTACTAGAGGTCTAATTTTGAGTTCAAATGCAAGTAATTAAGAGAAATAAATAAACTACTGCGCGTTGCTTGAAAATTTTAATCTTTGATCACTTTTTTCATATCATCCTCTAATTTTGACGAACAGTATACTAATTTAGATTGTCCATAATTCGAATATTCTTAAGACGAGGAATATTTGTATAATATTTTAATTATTTTATTTTCGGTATTGTTCTTGAAAAATAAAAGTGTAAAAAATAATTTTGCACAATTGTTTTTAATGCCCCAAATGTATTATCCAGTAATTTAAACTAGAAACATAGAATCAGATTATAGAGCCTCTTAAATTTTCCTAAACATGAAAAAAATCAGTGAATAAAATAAAGAAATCTTTAAACAGAAGTTTAACGATGAAACAGGAATAAAGAAAGACCATAAATAATTATTATGTGCTGTTAAGACTAACTTGCCTTGTACATTTACAGCAGCAGTCCCAAAACTGTAAGACAAATTAAAATAATAATAATAATAATAATGACCTAACAGTGGGTACTTAACTGCAGTTATGCAATTACAATTCCACGCAAAGCTGAAACTGATTTTTGGTGTCATAATGCCATTTTATAATAATTCTACTCTTCGTTCTACAACTGCTTTACAATGTAGAATTCTTTTCGTGTAATAAAAGTTATCAGAAGATTGTTAATCTTACCTCTGCATAGGGCTGCAGCAAAGAATACTGCCAGTAGCAATGTCGAAAGATGTCTTGACCAATTCATCTGGAAAAAAACAGGAGATATATTAATGAAACTCTGTAAAGAACTATCCTACTTTAACTTTTACATTAACTTTCGCTAAGGAGAATCTTAAAAAATGCAAATTATTTAACTTCCTACGAAATAAATCACCTATTATGTAAAAGAGAAACCTTCGCTTCTGAGTTTTATTCAAAATCCATGCCAAATTAAATTTTCTTTTCTGCCTAATTATAAAAATTATACTGGCAAACTCCTACTCAATTTCGTTCAATTTATAGAGGATTTTAATTGGTATAATTGCAACAATTTGTGGATTCAAACAGTCTTATTGAGCATTTGTAAACTTCACTCACTCATTTTCGTCTACTTTAACCATTAAGAACTAAATTTGAGAAAACCATTAATTATCTTTTGTCAACAGACAGCGCTGGTTATTGCACTGGATTTCTGACGTCAGGATTCAGAGTATGCTGTATTTCGTTATATTGTCGTCTGAAGCTACCGTGAAATTCATTCCAAAGAAACAGATAGAAGCATAACTGCTGAGTCGTTCAAGCAAAGTTGTTGCCGTTAATTGAGAACACACAAACCGTAATAATGAAACTACCACACAACAAGAGCCCAGTTCGAAACCCAGAGAAAGCATGGGTGTTTGTAAGTGTATAGTGGTCTGTGCCACAAAGAGGGCAATCAAAATACAAGGCCCACGTAGGTCACAGTGAAAGAAGCTTTTATCCGGCTAAATTTTTTCCATCTGCTTGCAGGATTATTTGGATTTTATTTATTTATTTTATTTTATTTTTATTTTTATTGTTCTTAGTATGGTGATCATTAGGCAGATTAGAAGGTCGAACTGCCAACTTAGAAGGCATTAAAACAAGCAAGGAATGCCAATTCATGACGAAAATAGAACTGTTTGAGTCTGTGTAGTAAAGATGTGCTCAAATTAACTATCCATATTAGTAACCTTACAGATTTTAATGTCGCTATCGGTTAGGAAGGTATCGCATTCAGTGCAGCTTAGATTAGCTTTTACCCAAACCTAATATGACAAGAATTAGATTCAAAAGACCTAAAATCGAAAAGATAAAAGTATAGACAAACTGGAAATAAGAAATCGTTACATTTCACTAGAGCAAATTTAAAATGATGTACCTGATATAAAAGAATACCGCATTTCGATTTTTTTAATCTGTTTCAATTATTACTATTATATTTATTAAATAATATTTATCAGTTCTCCTAAATATTTCAAATAACTAGCAGTGGCTGTCTGGCTAAAAGTACTGATTGCTTCTACTTCGACTCGCATTCGAACCCAAGCGAATGACTGGAATGCATGGTTGGAATTCGCGGTTACTTCATATGAACGTAAATATGAGGCAGTTTTATTTAGAAAGTCCCCACGGTGTAATCAGTATCCTTAGCCAGATAGTCCTCGTTTGTTTTGACATAACCAAATAATCCACAATCTCTGTTAAAAAAAAACGAGCAAAATCTAAATGTATTTAACAAAAACAAAAAACATAATACAACTCATGAAATCATACCAAATATTTAATTATGTTTGAATACAGCAGTTTCTAAATTGCATTATTTTCAAATTTTATAAAGACGAAATTGTAAATGTTATGTGATAAACGTTCTTTATGTATGTTAATCATAAATGTTCTTTATGTATGTCTTTATACGTGCGCGAGGGTGTGCTTGTTTAGCGTATTCATATATGTTTTTTAAATAAATCTGATTTTAAAATGCTTTATGTGCGATTTTTGTAACGTGAAAAACATTTCTCGTAAAATAATCATCTCTGTTAAAAAAAAAAAAAAAAAAGAATAAAAAGAAAGCAAAATTTTATCTCCCTATTCGGTGCTTTCTGAAACAATTTAAATGTACAGGTTATTAATTTTTTTACCTTTGTAATAGAAGCAATTTAAGATTTTTTCTTCTACATATGACAAAAAAGTCTTGCCAAAATTAGAGGTATAAAACTCATCTTTTTGCAAAAAATTGCAGTCTGGAATTTTTTGGGGATACTAGATTAGCAGGGTGCTTAACACAGAACACTGAACTACATTCTCCCAGTTTGACAGACTAGTTGACGGGTTTCGACAGAGATCGTTTGTCTTACAATCACAAAAAAGTTATCAAAAATAATCACGCCCCGCATCGATGTTAATAGCCCTCTCAGCTCTTCGGCTGCATACCGTAAAATCACGCACTGCTTTCATATAACTTTGTCTACACACTAAAACATTTAAAAAAGCAGATTCATACAGAAAGTTTTTGAGGAACACACCTGAAAATGTATTTTTGTCTTCTGCATATCCACAAAAAAACATGAAATATTATTGTGCTCTTTTGTGATATGACACTTTTCTAAATTTTTCGATAGTGTAAATTAATATTGAGAATGCTACTAATATAATACATAAGAAGCCTCAAGGGCCAGAACACGCTCTGCCTTACAAGCTAAAAATCTCGCCTTTAAATACACCCAAACTAATATGCACTCTGGGGGGGGGACGGTAGGAAGAAGTGACAGTAAAGATCCCAAAACATAAAATTACTGTTTACTTACTATAAAGGAACCTTACAATGCATCAAAAAATGTAAAATGGAAATTTTACAATGATATTATCCCATTCTTCAATTTACAAATGTTTTGTTTTTCGCTTTTAAAAACAAAAAACACAGCACATGTTTAAAAATTAATATCATATATTTTGTGTTAAACCTCTCAAAATTATTCCTTAAGAAAAAGCAGAAACACAGATTTATTTAGACGAAATGAAAATATAATTACTTCGAAATTAATAATGAATTTCTAAGCTGGATTTCAACATAAATACCATTCTAAATATAATCTTTGAAAAATAAATCTTTTTTTTTCGGAATCGATATTGTATGTGATCATCCTTAAACAATTGTTTATGCTTTGCTCATAAATAATCTGAAAGTTTGTTTTCATAAAATGTATGAAAAATAACTCACATTTAAGTCTCATCCTTTTTCAAAGCAGCAATCAACGTATAATATTATTATTATTTTCTTTACCTTGGGATTAAGACATTAATTCACAAAGGTTTATGTCGCTGAATATTTATTTAAAGTGCATATATTTATATTTTATATATATTTAATCATATATTTCTCAATCAAAAGAGAAAAATTTGCAATTAATAACATTCCTCTGAAAAAAAAAGGAGTATAAATTTCAGCATAAAAGATAAATAAAAGTTTTAAATTTCGAATTATTTATTTTTAATTATTAGTTTCTTTAAAAAGCAATTCAAAAACTCACAAAGAACGTTTAAACGTTTTAAGCTGATTAAATTTGGAAGAGTTCATAAATTATTTACTTTTTGAGTAATTATTCGAACATCATGCTAAGAATCTTAAAATTACAAGTAAAAATTAAGCTAAAAAGAAATTACAGAACTATTTAAAAGTATTATTGTCTGCATGCAAATGAAGAACGTAGAACATACAAATAGCAACAAATAGCAATCGAAACTTTGCTGTTTGTATGTTTCAGCAATATCACAAATGGAATGAAAGTTGGAACAGTTATTAGTTAATATAGGTATTATTAGTCGCAGTTTAATGAATCTGAATTGAAATTCAGCTGATAATAAATGACTTATGGATAAGATGCATAATAATTAGGTAAATTTTAAAACCAATTTATTTGAAAATAAGAAACTTATAGTAAAGAAAACTTTTAAATATTGTAATTCTGAAATTTTCTTCTAGCAATTTATGTTATTAATATGAAATGGGCATTGCCTCCCCCCTAATATCTATGAAGAGAATTACATTATTGTACGTTAAATAATCATATATTTCAATAAAATTGTTTCAATTATTAATAAAGTGGAATTCCTTGTTCATTGCCTTTCTGCTAATTTATAATGTGATGAATTCTCATTATTTTCTTACTAAAATACTTATCAATATTCAGTAAAATTTTGCTTTTACCAAGATGAAAACAAGAAGTTTTAAAGGCTTACTTGATTACTTTCTTCATTGGTGTCGATAGTCAATAAATGAAAGCAAAAAGTAATTATTTATATGTATACAGAACGAGCAAGGCTAATTTTCCAAATCTAACCAAAATATTTATCATTATATTCACTCGAAAAACACCGAACAAAATTCACACTTTCTGCCCCTGCAGGCTCAGTAACATTCGCCGTCTGAACTAGGAGCGAATTGCACACTGTAATCTGTAAGCCTATTATTTTCTTCGTTAAAAAATGCTTGAAAATGTTCAAATAAAGCTTATCGGGTTAACACTTTTCAAACATCTGGAAATCGTGCGAGTCTACAAATTAATCTTTAATTTGTTAGTAAGTGCTTCATTGGTGTTTCGGAGTTGTTGAATGAGCTGTCAACCATTCTTTTGCCTTTACATCTGTCACTGAAATTCAGTCAAGGAGAGAAACTAAAAAGATGGTAGTACCTTAACCAACGGAAAAGTAACAGCTTCATTTAAGTAGGTAATTGTTAATTTTCTTTCAGTTTACTTCTCAGAAGAGAGAAATTTTAGTTGAACAGAAAGTTGTAAGCGCAGGTGTTGTTGGAGACTTAAACAACAGATTTTGAGGTTGACCGATGCGAAAGAAACAAATGATGGAAATTTCCCTTATTTCCTCCAACAATTCATTGCGGGTAAAATCAGTTTCCTCTGCCGTATAATTGCCTAATTGCTATCTCCAACAACCTATAATTGCTATCATCATCCTAAAAAGTGGCGTTTATGCACAGTCATCACTCTGTTCGTCTAAAAATCACATCTGCCCTCAGAATTTAAATTCTGCCACTGAATATTTTGTGTTCATCCTGCTATATTTGCACTTACACAGGTAAAGAGAATTTCTTTTACCTGTAAGTTTCGTTTCATTTACAGTTAACTGAAATTTAATACATACAATCATACTAAAGGACATTTTGTTACATGAAACGACTACTTTAACTTGAGTTGCTTTTTGCTACATTTAATGATTACAGTGTCAGGTTGAAAAGTGAATTATTTATTTTAAATAAGTTTTAGAAGGAGAATTATTTTAAATAATTGTTTCGTTTATTTATTGTATTTGAATAAATTTTAGAAGGAAGGGAAAAAAACTGAAGAAGTTTAAAAGGTCGTTGTTGCTCAAAGAAAATGCATAAATTGTATTGTTGCAGCAAATTTAAAATATTAGTAGACAGTTAACGATGCCATAATGATGCACATTTAAATTCACAACCTTAAATTTTGTCAAACAGTTTTGAAAGAGAAGCAGGGTCTACCAACGGTCGAAAGATAAAATCACCTAACACTGTTAGTATGGGGTTCAAATCCCAGCAAATGAGTTTTCGTTTCTCGTGTATAATATCCATCGGTTTTCCTTTAATAATCTTTGCCGTAATCCAAAATGTAAGGCAAGAGAAAATATCTCATCCCAAACACAGAAACCAGTTAGAAGGAAGACAATGAACTAACTACAAATGTCTAGGTACAGTTCGACCAAAGAAGTTCTATGTAAAGAAGGAAAGGCTCCATAGACGTAATGTAAACCACTTTGTCTGCAACGCCGCTACATTGAAAAGGGAACATTCGCCAAGGGATTTGGCGACGGAATCTGTTGGCGAGAATTTCCCCTCTGTGATATGCCGGTTCTTTGGTACCTAGCCGACATTTTCCCCCTCCGCGGCGACGTGTATAGGAAATTGAGGAACACGGGTTAAGATGAATCGTTCTTTGACTTGTCGTGATAATTTAAACTCGGAAATGATGAAATATTAGGTTGAAAGTTTCACTTTCACTGGCTGTTGAACTTCCATTGTCCATATCGCTACTTGAAACTAAAGAACCTATTCTTTGTTTAGACTCTTGCTAAACGTAACGGTCGAACCTGTCCAAACCAACTTCGACATTCAGCTTCGAGCTTTGGCGCTTTTTGGCGACAGATATTTCACGCATGCGCAGTTGTTTCCTTTTTCGTTGGAAGGAAGCCACTTCTACTTCTGCGAAATTTTCCTTCTTAACAGTACATATTCTTTGGTTCGACCGCCTCATCCGCGACCATGAGCGCAAGCACGCATGCACCGTTCGGACCGAATTATTTTCAAAATAGGGTGGACGGATGGGGACTTTCTTTCCCTCCAGCATATTTCTTTCCGGAGAAGAGAAGATTTTCACATGACCTTTCATGTCGCAGCAAGTAATAACGTCCCTTTTGGACGAGTCTATGTGTCTTGGCAGAATGCCAGCCAGAGTATACTATAGCCTTCTACCTATATAGTTTGATGCAATAAAAGTTTACTAGAGTATACAATAACATATTGTGGCGTTAAACATCTTAGTATAAATGTATTAAAAAAACAGATTCTTTCTCCATTTTCATAAATCAGCTATGAATTATACACCAGCACATCGCAATTAATCAACATCAAGTGGCATCCGTACACGTAGAAATGAAAGCAGGTTAAAGACACAACTGAGAATAATGAAACGAATTTCAACTGAAATAAATTTAAAAATTTTTGGTTAATCGAAACAAATTTTTTCTGAAAGAATTTCCGTGCAGAGGTATTTTATTTAAAAGCTCAGAAAGGTGTTAGTACTCGCTTTTGAAAACTTTCAGATTGATCAGTGTTTTTCACGATAATCTGCATATAAATGCATATTATTTAATTTTTTAAAATTCGAAACTTATTTTTGGTAAGGTATATTTTATTTTTAGAAAAGTAGAAATACAAACATTTTATTTTGCTTTACATACTTTACGATCCTTGAACATTATGACTATTATTCCCAACTTTAAAAATGAAATGTCAGGATAATTTTTGTCATAAGGCAGTTCACAATTTATATTTTTTTTTATTGGTCACAAATTTTCAGGTACCAGTAGAAGATATAAAATATTAGATTTGATCATTTTTGCAAAATTTATAGTTTGTAAATTTAAAGAAACAGAAAGAAGAATATGAGTGTCTTTTAGCATAATTTTGTAACTGGAAGTGTTACGTATACCATCAACAATTGCAAAAGTAAAATCCGCTTTAGGACATTTGTGGTCACGAGGTTAAAAAATGTGCAAAATTAAGATTATTAATTTTTAAACTTGCGCAGTATGTTGAGAAATTAATATTGCTTTTAATTTAATTCAATATAATATTTCAATATTTTTTATAATTTTAATATCTTCTATCAGAAAAATAAAAAAAGAATCATAATAATTTTACCGCACGATTTTTATGGCCATTTTTTATTCAAAATATAAATTAACTTTTCATTTGCTTCGACAAAGAGAGAAAAGAGAAATTTTAAAGTTTGTGAAAAAACATTCCTTGGAAACTCTTAGAACCAACGTACGACATATTTTAACACTATATCTAATATTTTTTCTTACAGTCTATTAGTTAATTGATGTATAAATTCTAATGTTATACCTTCTGAAATCCACGAATAACAGTACGTTTAAAGGTAGATTTTTTATTGAATTTTTGAATGTGAAATTTAGTCTTATTTTAGCAGTAGCCAGCATTCAGACCTATTATGGCAACATTATTTGTCCTCTACCACCGGCAAATGATATGACGCTAGTCATTCTTCTTTGAGGAGCTAGGGACAAGGAAATTCTGAGATTTCATGCACTTTTTAGAGAATAGCAGGTGACTTGTGAACCACAATATGCGACGAAGGTCATAATATTGTTATTTGAAATTGAGGGGTACGTAAAGAATGAGCCATAGCCACATTAAATGGTAAAAATGTCATGAGACTGTGTTAAACAGCCCAATGTGCAAATCTTCCGGTTTCTGAAATAGAATACAAAAAAATAAATAAAAATATGACTATATCTGAAATGGTTGAACTTTAACGGTCACTCAAAAGGGCTCCTTTAAATGCTTAATATATTATATCAGTATAGACTATCAATAGAGATGGCCTGGCTGGAATAGCGAAACATTATTTAAGATACAAAATGAACATATATTTAGACCAGCGGTCTCCAAACTACGGACCAAAAACCGAATCTGGCCCGCGAGCACTAATTATCCAGTCAGTCAGGGGTTTCTTTAAAAAATTTTTATAAAATTTCAAGTAACAAATAACATACACATTAAATGTTTTATATATAATCCAATCTAGAAATGCGTTGTCTATCATGCACGTTCTTTATAAAACATATTATAAACATTATACAACGGTTTCTAAATTTACAATGAGTGAATAGCAGTAACACTATATATAAAATCTCATGTGGACACACATGACTTCCTAACATATCCCATTAAATGACACACATTTTTTGCAGCACTTCATTTAAACTTACTTCTTTGAAGTTTATCAGAGATTTGTTTCTAATTCAGTCACTTCAGTTCTCACTTCAAGGGAAGGTATAAATACATAAAAACTGAAAATATCTTCAAACAAAGAAGAGTTTAAAATGTAAACATATAGCGACTTCATTCGGCTTAGTAGCACTTCAACAGCTTTTTATTCACAATTCTACAACTATTGCATGCACTGTAGCTAAAGTAATAAAAATCTTGACCGGAATATAAGAACAACATAATTCAATCACTATTAAAGCAAAAATCCCCAATTTACCAACATAAAAAAAAAGAAAAAAAAAAAAAAAAAAAAAAACTGAACTCATCGAGGAAGGTAAGAGATTAGGTATATATAGAAATACATTCGACACAGCCGATTACAATCGAAAAAGAGGTGCACAACTGCATGTTATAGCAGTCCCAGATACAAAATTTCAACGATTTGAAGCTACTCGTTTTTGAGTTATGCGAGATACATACATACGTACGTAGAGACGTCAAGAAAAACGATCTCTCCTGAAATCGTTTTACAATCCGTTTTGGGAAAAAGAGTCCCTTGTTTTTGCGCAGCATAAAATTCAACAGAAAAATCAGAACACTGTCCCTACGTACAGATATCACGCAAAAAAAAAAAAAAAAAAAAAAAAACAGAAAGTTTTTAGATTTCAAATTACATCCAAAGGGGCGTTTTTTAACCTTTTGTGTGTTACCTTTATTTATTAACTAGCATGTTCTTCGAACTTAAACCATAAAATTCAGTTCAACAGTAATATCGAAAAGTAATTTTAAAATGAGTATATCTTAATAGTTTCCCATACATATGTCTGTGCGCTTTACATAGAAAGGTTCCCTCCCCCGTAGAGTGCTGCCATTGCTCGCTTTTAAATCGTTTGAGTTTGTTCATAAAAAATTCATTAAAGTTTTACAAAATATGACATAGATAATAAAACAAATTCCAAATTCGGGCTTCAAGATGCGCATATTCGGGTGGAAGCGTGCGGTATTCAAAATCGGATGGCTCTAGGTACCGTTGTTTTATCACATTTGGAGAAATATACATACATTTATGCAGATTCTTCATTATTTAATTTCTTTAAATATAAAACAAGGAGATAACTTTTGGTGGCAACAATTTGAAAAGTGATACAGCCGTTTATAGTGATTCAACGCAAAATCGCAGAACGAAAACAATAATCCTTCAGGGACAAAGCCCCTTTTGACTAAAAAAACACATTCAAAGCGATCGAAGAGCCGTCAAAATGATTATTTTTGTTTAAATCTGCTATCCGAAGTTTTTCGAGACTACAATACTTCCTTTACTTCGTACAAGGCTATAAAAAATTCTCATTGTATTTTTTACAAGAAGAAACATTTCGCGTGTTATCTTTCCTACTTTCATAGTAGTTTGGTTCATAGAAATTTTCAGTAGTGATTTTATTTAAATCTTAATTTTTGTTCTGTATTGTAACTTATTTTAATTTTGGAGGTGTTTTTATCCCACAAAACTTGCCCAAAACATGAAATACTTACGAGCGAAAGTTTGCACCTGATCAAAATATAAACAAAATGCACTGATAAATTGTGAAACGGGGTGATAAATCCATTGAAAAGTAAAGAACATATTAAACTGAAGAAATCTATAATATTCTGGGACAAAAATATATTTTGCTAATGTTTAAAAACAACTTTAAGAAATTTATGTTAAGTGAACTACATGAAAGTCTAAGCAAACAAGACTGTGCGTAAGATCATAGCGTATGGATCCAATCACAAATAAATAATTAGTCAATAAAAGATAGCTTAAATTTAAAAGGTAAATAAATATCTTACAATTTGCCGAATGGCAGTAGACTTAAATAAAAAGTAAAACATCGCATGTACAGTGGACGACGCAAAATTGGGTTTCCAGATTTTATAATAACGCTTTTAGGCAAAATGTAACTACTAAAAAAATAAATATCCTCTAGCACGAGAAAAGTAATCACACTCATAAATTAAAATTACTAGTTTCTAGAACAGTTCACAATCTTGAATATCTAATGAGATGTCATAAAATCAGACGACAAAGAAAAAGATTGACAAGAACAAGTCATTAAATAAGACAATATTCTACTATATTTAATACAGCTCTTCTAAATATGTAATCCATGTTTTTTTGAAATTATGTTCGTATCTCTGGCAGCCGCTATTACGCTAATTAGATATTTATAGCTATTTTTTAATACTATTTTTTTTTTTCCTATTTAATGGGCAGCCTCTGACGATTTCTTCCCGAAAATAGGCTTTCAGAACGCTGATCTGGTTTGGGAACCGATAGTCGAATTTGAGAATGTTTTATAAATAGCAGTTTTAAGTGTTAGCAAACTTATATCCGACACTACAAAAAATGTGATTTATGTTGCAGGAAGGAGGCAACATTAAAACAAAGTATAAGAATTCCGTACAAGAGTCAAAACTACATTCTCATATTTTGTGATTCTGAGGGAAAAGACTTCATTCATGAGCTATTATTAATCAATTTCGAAATAAAAATACATCATTCTTACAAATCTGTTCGGTTAAGAGAGTAATTATTATTTTTATGAAAAGACGAAATACGAAATATATTTCGTTCAACAACAGCGCAGTGAAAATTAATTATTACTTTTGTTTAACAATGCAAACTTGAATACATAACTGCCACATGAATTTCGTGATAAATTCAGTTTTAAGCGTTTGCAACCTCATTTCTATCAATGATGAACTTATAGTAAAAAGATGACATTAAAACAAGATACATGTACCTATAAAAGATGTACTTTTCAACAGTAAAAGTTACTTTCTTATATTTTGTTATTCTATCTGAAAAGATTTTAGAAACCATTAATACTCATATTTAAAATAAAATGCATTATTAGTCCAAAGGGGCAATTCGCCCTGAAGGACTATTAATTTCATTTTGGCATTTTGCGTTGAAAACTATAAACGACGAATCACTTTTCAAATTTTTACTACCAAATATTAAAGCCCTGATTTATATTTAAGGAAATTAAATAATGAAGAATATTTACGTACGTATGTTTCTCGCCTTGGGAATGTACGGATGTTTGTCGTATTGGAATAAAACGATGGTACCTAGTGCCATCAAAATTTGAATAACGTAATCTTCCATAGAATATGGGCATGTGGAAGCTGTAATTTGAATTTGAAATTTATTTTATTATCGATTTCATATTTTGTAATACTTCAACGAATTTTTGATTAACAAACTCAACGATTTCAAAGGGAGCAATGGCAACACTGTAAGGGAAAAAAAATTATCTCCAGCGCACGAGACTCTGTATCGGAAATTCTAAAGGTATGCTGATTTTAAAATTATTTTGCGATATTGCTGTTGAATTGAATTTTTTGGCTTAAGTGCGATACTTAATAAATAAAGGGAACGCACAAAACGGTAAAAAATAGCGCCTTTGGACGTAATCTGTAAACTTTCAGAATTTTTTTAAAAATTTTTTTAATTAGTTCCATTTAAAAAATTTCCTATTATATAACTAAATGTAACAAAAATTATTCAGTGAACTATAAAAATTTACACTTAAACAATAGCGGAGTAAAAATTAATTATTACTTCTACTAACCAGTGCAGTCTTAAAGCATAATTGCTACATGAGAATGCAGCATATCGCTGTATATATACTTGCAAAAAAAAAAAATTAGCTGCATATGTAAGACCAGGGTCGTCGCTGCAACAAGTACTTTCATACCGGCAGCAGAATTTAGGAGCAGCAAAAGGTACAATTTAGAGAAGCACCCAGCAGCAAAATTTAGAAATGAAACAATTTTTAAAGTTTAGGGAGGCATCAACCAGCAAAGTTTAGGACATACAGAGTTAGCACTAAATATCAAAATGTTTAAGAATAATAAAAATGAAAATATTCATCAGCAGGTGGATGCATATTGAAAAGAAAATTTTCTACTACCTGATTTCGGAAATCAAAAACAGTTTTAACTGTTTGTGTATCATTGCTGCCAAACACAGATGAAGTTTAGAAGAGCAATATGGAATTACAGGTTAATCTTCATATAATACCGCAATCATTAGTAAATAAACTAGTAGTAGTTTTACTAATAATAACTAATTAGTTTTACTAATTAGTAAATAAACTAGTAGTAGTACAAACTTGTAGTTTGTACAGGAAAGTTTTGTATTAAAATAATTTCATTTATCTTAAAGCGCATTCAAATTATCTGCTCAGTAATTAAATAACATAATAAAATAACAAACATGCACTCATGATATGCAAATATATGCCAAACAGGTGCATTATAAACGTTTTTTGCATTTTCAAGCATTTGAAACGTATTCTGCTATACTGTGACTATCATTACAAAAATACCAAACAGCTCATTATTTGAAAGGGTAATGAACATCACATTCAAATAAAATGTTTAGAAATATATTTATACAAAATGCATAAAAAATACAATGAAATACAATGAAGATTCACTTACCTGTATTCGAAGATTAATCCAAAAACTTGCTTCAAATTTTTAAAATGTTATATCACGAAGTTTACGGAAACGCTGCTAAACTGGAGAGAAAAGGCGACGATATTAAGCAAGTAGGTAGCTTGGAAGTGATTTTGTTTCGAAGGGCTAATGCTGGGGGTAAGGAAAGGTCGGTGACCAGACAAAAGCCCACTGGACGAAAGCGCACGCGACAAAAGCCCACAAAAAAAAGCCCACTGTGATAATTGCCCACGCGACAAATGCCCACACCGACGAAAGCGCACATTGACAAAAGCCCACGCAGATAAAAGCCCACATTGATAAAAGCCCACACTGATATAAGCCCACCATAATAAAAGGCCTCACTGACAAAAACCCACAATGATGTATACGCTACGTTCAAGTTAATACTTTTCACATTTTTTCTTTTTTTTTTAGTTACACAAAGCAGATTCATGAAAAATATAAAACAAAAATTGAATTAATTAATTTAAATTCGTAACAAATAATTGAACGATAAATAAAAGTAGCGGATACATTTTATTTTGGCTGAATTAAAACACTCTATGTATATCAAAAAGAAAATCAATCACAATAAAATTAATGTAACTTTCTATTATATTTACGCGACAAAGGTAAATGTCCCTCGTATAAATCCAATAAAGGGAGGTGAAAGGGAATACTGGTCATCCTACTAATTTTAATTCTGCAAAATTATAAGGAGTACAAAATGCATATAAATTTTCATCATGTACAGAGAATAATTTATGAATAATTTAACAGTTCAGGAAAATTTTATATATAATTCAGAAAATTTAATCTCTACATATAATAAAAGAAAGACTCTGTGTGTGCCTTTCTTTCTTGCTGCACGTAAGCTAATAGACCCAGGGCTACGAAATTTGGTACATAGGGGCATCTAGACAACAGCCAGTGCACCTCGAACCGATTTTTTCAAAATTCGAAAGAGATTTTTTTTTTAATTTTAAGTTTTCTGATGAAATCGTATCATTTTGAGACATAAAGGGTACAGGAAAGTGAGATTTTACTATAGACATTCCATTTTCACATCGTCGTGAAAAGTGGATGCTTAGCTATTATATGAATTTAAAATAAATTTCAATTTATATTTGTATTTCAATAAATAGATTAAATACGAATTTATTTACCAAAGCAAGCTTAATATGTTTTCAGTTGTTTTTTTTAAGCTTATTTTTTAAAATGTTCTGTTTATTTTCCTTTGATTTTTGGGCACGTTCAACTTTAATCTTTCCGACTCCTTTTACAAAAAGAATTTTGTAATAATAATATTTTGTATTTTTTAAAAGTTTTTATATAAAGCTTCCGAATACACTTCTCACATCTTTTAAAATGTGGTTTTGGCAACAGTTTTCATCCTGATTATTGCTGATAGATTTTTGATGAAATCGCATCATTTTTAATAGTTTCATTCTTTTAGGAATGTGGTTTTGGCAACAGTTTTCATTCAATGCTTTATATACTGGACTGCTGACTGTACTTTTCTTTTCAGAATTTTTTGTGTTTCTTTCATGTTATTTATTGCTTATTTCACTGTTTTTAAGGTACTGAAAAGTTTAGCATGATGTTTTGTTTTCTACTGGAAGTTGGTTAATTTATTTATTAGGATAATTAATATTTGTGTTAAGGGTTATTGCTTATTTCATTGTAATTTTTATAGCGGCTACAAATAATAAATTTAATATGGAGAATTAAAGCCGAACATTCTATTTCAACAAAAGAGATAAAAGTATCCTATTTTATTATAATAAGGAAAACATTTGTGTAAGCTACCAGAAATATTGTTTTAATAGTGAATTAAGAGCACGGTTTCAAATAAAGGCCGTTCTCACCGACACTCGAACCCGGGTCACTGAACTACCAGTGTTCAGTGATTAATACCACTCCGCCGCTGGTGGGCGCAGTTTTCATTGTGCTTCATTACATAAAATTCTCTTTAGCTATGTTAAAAACCGAAAAGAAAAAAATAAAATTCAAGTGTTTTTCAATTAAGAAGTTAATATACATTTACTAAATACAACAGAGGTCAATTTAATGGATAGCTGAAGTAAATATGTTGCAACTTATGTAAAAGTACAATTTTTTAATGCAACAGAAGAGGAATATAACATACGTATGAAACACATAATTTATGATATTTGAAACATATAATTTTAAATAAATCATACTTCATAATGTGAAGAGTCAAAACTTGTATGGTTTTTTTTATTTATGCATAGTTATATATTTTTGTAAACTTTTAGATACTTATCTTTTTATATTGTTTTGTTTAATAATATTCAAGTAAAAGGTTGCTCTCACTGTAGGTTTGCCAATCTGCGCAAATATTTCAGTTTATCTTCTTCTTGCTCATATCCTCTAACAGAAGTCGCAACCAAATCCTGAAGTTGCTCATATCTTCTTTTTTTTTATTTCTAAGCGACCTGCTTGTGCATTGAAAAGTAATAATCTCTGACAAGCTAAGTCTCTCTGCAGTCCATCAAACAAAAACCATATACTTGGATGACTGCAATGAAACAATGAATTTAAAGAATTATGGAAACCTTCACAACAATTTGTAGTCTTTGGTGATCGCTCAAGAGCTGCCTCATAGTGGTTCCATAACCTCATTGGAAATTGGGGTTCTCTGCCTGCTGCACCTTCAATATACGTTGTAAAAAAGTACGTCAGCACTTCATTATAACTTTCTTCGTCCGGAAACGTAGTTGAAAGTTGGTCAAAGATAACTCTCACGTCACTGATTGGAACGAAGGCTAATGCAGCAAGAGACTTTAATTTCAGTTTTATATTTACGTCAGTCTCATACGGAATTCTTAAACCAACGTTACTAATTTTTCTTATCAGACTTTGACACAAATGGAAATAGCAGCCTTTCACCTCAGCCTCAGGGAAAGCAATCTTCGCTGCATTAATGGCAGCTTTCTCAAAGTCAAGAAGTACTTTTTGAGGCATCATGTTTGGAAGCAAAACCTTTATTATCTCAAACATGGTAAATGTGGTACTCACAATAAATAATAAAATAACACAATAAATACTCACAATAAATAATGTTTACCACATTTAAATGTGGTAAACATTATTTATTGTGAGTATGCCAGAATGAGTAAACCAGTATGGTCATTAACGCTGAACTGTAAGCTGGAAAAAATTAGTTGTACTGTAAACAAATCCATCCCCAGGAGGCTGAGAAAAGTAGTTGTGCAAATTCATTTTCTAGGAAACTATCATTTTTAGCATAGTAATTCGAAGATGAATTCTAAGCGCCACATGCTGGAGGTTGCAGGCATATGTAAACTTTCATACAAGTTTATAGCTTTTGTCTGCAAAGTCACATTGAGAAATGAAATAAAAATAACACAGATAAAAATAAAAATCTCTCTTCGAACGAAAGAAATTTTTGATAATGGAGATTAAGGATTTCTTTCATACATTTCTTGAAATAGACATCTAATTTGATTTTAAATAATAACAATTAAATAAAGGGAATGCTACTTTTAGTCAGCATACCTCAGTCCAAGAAGTTACTACTTGAAGGCATTTTAATTCATGCACGAAGAGAGAATTAACATATTCCATCCTAGGTGTAAAATAATTTTTTCTGCTCTTTGAGTAAATACCATTTCGCCAAATTTTTTACTAATGAAACATAATTATATTTATTTTCAGCCATATTACGTTCAAAATTGCATGTGAAGAATTTTATAATGATATTTTTCATTTTCACTTAAATGTACCAAAGTGAAATAAATAAATAAATAATAAAATGCATATTCATATTTATCATGGAAAATATTATAGCTAATCACGTAATCAAAAAGCAGAAAGTTTGTTTTCTTTCTAATAAAATAGACAAAACAGTAGTGATAAAATATGCAAACAGATATATTTCTGAGACATTAAAATTTAGATCTGAATACTCCGTTTACTATTATTACAAGTATAAATACACTTTATTGTGATAAAAAACATGTATCCTTTTGATTATGTGGGCTTTTATCATGGTGGGCTTATATCAGTGTGGGCTTTTATCAATGTGGGCTTTTATCTGCGTGGGCTTTTGTCAATGTTCGCTTTCGTCGTTGTGGGCATTTGTCGCGTGGGCAATTATCACAGTGGGCTTTTTTTTGTGGGCTTTTGTCGTGTGCGCTTTCGTCCAGTGGGCTTTTGCCAGGGAACCGGAAAGGTCATACCGGACTAGACCGCGGACATCAGGACATCAATAGAAACTGTTGAATGGCACAGCCTGGGGCTTCAAGGCAGTAGACAAAGCAAAGATCCCCAACTCTAAACTAATCTAATACAAAACCTTTTAAAAGGTAAAAGATGCTATTTCAAACCTCCTTCTCTCCACCACCCATATTCCGCTGGGGTTAGCAAACACGAGGTACATTCTTACCATATTCCAATTCTTGAATTCCACCTAGAAATTTACCGAAAGTCAGCATTGAAACTCCATATATTGGAGACATTTTTTACAACTTACTTCACTTAAAATCCGTGCGTCAGAGAACTGAGGGACCTAAGAAGGTTGAAGGATATAAACTCTGGAGTGGAAATGTTAACTAGAACTTTTAAAACAGCTATCCAAAACATCTCCCGTAACATCCTAAAAATAATATAAAAGACATCCCTTTCATATCATGGACCTTACTGGAGAAAAAATAGGTAAAGATAGCATTTGGCTTAGGATCAGTAAAGAAAAGAAAAAAAAAAAAAAAAAAAATATCAGTCAGTTGAAAAAACTACTTGATTAAAATATTTACCATTTTTGGACAAAACATTTGGAACGCAAAATTTTCAGTTTGGACGCATGCGATACCTCCTTTTGGGTTTCTATAAATAATACTAAAAGAACGTATAAATTCAGTAATCCCATTCATGGCGAAGATAATATAATATTTATCCAATAAAGACAAAGTATTTATTGATCACCTAGAGAAGCAATTTATCCCCTAGGTCGTAAATCTCAGACTCAAAGTGCATGCGACCTACATGCATGACCTGAAAGCAGCTGGCGGATAGATATTTGTTAACAAAATTCATACCTGAACTTAGCTTAATTTCAAATTCCTCTTTCTAAATATTTACCGAAATCTCCATTAAACAATAATAATAATAAGACAAAGGTAAAAATTCTGCATTTCGTAATTCAAGTGTACTAGTAGCTAAATATTAATTTTTGCATTCACATTTATTTTAAATAATTCTAAAATGTTGAATCAATTACAAATAACTTACTTTTAACATCAACTGAAAATAAAAAAAATATGAAAACTCACCGAAATTTAAGAAAACAATTCCACATTGGAAGAAAACTTTAGGATAAATGCATACGTTTGTATGTGAACAATTATCCATACCTGTATTTTTTACTACAACTTGATACCTGGTGGCGTTTTGAGTTTGATAATGTTTGTGGGCTTGGAGTAAAATTACTGTAAATTATCTACCATGCGGAATGCAGATGCTCCTCGATCAATTGGGCCCTTTTCTTAGACATGTTAATATTCAACTGCTAAAAAAACTGTTCACATATAAATGTACTCCCAAACAAAGCAGTATTTCTCCCGCCTCCTTGGAATGCCTTCGTGGTGTAGTGGTCAGCACGCTCGGCGCCTATTCGACAGTTCCGTGGTTCAAGTCCCGGAGAAGATATTACTCATTTTTTCAAGTCTCCTGCTTCCCTTCCCCCAAAAAAAATACCTAATGTCCCTAAAATGACACCCAAACTAAAAAACGTGGTGGATGTTGATTCTCCACCACCAGGATTTGGCGACTGGGTCCCCTAATTCCCAGTCGCCCTTTAAAAGGGCGAGTATCTAAAGTATTTCTCCCGCCTTCTTGGCATGCCTTCGTGGTGTAGTGGTCACCTTCGAGAGGTCCTTGGTTTGAGTCCCGGCGAAGGCAGTGCTAATTTTTCAAGTCTCTCCAAAAAAAAAAAAAAAAAAAAAAAAAAAAGCTAATGTTTCTACATTTCTTATCGAAAATATTCTTAGCTGCTTCAGCTACAAATATTTCCTACGTACCTGGACTTTTGTTAAGTATGAATGTAATCAGATCTGTATCTCAAATCATTGAATAAGTTTTATATCATATTACAAATTAAATTAGTTCAATTTTTAGATTTTCTAGTATGTTATTCACATCCACTTTTAATAGTAATAAAAGTAATTTAAATCTCCGAATCACTAAATTACACAAATCTACTTTCAAATTCTTGTCGTAGAAAAGCTATTTCCCTAGCGTATTCTTAAGATTTCTCATTTGGGATAATAAAATGGGATTTAAAGCACAGGAAAAGTGCTAAATTTTGTGATTTCAGTTGTGTTTCCTATATTTACAATTTAACTTTAAAGACTAATAGAATAAAACTAATACATTTCAGTGTTAAGGTTATCCATTCCTTGCAGATTCTTATTGAGAACATACAAATGGCCATTTAAATCAACAATAAATGCTAAATCTATTTTCCGTGCATCATTATGTAACTTATGTGTAGTTTTATTCTTTTAAGTCTCGAAATTTTGATTTTATTATTAAATCAAAAAATCAATTATTTTTGTCGAACTCCTCGACTTAACCGTCTTATCTCCTTATAATAAAACATTTAACCATTTAAAATTTTTCAAGCAATGCAACATACTACTATCGATGCTTCAGAGCTAACGTTCAATACAATATTATCCATCAAAAGGTAACCCGAAAATTTTCTTCGCAGAGTATACTTTTTAATTTTACCACTACTGCATTTTTTTACAAACCTAGCTAGTTCCTTATTTTCTTAAACAGCCATTTAAGTATTCTCAATAAGAATCTGCAAGAAGTGGATAATGTTAGCATTGAAATGTATACTTCTACTAGTTTTTAAAGTTAATTGCAAATCCAATTATTTTATCCAAACTTGATTTATATTTATCAATAATAATTTTTATCTTAGAAGAAAGATTCGGCTCAATAGTTTCCTCTTTAATGGGAATTATTTCCAGTAATTCCTTAACTTCTTCAACTTCATCAATAACTCTTGTAAGAAAATGGTAAGTTCTGCTATATCTGTTATATTAGTTCTCTTGTCAACTGCTGTCGAGAATTCTGCAAAAGTACCAATTTCAGGTTAATTTTGAGAAACATGTCCTTCTTCTCTCACTTTTCTTTTACGAATCTTTCAAGACATGGTTTGTACTTTAATCCCTTAATTAAAATCACAATTATGATTTTAATTAATACTTTTTACTCAACGAGATGAAATGCAGTAGCGAATCAACACTGAAATGTTTTACAGAATTTCAAATGATTGTTATTGATGTAATGTAGATCTTACGAAAAGCACAAACAGTAAGTTTTACAAATGCACGTTAATCTCTTTCCATGTGTTTAGCAACATGAACACTGCACTAAAGCTGCACATCCAGCTTAAGAACTAATGATTGACACAAGGAACAGAAAAATTTATAAAAAATAATTAATTAAAATAAGAAATTAGTGACAAATTTAATAATAATAATTTTTATGCCAACTCATCAGTTGAAAAATTGGACACGCCCAAATTATACCGACTTTCCACCTTAAGCCCAGGCGGCCATACAAAGTTTGTAATTTTTTCATTTAATTGAAATCGTAAATCTATTCATTCTCTTTCTTTTTCATTCAACAGCAAACCGGCATATAAATGCAATATCTCTGTAATGCCGCCCAAACGGGGCCATTCAGATGGTAGAGTGGTTAGAGGATCCTACTGTGACACCGAAGGGCCCGGGTTCGAGTCGCCGAGAAGGCATGTATATTTGTGAATGAATAGTGCCCTTGCGGCATTGGGGCACTTCTAAATATGCAACAAGCCGAAAGTCCTCTCAAGAGGTTGATAGCAGGGAAAGCGAAGTGCGAGACCCACGGACCCTTCACCCCTGGAGTGCTATCCATCAGGAGGTGAAAATGAGTGAAGTTGTACTGTCACCTGTATGATGTTCAAAGCTCTTTCCAAGGACAGGCGCAACCTTCACTCCTCGCCATCATGACTTTTGTGGGCTTGTTCTGGTGTTACTTTCAAATAAAGTCACAACACAGCAACAACACATGTCTCTAAAACTGTTTATAATTAATTATATTATAAATTGTCATTTCCTGAGATACAATGATCAATGTTCTTTTGTCTCTTAATCTTCTTCTACCGGTCTTTCAAAGTATTGTTATATGCGTCACTTCATATGTATGGCTGTGCGGCAGTGCTAGCTTCGAATTCATTTATAATGTGATGATTGCTGGAATGTTTGCTACTGTTTTTCTATTTTTTAATAAACACTACATTGCAATCCACACAGCAATGAATTTATGCTATGTCAAAATCTATAAGCACAGTTTTAGAACAAATTCAGAACAGAAAGGTACTGGCGGGTAGCATAAAACAGCTTCATGGGCTGCCTGTTTGAAACCATTGCTCTAGGGATTTAAACTTCACATACGAAGAGTATTGTTACGTTAGGGACTGACTAAATGCGTCTACGGCAAGGTGAGTGATGCAGTCTGCATCACGTAAAGAAGTATAAACTACCGTTAAAAGGCTTTAAGAAGGGCCCGGGACGCGTAATGGCAGACCGCACATTCAGTTGAACAATGTTAAACGAATTACGCACACTGCGCATGCCCAGAAGAGAATTTGGCGCAATTGCGACTTTGGCGTCATTTTAAAAGAAGACAAATATGGTATATGGTTGATGTTCTGTTATCTGGACGTAAACAGTTCGGGGTTTTAAAACTTGTTAGGTTGTACGTTGCTTCATTACTTAAGTGTAAATATCAATTGTAAACTCTCCAAATTTTTGTTTAAGAAGGATTACAAAACAGAAACCATTACATGATGTTGTTTATTGATTGCACTGGAGCTGAATGTTTACTGACTGTATTTTTGAGGAATAAAAGCAATCGATTATTGACCATGCGTTCTATTCATAAATACTTTAACAACTTAAGGACTACATCTACTTTAAATGACTGAATGAAAGCCAAAGAAATTATTACAAATAACTGATATTAAATTTAATGTTTGTGAACAAAATAAACCAAAATGAAATGAAACAGAAGGAAGTGCAATAAGCACAAAATAGTGTCCATAGTATTGCATCGTAAAGAGTCGCTAAGGCCTACACGATGAACAGGCTTGTGTAGGGTTGTTTATTTTTATTCGCCAGTATTTTTTTCCACGCCAACGGTACACTATTCAGCACGCACAGTAAGTGAAATTCGTTAACATTGATCAACTCAATGTGCGGTTTGCCATTACGCGCCCGGGGACACGATGAAATCACAAATGTTGCATTAAGAAATCTGCCTCATAATGCAGTAGCCAAATTCACTAACATCAGGAATGTCTGTTTGACCAATTCGTATTTTTCACATTTATTGAAATATACAAAAGTAATACTCCTTCTTAAGTCAGCCAAGGATGCTACCGAGCCAGGTTGTTGCAGACCAATTAGGTTAATTACAGATATAAAGAAAATTTTGGAAAAATTATTATGCACAAAATACAGCTCTGTGTTAAACTATTACGAAAGGAGAGATTCTGTTTAAGCAAGAAACTGTAAACTGTTAGGCAGCTAATATGATTTTAATATGTAGGTGCAGCCTTGCATAAAAAGAGAAGTGTTGTCTTACTCATGATAGATGTGGCAAAATTTTTGATTGCGTCTGGCATGAGGAACTAATTTAAAAATTAATCCATCTGAACATGGACAGAGAAATAATTCTACTGATCACGTCATCTATTACGAAGATAATATTCTTGGTAGCAGGGCGCTGAGGTAGTAGATAGATTAAGGCGGATGTCCCGAAAGGATCAATATTTGGTCAGTTATTATACTCATTTTTTGAGACTGACCCTTCCCAACAACAGCTTTACCCGAAATTAAATTCTTGGGTGCAAAGCCGATGATACAGTATTTTCCGCTAAATCTGTTAGGCGAAAGGCTACAATTTTAAATGAAACTGTGGGCTTACGCAATAACGCCAAGTAGTTAAGAGTCATCTTAAAGTAAATGGTCCTGTAGTGAGCATATAAACAATGCCAGAAACAAGGAGAGAAAAATGATAAACTGCTTACTTTCAATTATCTTAAGATATTCAAAGATGGACTTGAAAAAGCGTTTAATGTACTCTACTAATGTACAAATGCGAACGTCTCATGTATTAAGCATACCCTGCCTGGACTTTTGCCACAGAGATTGGCCTTCTAAAACTTCAAAGAATTCAGAACAGATTCTGTAGAATCATCATAAATGCACACTATTATGTCAGAAATAAACTACTGCAGGAAGATTTAATATTAGATTTCATAGGTCAGTAAAACAAAATAAGTAAAAACTTTTACGACAAGACTATAAATTGCGAACGCTTTAGCATATAAGTTATTTGACTATAATATGAAGCATATAAGTTATTTGACATATAAGTTATTTGAAATTCTCAAAGATGGCTGGAGACTTCGATATTTCGCCGCCCGTTCAAAAATGGTAAAAGTAATTTCACGTCTTTGTCCCTGCATTACTGCAACTGTAATTATCTGTGTATTTTGTATATATTTTATAGGGCTATTTAATATTATATATTCAGTTCATTGAATTTCTGTCAGTTGTTTTGCATTTATACACCTTATCCATTATCTTTCTTTCTTGAAATTATTTTTGCAATTTGTATTTTGTGTAGATTCATTGCACTACGGGACTTGGCAGCTGTTTGGCCAGTGCATTGATGCTTTATCTTCTGCTGACGTATTTCTTCTCCCGAAATTCCCTTGTGACAAAGGATTTATAGGAAATTCTTTGCTTTGCGGAAACTATGGCTAAGAGTCTCTGATTCATGGGAGTTGCCCCAGGTTCTCTAAAAGGTCACAGAGGTCGACAAGTTGAAGGCTGCCCGATTTTCGTGGTTTAAAATTTATCAGTTTGATTTGATTCACTTAAAAACCAATAAATGATTGAAGAACGATGAATTCTCAGTAGAAAATTTAACATAATTTCTTTCTAGTAAATTCGTCAATTATTTTAGAATTATCAATTTTTATTTAATATTGTTTCACACCATATCTTATTTTTACTCTACCATCGCATTTTTTGGTAGTTTTTTACCCTTGAGACAAGGAAATATATTTTTCCCCCGATGAAATCGGTATTAGAAAAAGAAATTTATAACATAATTTCTGCAGTTGGAAATGTTGATATAATTTTTTTTTGCATTATTATATACGTGTGCTGTAGAACCAAATTTATCTTTACTTTCTCTTAAAATAATAAAAACTGTTATAATTTACCATCAGAAACTGATGTTTTCAGAATCCTCTGTTTACTTTTCTATACAGAGTTTCCCTCCTGGATTAAACAAATTTAAATGAAGGTAATTTTTTTAAATTCCTATATTACATTATATAATTTCTTTGTATGGGAAATGTTATTGAAAACGACAAATAATTACTACTGTAAATGACAAATAATTAAAAATAAATCCTTTGGGACGCTGAAAGTGTTTTAGATTTTTTTTTTTACCTACATTCATAAAAAAAAAGGATTTTTTTTTTAATCATGCATACTTGATTCTATGCTTTAGATGTCAAAAATTGTCAAATTAACGTAAGAAAATAGTTTCTTTTCTTACGTTAGAAAATTAATTAAACCTATCACTGATGAAATAGTTAGGTTTCTTAGTTCTTATAATTCGACCCGGGTACAAACCCCGCTAAAGAGCAGGGCTCGTTTAAATGACAGACACAGATACATTATTGGACAGACAGACATTAAAATCCCCAAGCATTTTCAGAAGATTTCAGTGTCCAGAGAATTTGCTTTCATATCAGAGGGAGGAAGAAAAGGAAAAAAAAAACATGTGAAAATTTTTTAGATTTCAGCTGCGCCCCAAAACAGTCTCAGTCAATCAACAGTTGAATGGTTTTTTTACCAATCTGCTGTTGAACTCTCTCCTACCTACCCATTTTTTTTTAAGTTTTATTAATAAGTATCATTTTTATCGCAGTTACTCCATACACTATTCGACAGCAAAATTTCAAAACTTTAAAAGCAGCATAACAATATTTTTTTTCAGTTTTTTCCCAGTTCATCATATTAACGTTCAAAATTCTTACTAAGATGATTTTACAAAATTTTTTGTCCTCTTTTTTTTATTAACGGCTTGTGTGTTTTCTTTATTTATTAAATGTCATGTTCTTGGTGTTTTAGCCACATAAAATTCCATTCAACAGTAAAATCACAAACTATTTATAAACAGCATGTCTTTTGAATTTCCGATAGACATTCTCGAGCGATGAAGATAAACTTCTTTCCCGTAGAGTGCTGCCACTGCTCGTTTTGAAATAGCTGAGTTTATTAGTCAAAAATTCGTTAAAGTGTCACAAAATATAAAATAGATAATAAAACCAATTCGAAAGTAAAAATTTTGGGCTTCCAGTTGCCCATATTCGGTTGGAGGATTACGTTAGTAAGGATTCAATGGCTCTAGGTAATAGGCTCTAGGCTCTAGGTACGTTAGTAAGGATTCAATTTTTCTCTTTTCACACTGCGAGAAACATCCATAAATTCATTCAGATTCTTCCTTATTTAATTTCTTTAAATATAACACAGGGTAATAATATTTGATGGCAACAGTTTAAAAAGTAATACGCCGTTTATAATCATTTAACGTGAAATGTCGTTTCGAGACTAATATCCCATTTGGGACTAACGTCCCTTTTTCGGCAAAAAAGAGAGAATTAGTAGAAGTTTTAAAATACTTTTGAAGCCCTATCAAACTTCGAGGCCGGTAACAAAATCCTGCTTTTAAATAAGGCACGCTCAAAGTATTGAACTGATTTTGCAGGATTAATATTTCCATTCTGTCAGTTATTGTATTTTTGTAAATACAGTTTGAAAAAATTGTCAAGTTCGCTTAGTAATTTCAAGCATGTCAAATAATTTCCTTTCCTGCTTTAGGTTTTCGGGTTTTTGCATGCACACTTTTATTGAGATACAACAGCTGTTTGTATGCAGTACTATTTGTACATAAAATACACGCAAAATTACAAAACAATGATATCTCCTTTATCCTTCTAGTGGTAGTTAAAAACGATTTATTTCTGTAAGATTGTGAATTTAGGGAAAATCTTACAAATGGGCTAATCTTGTCAAATTTTATTTTAATTAACCAATAATCTTATTAGTTTGGCTTTTTGACTTTTCATTGCTGCTGCTTTTGTCAGTATCCAACTGTCTGCAAATTAGTTGAATTTATATACATATGCACAAAATTTCAGAGTTTATCAGAAGGCATTTAGCAGCTTATGGTCGATGTTATTTTTCTTCCAATTTCTGCTGTTGGCAAACATTGCTACGATTCGTGATGAGTTAGAGAGAACCAAGATTAAAATTAGGCTTTGCTGATGTTACGATTTATGTTCAAATTAAACTCGTAGCTAGTATCGTATTTAGTGACTCTGACTGCCTTACGATGGGCCCGGGTTCGAATCCCCGAGAAATCGTGGTTGTAATTGTCCGTCAGTCCATAGAAGGCAAAGGTGGCCACTTATTATGTGCTTCCATGATGAAATGGCCACCACTTCCGACCGTTGTAGTTGGCGCAAGGATAATGGCTATTAAATAAAGTACCCGAGCATTTAAAAAATAATTTTTTTTAAATGTTCAATTTAAACCAAATTAGTGTTGAGAGCTAGAGAAACTTACTCACATTTAACGTTACACATGTTTAAACTCTCACTTTAATTTTCATGCCTAAACGAACATTAGTTAAATGTCTTGTTAACTCCCAATATAAAGTGAACACAGTCATCGACTAGTTGCCAGATTTTACTAGTAATTTAACAACTAATCTTTCCCCTGGCATTCGAGTCTGGGTCTACCACCAATGTTTAGCGATCCTATCCTCTGGATCACTGATCTAATTTATTTCTATTTGATTCCATATTGTTTGAGGATCAAAATTAGCATGTTTACTCACACGAAAAATGCTTTTAAACGTGTATTTATACAAAATAATAATAATAATAATAATAATAATAATAATTCCTTAAATTTAAGAATAACGGATTTATTGCTTTAAGGTTATTGAAATTACGACGAAGCACACTAGGCCTACCTGCCTAAGAGGAGGGATGCCTTCGTGGCAGACTCTCTGAATGGCTTTAACTAAAATTATACTCCAGTTCTGTAAAATATCCTTGCTGTTGGGAAAAAACAAATACATTTTTTACTGCATACTCAAGTAAAACGTACACTGTTTAGAATATTTCGTTTCAAGGAGTTAACATATATTAACACAAATCTCTGCATGTACCTTCCATTTAAATTAACCACGAAAGGAAATCGAGATTTTTTAATTCTGTTTTTATGAAGATCATAATATAAAATAGTCTGTTTGAAGAGTTAAACTTAATTTCACCTTAAATTCGTCTTTTTTACTATTTTTATTTTCTAATTTAAAGCCTCATTTTGCAACACTTAATATCTTCCAAACTCTTTCTTATTTCAAAAATCGTTGTTTTATTGCATTTTATCGTGATAATTTCGCAAGGTGCAAATTCGTAAATGTGATCTTTTCAATCATTTTTTCATTTGAGTACGCGATTTGATAAAAAAATCCATTTAAAATGGGCGAATGTTGTAATAAGAATACGCTTATTCATTCGCTTCAACAGCAAATTGATCACGTTAAATAAAATCATCAAAAGCAAGGAAAAGTAAATAGAGTGGGAAAATGTTGTTTGGTTTCTAAAATGAATTCCTAGAAGTAAGAGAAGTAATTACTTTCTTTTGACTTTGAGCGTAAATAAAGCTTGATTTCTTAGCTTTGCAAATAAGTTTTCAGAAGGTTTTCTCATTTCAACCACATCTTTCTCGGAGGGGGGGATGTAAAATAATTGTTTCCATTTGAGAAAATACTTGAAACCATTTTCTATGTTAGATGGCAATAAAACGTATGTTTTAAATAAATTATACACTAAGAGAGCTGATGTACTTCATGGTATGTTTGATAACGGTACACAATTAAATATGTCATATGCCTGTAGATTCACATAAATTGAACAAAATGCAAAATGATTCAAAACAAAAAGGGTCACTCACATATTTTGCCGGATTTATATTGGTTTAGGGATACTGCAGGAACTCTTCGAGTAACTAAGCTGAAAGAGTTGTGGGGGATGGGAAATGAAGTTTTTTCAGGAATTACTGGAAATGTCAACCATGTTCTTCAGTACACAAATCCATATGATGACAAACTTTTCTCGCCACTGCCTTCAAAGTACTAACATAGATGTTACTTATGGTTGTTTATTATGCTTCTTTCACAGATTTTTATAACATTTAATGGAAAACTAAAACAACAGAATCTACTCCCGTTTGAGACTCAGGCCGCTCTGATTGTCATTTCTTCCTGCATTTGTTTCCACTATATATCTGGTAATAATGAACAACTCTCATTTATAAACTGTTCACTGAATTTCAGATTATTGAAATCTGCTTTAATCTATTGCGTGTGTTTGTTTCCACTAGTAATAACGAACAGCTGTCATTTATAAAGTGTTCACTGAATTTCAGATTAATGAGAAAAATCTGCTTCAAAATATTGCTTGTGATTGTTTCCGCTGTGTATCTGGCAATAACGAACAACTGTCATTTATAAACTGTAAACTGAATTTCAGGTTATTAAAGTCTGCTTTAAAATATTGCTTGTGTTTGTTTCCACTATGCATCTGGAAATAATGAAAAGCTGTCATTTATAAACTGCACACTGAATTTCAGATTATTGAAATCTGCTTTAAAATATTGTTTGTGTTTGTTTCCACTATGTATCTGGTAATAACGAAGAACTGTCATTTATAAACTGTACACTGAATTTCAGATTATTGAAATCTGCTTTAAAATACTGTTTGCGTTTGTTTCCACTGTGTATCTGGTAATAATGAACAGCTCTCATTTATAAACTGTTCACTGAATTTCAGATTATTGAAATCTGCTTTAAAATATTGCTTGTGTTTGTTTCCACTATGTATCTGGAAATAACGAACAACTGTCATTTATAAACTGTACACTGAATTTCAGATTATTGAAATCTGCTTTAAAATATTGTTTGTGTTTGTTTCCACTATGTATCTGGTAATAATGAAGAGCTGTCATTTATAAACTGTACACTGAATTTCAGATTATTGAAATCTGCTTTAAAATATTGTTTGTGTTTGTTTCCACTGTGTATCTGGTAATAACGAACAACTGTCATTTATAAACTGTACGCTGAATTTCAGATTATTGAAATCTGCTTTAAAATATTGTTTGTGTTTGTTTCCACTATGTATCTGGCAAAAACGAACAACTGTCATTTATAAACTGTAAACTGAATTTCAGGTTATTAAAGTCTGCTTTAAAATATTGCTTGTGTTTGTTTCCACTATGCATCTGGAAATAATGAAAAGCTGTCATTTATAAACTGTACACTGAATTTCAGATTATTGAAATCTGCTTTAAAATATTGTTTGTGTTTGTTTCCACTATGTATCTGGTAATAACGAACAACTGTCATTTATAAACTGTACGCTGAATTTCAGATTATTGAAATCTGCTTTAAAATACTGTTTGCGTTTGTTTCCACTGTGTATCTGGTAATAATGAACAGCTGTCATTTATAAACTGTTCACTGAATTTCAGATTAATGAAAAATCTGCTTCAAAATATTGCTTGTGTTTGTTTCCACTAGGTATCTAGTAATAATGAACAGCTGTCATTTATACGGATTCATTACAAATCCTTTTTTTTTTAGTAAGCAAAATACAAGATGGAATAATAGATGAATTTCGTTTGTGATTACCCTCTCGTCGAAGGGATCAATTTCAAGAAATGTGTACATCACTGAAAACGGCTATTTATCCAGCTGACGAAAATTTGTCACCAGAAAGCGTCAATCCATTCATTTCTTTTCTATCTCTTTATCACTGTAAATAAAACTAAAGCAATTTTGACTTCAGTTTGGCCGGATCTTCTTTTCTACTTCGGTATGGCAGAAAATCCAGCATTTTCTAAGCATCTCAAAATTAAAAATGCTAAGTTCCCTCTTTTTCTGATTTCCAGAAGAAATATATTCTGAGCTTCACCAAACCATTTGAAGGCAAAATAAAAAACGAGGAGATCGAAATGTAGAAGAAAACCACCGTTGTTTACTTAATAGCCAGAGAAAACAAGATGAGAAATTCGAAACTTTTGCACTAAACTAGAAACTGATTCCTTTCCTACTGAAGCTGTGGCATTCCATATAAATGAAACCGATGTATTAGTGGTGGTTCGTCTCTTTAACACATACCAAAAATTCTGTAGAATTTTAAACATGTAGACAATGCTTCCGATGCTATTCTTATTGATCATAGTTCCCATTTTTGATATTGTACACGAAATAATTTTTGAGTGAGCGCAAAATTCAAGAATTTAGAACGAAAAAATAATTACAGTGATGTATTAATGTAGAAATCTACTTAACGAAAACTTTTAGTAATTATTAAATGTAAAGATAATTATAATGTTATGATGACTATATTGCAGTTTCGATTTCTACGTGAGACTCGTTTTTCATCTTTTTTTTTTATTTGTTCTGAATTATTGGCCGGTGTCTTATTATTTTCATACTTTCATACATGTTTAACTCATTTTTTTTGTTTGTTTTTGTTATTTTATAATGATTAGGATAACTGCACAAGAGATTTCTAATGAACACTTATATTTTTCAGACTTGGATCCCTGGAATTATAAAATTCAAAGCAAATTTAGATTTTCTGCTTTAGATCTAATCAAAAAGCTTTAAATTTCTGCTGGAATCTGCATCGTTTTCTATATTTATTCAAATTCGCATATTAAGCTTAGAATCCAAATAGGAAATTTTTATTTAAGGAATTTTTCCTGTAAAGAATTTTATATTATCGTTCTTAGCTTTTTCTGCGAGCAATTCTGTCACACAAGCTTTGCCACAACTATTCTACTATTTAAAATCCATTGTTGTATTTTTAAGCAAGCAACAAATTTGCAGTTGTTGTTTAAGCCAACAGCTTTTACTAAGCAGATATATCAAACCAAAGTCGATAAATAAAAACGCCTAAACCAAAACAAAAAATCTGCGTCCCAAACATATTTTTGTAGCTCTTCACAATAATATTTAATCTCTTGAATATAAATTCTGCGCTACTTGATCTCTTGAATTTGCTTCTGTATAAAAGAAGTTCCTTACTCTTCTTGAGTCTAAAATTTGCCTGAATCAAAAACTCAACCAATTGACCTATATTTTCTTTTCTTTCAATAAATGTATTAAATTCGTTTCAGGTTTTTGCTCAAAATGTTTTCATTATTATTGGAAATAAATAAATTACATTTTGTATCAGAAACCTTTATGCTAATGAACAGTAAAGTTTATAAAGAATATATGAGGAAACATTATATGGAGACTACCTTTGGAAATGACCTGCATTTCTGAAAAATTAGTAAACATTCTTTTGTATTGACCTTATCTAATTGACCAACTCTGTAAAAGACAAAATCGTATGTAACCGTGTCTTGCAGGGATTATGGATCATAATATTTTAATATGAATATTATCTTCAAGTAGCAATTTAATCACGCCACAAATCTGCGAAGATTTTAGACTTTCTGATCTTTGCACATTTGGGATGTTTTCGCTAATACTTTCTCATTTTCATTAAACTAATGTTAATATCTACAATTAATATCCATAATCTGCCATGCTTTTTTAAATTTTAAAACGTATTATTGAGGAAAATGTATTTCATTAAAGCAAAAGATCTGCCCACGTATCATAAGAGTTACTGAAACACTTTCCACTTAAAATGAAATCTTGATCTCATGTAATGGCTTAGATCAGCTTTCCTCAAACTTTTTCAAGCGGGAATCTGTAAATTAAAATACTCTGTGGACAATCTTACACTTGTCTTCCTCGAAAGCATTTTTGAACACATATGAAGATATATAGAAGCAAAGTAAATTGTGATTTTTTAAGCACCATTCTATGGTTCATTATATTCCGTTTTCACTGATATTCAAGTCCAGATTTTAACTATTATTTCTGCTTAGAATTTCAGTTTAAGTACTGTCTAATTAATTAATTTAGGAGTTTAATTAATTGTTCTCTTTCATTCAAAGATAGTTTGTTATTTTCAAAATCGCAGTAGAAAGGATTCAAAAATCCATAAAAATTCGTCAATTCCTTCACTTGAGTAATAAATTTCCATAAAACTTGGTAATAAAAAACTTTTCATTTAACTTGGGTAATAAATGTCCATGTAATTATTTTCATAAAACACGCATACTTTCAGTCCCCCCCACACCGTACAGACACTATTCATGCACAAACAACCTTCCTTTCTCCGACACTCGAACCCGGACTCACCGGTACCCCAGTCTGTCCATTTAACCACTATCCCGGTTGGGCGACGATAGAAGCTGTATTTGCAAGAAAAGACACTAAGATTTTTTGGAAAGAGTATGCATGTGTGTTTTGCATAGATATCTGATTAGTAAAACTATTTTTTTTTCGATGTCTCATATAAAAAGGAAATCAATAAAGATACTATTTGTATCAGTGATTTTTGTTGCTACACGTATGATAAAAGAGAACTCCCTTCAAATATTGAGAACTTCTGTTTTGGGGAATAACCAATATTGTCTTTAAATTGTTGTGTCTATATTGCAAGTTTATAACACAGGAATTCCTAAATCAGTTTCCTAAACCAACTGTTGCTTCAGTTTTAAATATTAATCTGTGTTCTGATGATTTGGCACCCAGTCCAGTTTCGTCTGTCTTATAAATTTCGTGTGGCTTGTATTAATTTTAGCAGCCGAAGTAAAGTGTCTTGTATCCAGTTTTCCGAATGATGATACGATTCCTCCTCTTCACCCTGGAATTTCCGATAAACAATCCGGGATTTCTCTTTCTCCAACTTGTGAGCCACATTCCAACTAATATAAAATTCTCTCCTAGCGTTTAACGAATTAGTGAGAAAACACATAATCCAATAGAATGATATTTTTCAGGTTTATACAGTTTAAAAAATGCTTCAACCAATAATTTATTCAAATTTCAAAATTAATATTTCTCTCCAGTTGAAAGCTCACCTTCTCTCTGTTTTTTGTAAACCTGCATCTTAATGTTTACATTGTCATTTCCTTACTTTTTCTTCAGTCAACAATTACTACTTCCTTTTCATTCAAAGATACCAAAGATTGCTTTATATTCAATGTAAGGTAACGCTTAGAATCATTTCATGAACTTTTTTCTTATAAATCTTTGTGAATAAATGTGTCTATCCCAAAAGGAAGATTTTGAATGTGGAGTCCTTAAAAGAATGGATAGATATATCGCATTTCGACCTCCATGTTAGATGACATTCGAGAAAGAACCCTCACTCATTTTACAAAGTCTCTAAAGCAGGGGTTCCAAACTTTTTCCTTATATCGACCGTTCTTAAAAGACTCGTTTTGTTCATCGATCCTCTTACATTTTTTCCTATAACATATAGAATAAAACATAACAATAATACTAATAGTGGCACATGCTTATTTTAACACTAATAATTAAATTAAAATTATTAGCAAATATAAAAAAGGGTTTATAAAATTTATGTTTTGTATTGTTTTTACTTTTAATTTTACAAATCTATACGAGTATTCAGAAAAAAATAATTGATTTTAACTTATAGTAAGTTCGATTTTGACTAATGTGACGGCTGCGTTTGGCGTAATGAGGCAATGTTTTTACTATTTGGCCTAAAACTGTTTACCTTAACTGTTAAATCGCCTCTTTCAGAAATATTCCATCTGTTTCTTCTTCTCCATTGTATATTATTAGCTTGATTCAAGCCTACTAAACCTAGGTAAGAATTGGGAAAAGGCAATAATGTTGATTGGGTAACAATTTTTATCTGGGTATGTTACTTACGTGCGGCTTTTAAAATCCAAAATGCATGTTTTTTTTTGTTTTTTTTTTTGGAATCAATGAGATCATGACTATGCAGATTAATTGCCCTTGCACATCCGGCTATCGATGCCCAGATCATCAATGAACCCTTATACATATTCAAGACTCACAGAGGGTGAATACAGCCCTAGAGGAAAACTTGCTGTAGACTAATCTTGTTAACTTAATAACAGGAAATTCTACACCTCTGAATTTCAGTGCAGACAAAAAAATGAAACAGTTTCTGACAAGTACAGAGACCAGGAGCAGGAAAATTTCCGTCAAACCAGTTTTATTGAAGCATTACACACGTGAATGACAAAGCCGTGATCCACAATACGTTAAATTTATAACTATGAAAAGCATTGATAGGTAGAGGTAGGAAATTGTAGCACTGAAGCAGCAGACTTTTGCCAAACTGATTTTAATAAGCGGAAGAGATGAATTTAATAAAAAGCGGTTTTTCTATTTTTTAGCACGTATTTGTATTGAAATTTGAACGTAATGTGTGGTTCAGTTTATTAATCCGAGATTTTAATAAGTGGCCGGTACTGTATTCCTTTATTACTATTATTGCAGAATTTATTAAAATAATATCTACTCTAACTGAGACCAACTCATTTCCCAATTTTCCCACGTACGTGCTTCCATGACGATGACTTTCTTTAATTTCATTTCCTGACATTATACTTGCCTTCTGGCCGTCGAGATTACATCTACTGATACTTTAAGGTAAAATATAACACATTTTCAGTACAATAGACTGTTATATACATTCATTCATCTATTTTAGTATTGCAATCAGCTATTTACATTGAGTATAATATAAACCTTTTTATGCATTTTGAATAACGCGAATGATAATTTTTCCTCATTTGCGCACCACAGAAAACCATATGAACAAATAACAAAAATTGTACAAATCCAAAACACTCATGTGTAAAATTAACTAATTTGAGTTATCTTCGCCGGGTTTCGAATACTCCAATTATTTGAACCTGGGAAAAAAAAAAGATTAAGCAGATTAAGTCCTAATTTATAATAGGAGGGATAGTAGTAAGAATATTTGAAAAACATTCAAAATTAACACATATTCATGCGCTTTTGATGCTTGTGACCTAATTCTTTCAATTCTGCACTGAGTTAAACATTTTGCCAGAGGCACGTTAATATAAAGTCATGTTTTCTCAAATTTCTCATTTTTTCCACACAGGCTTGATGCAAATTCATCGAATTGTATAGTACCGCAACAGCGTATTAAAATTCAATTTTTATTTCGTCAACCAAAGATTTTATGAAGATTTTAAATATATATGAAAACATAACAAAAATGTTTACTAATTTCAATGTCATTCACTTCTTGAGAGCTGTTCGGAGATACAGCGATGTTACAATATAAAAACGCCTCTGTGGCGGCAGCGAAGACGTGATTCATTTACGGCTAGCTGATTTTCAACGTTTTACAGGCTTGAATAACAGCAAGCCATAACGGAGTCTTGCTCGTGGCGACACCTCTAGGTCGAATCAGAACTGCAATGCGAGAGGCCGCTTGGCCTTAGGTACAGAAATTTAGTCCATGTCATGGGAGTGAAATCCTCTACCGCCAGAACAAAAGGGCTTGTACGGTAGATTCAAGAACTCCATTTCTTTCAAATTGTAGTAGCTGCGCGGTCAACGCACCTAACATTTTGCATTATCTCATCAGTAAATAGAATCCTCACATTTTTTTATCTTCTGACAGAACTTTTCTGTAAAACCACAGGAACAGCATCTGCTTGCATGAAAGGATACTGCACGAATGACTGAAACGTTTCATCATCTATAACGGTGTACTCACTGTTGCAGTGTATATGTTACTAGAGAAATGGAAAAAAAAGCTTCGTTTGCTATTTTTTGAGGCATTCACTAGGCATTATTTAAAGTTACTTTTTGAATACTGGATGCCGGAAGGTTGCCGTTTGACTATGCCTTTTCCTGTCATAGTACTAAAAAGATTGGTGTGTAAAGAAACGATTTTGTCTGTCAGCATGTCTCACTGATATCTTTAACGCTGAATAGCGAATATCCAAAACCTTTAACATACTCATTATACAGCAGAATCATCTCAAATAATTCTTCTTATTTTTTCATGTTTTATATTGTTGCAATAATCTTTCGGCTTGGTTTAGTTTATTCGATTATGGCAAACTATTTGAGGGCTATCTGCCTAAGGGGGAATGCCTTCGTGGAACACCTTTTAATGGTGGCAATAAAGAGAAAATTAAATTGATACATTATTACGTATTGCGGACCCCTTTCACATACTTTTCGGGGGTTGCGTTAATGGGCAGACTTTTGTCGATATAAAAAATTCATGTAATATCAATTGCGCAGTGCAGATATGATAGCTCTGATATCTTCACGCCATGTGGGAACCGCACGTCTTTACATGGTAAATAAAGAATATGTAGCAAATTGTGCTTAACTAAGCTACACTTACCATTTTATTTGCTGGCTGTTGTTCAATAGTTTGATGTTTTACGTAGGCTTGCTTGTGGCGACATCTATGGGCCGAATCAGAGCTGCGACGCGAGAGGCTGCTTGGCCTTGCGGACAGAATTTTAGTCTATGTCATAGTAGTAGAATCCTTAACTGCTAGGCTAAAGGGCTTCTGAGTTTGGTTTCAACAATTCCGAGTTATTCAAATCTGCGAGCGTTGAGTGGATCCGCGGATACCGTACCTTAATAACATTTCACGTTAACCTGCTTATGCAAAGAATCCTCACGTTATTTTAACTTCTGACTGAAGTGCTACAGAAAGTGAAGAAGCGACTACTACTGAAAGGCTCTTTTATCGTATTAAAACAATTGAAGGGGAAATGTATTACTTTGCCTGTCAGCATGTTTCACTGATAGCTTTAAAGCTAGATTTTGGGCCTTCAAAATCTTTAACATACTCAGCATATACGGAATCATCTCAAATTCTCATTTTATTTGGTAATTCTAAGTGGGATAATTAACTAAAGTTATAAATAGCAAATATAAATTCCATTGAATAAAAACCTGAAAATCATTTGCAGTTTTTTAAAAATCAGCATTTTCTTGAGGTAAATACGCCTTTTTTAAAATCAACAAGTGTATCGAATTGTTTGCAAAACTAACGAAGATTTCTGTTTTGAAGACTACAACAAATCATATATGTTTTCTCATACATTATATTAAACAAAATTTGTAACATAACTAAAAATTTCTTAGAAAATATATAAATGAGGGAAAAATGATAATTAAATGCGAAATATAAAAGTCAATAATTATTAAATATGAAAAAGCTTTATCCACATCCGAAATGATACGGTTGCTGCGCTCTTCATACATTTTCCTATCTTAATTCATAAAAGACAGGTTCTTCAGTTTAAGAGAAAATTTTAAGAAAATATAAAACTTTTGCAATTTCATCAGGTTTCAATCCTTATAAAATTTAATACCAAAATTCTGTTGTTGAAAATGATGTGCACAAAACCATACATCGTACGTACAAACAAAGAGGTGCCTTATTCAAAATCAAGCTGTAACAAGCTTTATGTTATCCAGTTATCCAGTCATTAGTTTGATATATTTCTTGGAGAATAGTTGCATTCTTTGGTGCTTCAAAACAAAGTCACAGGAATGCACGAAACCTATTATTTAAGTAACCAAAAATGCTCCCAGTGCCTGAATATTTATTAGTACTTTGGATTAAACTTCCATCCCATATTCTTAGCAGTTTTATATTTACTCCCTTGTCTTGCGGACCGCTGTTTAAGACAGCCGGGTACTTTGCCGAAGCGAACCCTATTCGAATCCAAAAATAGTATCTACTTTCAAAATAGTATCTTAGCTGACTTAAGTTTGATTATAATAAAATTATATACATGTACTAGCATTTTCTTTCTAATAATATAAAAAGTATTAAAATTTGTACTAGAAAACGGATAAATGGGGAGAAGAATCAGAAAGCCCCCAAGCTGGTACAATGAACGATGGTGAGCAAGTGCGAAAAGTCATACCAATAATGAAAAGGTAGAATGAAAGTAACATATAAAAATACACAAACATACAACACAAGTTGAGAAAGTAAAAAATAATACTTTAATCTTCCATAATAATCCTAAGATTGAGAATAACTTTAGGCCGTCTTATGTTGTGTACATCATTACAATCGTAAATATAAATTCGCAGTAGAATGTTGTTACTAGTACGACAATGAAAACAATTAGCAAGATAGTAGTAAAAGTCTCTGAGCTTCACAACGTCTGGCTCTTCATGAATAGTGTAATAAAGAATGTACCATAGTGCGTCCGTTGCCTCAGAACACTGTTCTAGGCTATTTGCAACTTTTTCTTCCAAGATTTAAATGAGTATGCCTACCCCGTAGAAGCATAACAGAAGCATGGACCGCAAAATGAACTAATAAATAAACCCCCTTCTTCTGATGTAAAGCCCCTCAGACGCTCGTCCGAATCCAACTCGCGAGAAGCTGTGATGACTTGTACTAGAGACTCTTTTCATCGCTGGCTTCTAATGAGATCGTCTGAAAAGATTACTATTTATATCCATGTGCATCTGTCAACGTTGTGCCAACTGCGTGGAACTTAACAAACCAGCCACGAATGGTACACGTTCATTAGGTTTATTTGGTCTAAAGGTTGTACTCATATTCTCCAGTGCAAAATATTCATAATTATTTAGTGGGAATTCGTAAAGAAAAATTATTTCTATTTCTGCTGTGTTCTTTGCACACTTTGACGGTTTCTTGGGAAAAAAAAGCACTCTTATTGAAATGACCAATTACATGCATACCATCCATGTAACGCTAGCAGTTACTCGCTACAAGTCTTTAGCTGTCTTTTCCAACCTTACTCAATTAACAATTTTAGTTTCATAAAACGAATATGACATTCAGATTTCGTTTTTTTTACTTCCTTGTACGAAGTAAAGGAAGCATTTTAACCACAAAAAATTCCGAGTACCAGCGAAAATATCCATTTTGACAGCTATTGAATGCAATTTAACGATATTTTTGTGGGACATCTGTACGTAAGGACAGAATAAAGGACTCTAGTTCCCCAAACTTATTATAAAACTGATTTAAAATAAATTCCAAAGAGATTTTTTCATGGTGTCTGTACGTACGTACATATGTATGTATGTATCTCGCATAACACAAAAAGGAGTAACATCAGAACGTTGAAATTTCGTATGTAGGACTGACATAACATGTAGATGTGCACTTCCCTTTTTGGTTGATAAATACCTACTGTGTTACTCGCTTCAATGAGCTCAGTTTTTTACATCCTTCTACGAAATTCAAAGGAAGTATTGTAATCGCCAAAAATTTCGAGTATCATATTTCAACAAAAATATCCATTTTGACCGCTATCGAATGCAATTTAACGATGTTTTTTACGTGATATCTGTAAGGACAGAAAAAAGGCATCTTTACATCACAAAATTCTAAAACTGATTTAAAATGGATTCTGAAGAGACTTTTTCGTGGCTTTTGTGCGTACGTACCTACATATATATGTACGTATCTCGCATATATACTCAAAAACGAGTAGCCTCAAAACGTTGAAATTTTGTAATATGACTGCTATAACACATGGATGTGCAACTTTGCTTTAAAAATGATTGAATTATGTTGTTTTGATCTTCCGGTTAAGGTTTTTATGCCTTTGCTAAATATGTACGCAAGATTTGTAGAATTATATATCATTTAAAAGTTGTTTAAGTGCCGCTAAGCCTAATCATAGTTCCCGTGGCTGCCATATTTGTGTACATTTGAAACTTAAGAGAACAGTGGATTTGTTGCCAATCTAGAGAAACTAAGCTTCGCAACAACAAGGGTAACGCCTTCTTTTATTATTACGAATTAAATTATTCTTAATCAATTCTTGAATTTATTCGAAGAAATAAGTGCTTAAGATTTACTTCGTAATTTTTAATATAGATATTTCGAGTTTTTATGTATTTTTGCCTTGTCGGGAAGTGAGAACTGAATTAATTGAATGAGAAATACTGGATCGTCTGTAAAAAACTGTTTCTTTTTTTTTCTTTCTTTCTTTGTTTGTTTGCTTGTTTGTTTAATTTCTTTCATACATCGTTTTAGATTTATTATAGTATTTGAATAGAGCATGTGGCAACGATTAGGTAATTTTTTAGATGATATACATAATTTTCTTGCATTCTGAGTTGTAAAATGAATAAGATGCAACGCTGTTAAGCGAACCTAGCGCACGAGTATTGCTATGGTAAACAACTATAGCGAATTTTAAAGAGTGCATTTATTCTATTGTGGTTTATGCGCTATCGACGGAGTAGATTTAATTCAGTCCAATATGTTTAAATGAAATGCGTATAATTTAATATTCCATACAAGGAATTCATATGGTGTATACATCAGATTTTTCTGCATATAACATAAAGTTTGCTGTATGCCAATACTAAAGCCTGCCAGTATTTTCCAGATTCGGATTCTGAGGTTCTGGAATAAAATTTCATTTTTGAAAACTTTCAGAGTTATCAGTGCTTCTGATGATAATCTGCATATAAATGTATCGACGAAGTAGATTTTATTTAATCCAAGAAATTTAAATGAAATGTAAGAAAAAATGCGTATGATTAAATATTCCGTACAAGGAAGTCATGTGGTGTACACGTCAGATTTTTTTTTAATATATGTTATATCTACAGTCAAAAGATCGTGTAATCTCCCCGCTATGGATAAAATGCTATGAAAAATTTGAATTTCGTGGATAGCTATTCTGAATTAAGTACTAACTGATAATCCAAAAATGTATGACGAATTAATGTCTTAAACCAATTTTCTAGGCAAGTCATTTAAAATAACTATAGATTAACTAATATAAGAGCTATTAAAGAGCTAGAAATATGGTAGTTACCAAACTTGAAGTATGAAAAACCAGACGAATTAAATTTACATTAAAATGCATTATCAGCATGTCAGAATAGAGAACTGTGTATAGACTTTTTTGGTGTAGTGTGTTCAGTTTTACCAACTGAAAGATACTGTTACTAATTTCACATTTTTTTGGCTATTTATTTAAAATTGTAATTAAAATTCCTTTTTATTTCCCCGTGCAACGCAGACGATTTTTGAAGAGAAAGCTACGTCGAAAAAAAAAAGAAAATAAAAATAAAAGCGCGCGTGCATTTAATGTTTAATAAATAAATATCCCGTAATTACTGTTGCCATCCAGAAAAGTCTAGAAAAATCGAGATTGTTCTACTGACAATTAAAAAGCTTATAAAAGCCGAGGTGAAACACCTCATCTCAGTTGTTGTTGTTGCTGTTATACTTGTAGCTGTAAAAAGCGAACTGCTGTTTGTTTACTTAATGCTGTATTGATTGTAGCGATTTCGCTGTGAGATAGAATTATTTTATCTGTTTTGAACTGAGTTTTTGCTAATCGTTTCAGATATTGTGATACTGTGCGAAGATCTGTGAAGAAATAGTTCAGCATTTTAATTTATTTCTTGTAGAAAGAATAAATTTTTGTTAACTTTTTACGACTTGTGCATTCAATATATAACGAACCCGTACGCACGTAGCAATTTTTGGTGTCAGAAGTGGGATATTTTGAATGCCATTAACTAGAGCAATGGAAGAACAATTAAGGCAATTTATGGCAGCCTTTGCTGCATTTAAAGAAGAAATTAAAGCTGGCCAAGATTCCGTGAAAGAGGAGATGAAAGCTGGCCAAGATTCCGTGAAAGAGGAGATGAAGGCTGGCCAAGATTCCATGAAAGAGGAGATGAAAGCTGGCCAAGAATCAGTTAAAGAGGAGATGAAATCTGTTCAAGCATCTGTTAAAGATGAAATGAAAGCTGTTAAAGAAGAGATTGCCTGTATAATAGAAAACAAATTCGAAGCTATGGAAGGCAGAATGGACGATGTTGAAAATAAAGTAGAAAACATCGAAAAAAAAGTTTCTTCTGTAAAAGAACAAATAGAAGAAAGAGTTGATTCTGTAAAAGAACAAATAGAAGGAAAATTTTCTGCTGTGGAGCAACGAATCGAAGGAAGAGTTTATGCCGTCCAACACCAAATCGAACAACAAATTGATGACAGGGTTTCTGCGGTTGCGAAAGAAGTTGATACTTTAAAGAAATTCGTAGCGACGGAAGGAAGCAATTCGGATACTTTTAAATTTCTAGCCATGCCCGCGCATCCCTCTCTGAAGCTATGGACATATGATGGGAAGACCTCCTGGCAAGTGTATAAGACACAATTTTCTATAGTGGCAGAAGCTAATGGATGGGATTCCCAAGCTAAGGCCGCTTCTCTGAGAGCAGCCGCAGCGGATATCCTTCAGATTCTTCCCGAAAACAAAAGGCTAGATTTCGAAGCTCTGTCCGGCGCACTGGAGCTGCGTTTTGGAGAGAAGTGTTTAAAAGATTATAGCAGGCTTCAGTTAAAATCCCATCAACAGAAGCCTACAGATAACCTCCAGGAGCTCGCCACGGATGTTAAAAGGCTGTCCCACATCGCCTTTTCGGAGTGCCGGACAGAAACAAGAGAAATCCTGTCCCTGCAATACTTCATCGACGGCATCCGGGATCCTGAAATACAGAAAGCACTACGAATGGCTGATGTGAAGGACTTAAAAAGTGCTCTGGTGTCCGCCATGAAATTCGAGGCAGCACAACAAGCCACTCGTAGAGACCGCCACCCAATCAGAGCTGCTCACATACAAGAACCAGTGGATCCAATGACTGCTCGCCTAGACGCTTTAACCAGAAAGGTGAATGCTTTGACACGGATCACTGGTGACAAGAAACCGTTCGTAAAGTGCTGGAACTGCGGCGCTGAAGGCCACATTCGAAGAAACTGCAGAACACCCCAGGGCACGGATGTTAAGACCGCGCCTCTCAAGAAGGAGGGAAACTAATTCGTGGCCATCTCGCGGGGCGGAGCTTGCCAGATAATGAAAAACCCCAGTTTAAAGCGCTTCAAATTTCTGCAGTGAGTGGCGGCAATAACGGAATTTTCATCATGGGACAAATCAATGGAATTCCTTGTAACATGACGATCGACACGGGAGCCAATGTTACCATCATTCAAAAAGATTTGGCTCAACAACTCGAAGGTAAACTTATCTAGACGCCGCCCTGCGTTACCCTCCAGACTGTGTCCGGTGAGAAGATCAATATAGGAGGGAAATTAAACGTTAACATCATCTTTGGAAGTGCCGCCTATCATCACACAGCATATGTAGCAGAAATTACAGACCCTTGCATACTCGGATTGGACTTTTTAAGGAAATACAATTTTTCCTTGGACTTTAAAAATAACGAACTGCATTCTGCCTCAGGGCATAACTTTATTCGGGATTAATGATGAAGGAGTGAAATCTATCCACAAAATCATAGCTCAAGACGATATCACAATACTGGCAAGAACAGAAATTTTACTTCCTGGATCCATAGCCGAAAATAGAAATTTCCGCTACGGCGTGATGGAATATCTCAAGAATTGTTATAGCCCTAAAGGAGTATTAATAGCCTCAGCACTCGTCGACCTATCGGGGACTGTTATGCCGGTGAGAGTTGCCAATGTAACTGATAAGGCGAGAGTTATTAAGAAAGGTGAAGTGGTTGCAGAATGTACTCCAGTTACCAGCGTTGAAAGGAAAAGTAACATCTCAAAAACCGTGTCTTCAGACAACATTATATCGGAGTTATTGCAGAATGCGCAATTAAACGATGAGGAAAAGAATGCTGCCGAGCGTGTCATTAAAGATCTTCAAGATGTTTTCTCCCGCTCGTGTTCTGACGTGGGTCGAACCAGTTTAACTCAGCATAGAATCGATACTGGTGATCATCCAGCAATCAAGCAACATCCAAGACGTCTGCCGATTCCGAAACAGGAAGAGGTGCGAACACTTTTAAAGGCCATGCAAGAAAGCAATGTCATCGAGCCTTCAGCAAGTCCCTGGGCATCTCCCATCGTCCTGGTGAAGAAGAAAGACGGGTCAACTAGAGTTTGCGTTGATTATTGCCGGTTGAACGAGGTTACGAAGAAAGACAGTTAACCTCTTCTTAGATTTGACGATATTCTGGATAATCATTCTGGAAGCAAGTGGTTCTCGACACTTGATTTAAAGAGTGGATATTGGCAAGTAGAAATACATCCTGATGACCGAGAAAAGACAGCATTTACTACAGGACAAGGACTTTGGCAGTTCAAAATGATGCCGTTTGGACTATGTAATGCGCCGGCTACATTCGAACGTCTAATGGAGACTGTTTTAAAAGGTCTTTCATACGAAGCCTGTCTGATATACCTGGATGACATCATCATCGTCGGGAAGAGTTTCGAAGAACATTTGGAAAATCTTAGAAAGGTGCTTCAGAAACTAAAAGAAGCCAATCTGAAGTTGAGTCTCGCTAAATGCAAATTATTCAGACAGGAAGTGACTTACCTCGGACATGTCATCTCTGCTGAAGGTGTGCGCACGGTTTCTGAAAAACTGTCAGCAGTTAAAGACTGGAGACGTCCCGAAAATGTCCACCAGCTGAGAAGCTTTCTAGGGCTTTGCACCTACTATAGGAGATTCGTGAAGGATTTTTCATCCATTGCAAGACCCCTTCACAAGCTAACAGACAGCAAGCAAAAGTTCGTGTGGACAGAAGAATGTGAGGATGCATTTAAGAATCTGAAGGAAGCCTTAACATCTGCTCCAATCCTGACGTATCCTCAGCTCGACAGACCATTTATTCTCGACACGGATGCGAGTAATGAAAGTTTCGGCGCTGTTCTGTCCCAAGAAATAGAGGGCCAAGAACGTGTAGTGGCTTACTGAAGCAAGTGCCTATCTAAACCGGAGAGGAATTACTGTGTCACCAGGAAAGAGTTGCTCGCCATAGTCAAAGCCGTAGAACATTTCCATCATTATCTATACGGCAGAAAATTCCTGCTCCGCACGGATCATGCATCATTGGCCTGGCTTTTAAATTTCAAGAATCCTGAGGGTCAGATAGCCAGGTGGATACAGAGACTCCAGGAATATGACATCACTATCCGTCATCGCAAGGGACAGTCGCACGGAAACGCTGACGCCTTGTCTAGAAGACCTTGCCCAGAAAACTGCCGATATTGTTCCAGGGTCGAAGCTAAATACCAACTGGTTAATCCAGTCGCACGGCAAATTACAACATTAACATCGGCCGATCCCGACCCATGGAGTGACAAGGAAATCATGAAAGACCAGATGGAAGACCGTGACATTAAATCCATAATTGAGTTAATGGAGAACTCAGACAGAAAACCTACCTGGCAGGACATTTCGAGCTATAGTCACACGACAAAACAATATTGGGCTCTCTGGGACTTACTCCATATTCGAAACGGCGTCTTGTACCGGAAATTCGAATCAGATGATGGAAAGACATTCCGATGCAGCTGGTACTCCCAAGATCCCGGATCCCGGACTTCCTTAAAGAACTACATAGCAGCCCTGCAGGAGGTCACTTCGGAATAATGAAGACCTTGCAGAGAGTTCGGGAACGTTTCTACTGGAATAATGCAAAGGATGACGTGCAAAAGTGGTGCCGATCTTGCGATTCCTGCACAAGTCGGAAAGGACCGAAGAAAAGCAGCCGGGGGCAGCTGCAACGTTACAATGTAGGAGCACCTTTTGAACGTATTGCCTTTGATATCTTAGGACCTCTACCACGAACTGCTGATGGCAACAAATACATCCTCGTTGTCATCGATTACTTCACCATGTGGCCTGAAGCGTATCCTATTCCTGATCAAGAGGCTGTCACAGTAGCAGAGATGATGATACAGCACTGGATTTCCAGGTTCGGAGTTCCTCTTCAGTTACATTACGATCAGGGAAGGAATTTTACTTCGGCTGTAGTCAAGGAACTCTGCAAGCTACTCGGCATTGAAAAAACTCAAACGACGCCTTTACATCCCCAGTCGGACGGCATGGTAGAGAGGTGTAATCGAACCATCCCCAATAACCTCTCATTAGTGGTTTCCAGAAGCCAACAGGACTAAAACAAGAATTTACTACTATTTTTACTGGCTTACTGTGGTGCTGTCCACAAGACTACCGGCTATTCCTCTTCAGTCGTGACCTTTGTCTGCCATATGATCTTTTGTTTGCTCGCCCTCCGGATGCGCCTTCATCACCTGAGGAATACATTCAAGATCTCCAGGGCCGGTTTGAAGTGATGCACAACTTTGCACGAGAGCGAGTCAACTTGGCGACGGAGAAAATGAAGACCTGCTAAGACAAGTGAGCTGCTGGACATCGTTTCAACGAAGGAGACAAGGCGTGGTTATGGAATCCGACTCGTCGCAAAGAACTTTCTCCGAAACTGCAGTCACCTTGGGATGGTCCTTACACAGTCCTAAACAGGCTGAACGACGTCGTGGTTCGGATCCGTAAGTCATCGAACTCTAAACCTCGTTCATTACGACAGGTTAGTTCATTACTATGGCCATAGTACGTAGTGTATATAGTTGTAAATAATATAGTAATGTACATAGTATAAGACCATTATCCTATTTGTATTTAGTATTTGATTTGTATTTGTTTAGTATTTGATAAGTATTTGTATTTGATAGTATTTGTACTTAGTATTTGATAATATTTGAATTGTATTTAGCGTTGGATAGAATTTAATTTGCTGAAAGTCATTTTTTGGAATTACTGTTTATTTTGTTATTATAAAGTATTGTTTATTATATCACTGAGGCCTTAGTTGTAAGTTTGACTTCCTGTCCAAGGATTGTACTGCCCGGGACGTGCAGTCCTTGGGAAGGGGGCAATGTTACGAATTTCACATTTATTTGGCTATTTATTTAGAATTGTAATTAAAATTCCTTTTTATTTCCCCGTGCAACGCAGGCGATTTTTGAAGAGAAAGCTACGTCGAAAAAAAAAGAAAATAAAAATAAAAGCGCGCGTGCATTTAATGTTTAATAAATAAATATCCCGTAATTACTGTTGCCATCCAGAAAAATCTAGAAAAATTGAGATTGTTCTACTGACAATTAAAAAGCTTATAAAAGCCGAAGTGAAACACCTCATCTCAGTTGTTGTTGTTTTAATTTATTTCTTGTGGAAAGAATAAATTTTTAACTTTTTACGACTTGTGCATTCAATATACATATAACGAACGCCTACGCACGTAACAATACTATTGCATTGTTGTATATGCTCGTTTACCAGATATTTGTTATTTGATTGTCCTTACACTAACTTAGGCGCAGCTAAATCTGTCCTCGGTCTTTGAGCCTCCAGTGTAGAATACTTGTGTATCGCAAGGAATGATCTGAAGTCTTGGGCTAAGCTGACAGTTATATCTTGTTTCTTGTAACCTGACTATATTTGATCGGGATGTTTCTGATGCTCCTAGAATTCTAGGCTATTCATAGTGTTGTAGAAGGCAGCATCTTTGGTTAACGGCAAGATTCGAATGATGGTGGCTTTTTGTTCAAATCGTAATTTTTGTGGGAGCAAATCGGCGAGTACGCTTGCGTCATTGCTGGCTGTAGCACGTTACCTCTTGCAGAGATTTAATGCAACAGAGCACTGAATCATCTGGAGAGGCTTCTGTTTGTGGCCTCATACTGAAGAGGACAATATGCTAGCGGCATACACCATTTTTTTTTCAATGACTGTGGAGGAGAGGATCGTGTTGGTTTGCCCCCAGGTGACAACCTGGAACTGGTGCGCTTTTTGATGATTAACGTGAGTTTTGAAGATAACTCCCGTACGCCCGCAGCCGGATAATACCCTTGTTACAATTACGGCTCAACTGCATGCGTTTTTTATCCACCTTAATGTTTCTCCCGCGGCTTGACGCAGGATTTGCGGGTAGGGTTGATCCCTGGACTTGGAATTATAGGTAGCGCCATTTTCTTAAACGAAATCTAGTGTCTTATTAGTATTATTGAATTATTATTAGTAGTAGTAGTAGTATTGAATTACTTAGTATTATTGAATAGGATTGTGAAGCTGTTGCAAATCTCCGTACAACGTTAAAACAGACGAAGGCGTCTACTCATCAAGCATCAACAGGGGCTGTCCACAAGGATAATGTCTAGGACTATATCTTTGGAACTTCGTAGCTGATTCTGCTTTCGAGCTCTTCACCGACAACAACGATATCTAAATACTTGACTACTCGGATGGTTTCTTGCTGATAGCCAGAGGTTACAGCAGACGAGAATATGAAACGCATGGCCAGTATGCGCTGAAAAAATTTGTCAACTGGTTTGGAGATCGCAAAGTCGCAATTTCAGGGGCAGCAGCTAGAATGTATCACTTTTGAGTCGTCATATATGGCGCGGCGGTTTTAAGACCCACAGGCGGGATCTGCTGAGGAGTACGAGAGGGTTGCTACGAAGTTTGCAACCATGTGACTCAAACACGGACGCATTGCATCCTGTTCGTGACTTCATCACCAATGTCAGTCACATGTTTCATCCTGTTTGTATTGTAATCCTGTTTTATGTACACGTTTATCTATTGAAGCAGAACACCCTTTGCTCTGATGTCATACCAAATCCGCAACGTGTTTGCAACATGTAGATACATTCTAGAAGTTTCTAGCATATTCTTTTGATTTCAGCAATGACAGCTAGAAGGCAGTAGTCTCATCCACGGTGCTTTCTGATTGATTCTCGCGGATCCCGATTAAGGCCTATATAGAGAGACACTGGGCGATATTTTCGTCATTTCTGCCAGTGTTGTATGCTTCGTTCCTGCTTTTACTATTCCAGTTTTGAACCAAGACGTGTTATTTGAGGTATTTACTTTTTATTGTATATCTTTTTCGTGTTCGTATTTATTGATTAGATGTTTATATTTATTAAATGTTAAATTTAGTTTATTTCTTTTAATGGACCATTTTAGTTGATCCCATTTTTCGTTTCAATGCAAGTAATTAATTTTTTATACCTCTTTTATATTAATTTTCAGTATATGTTTTGTCATTGCTATTTATAGATTATATTTATCGAGATTTTAGCGTAGCAAAATATACCTAATGCACTTAATTGTTAGTTAAATACTTTTTTAATTTATCGAGACTCTGTGTTTTCATGTAAATATTATCGCGTATCTTAAATTTTCTGTGGCATGCTTTCTTTTTCATAATATAATTATTCTTAATTAACTTCATACTTTCATGTAAATATTATCGCATGTATTAAATTAGTGATGTACATATTCCATAATTTCATTTTAACCCTGAAATATGTTTAGTAATTAGTGTGTTTTCTTTTTATTATTGCAAGTAGTTTTCTTTTCTTTTGAAATTTTAAATATAATCGTTGTAGATTTTCTGGTTATTTTCACTTGTTTAATACCAGTAATTCTGTTCTTCCCTAATAGGTTTTCATGAACATTTAATTTTTTTTTCAAATGGAACGTACATCCGAGATTGTTTTTCTAAATGAGGACGCTGTTAGTCACAAGGCAACGTAAGTATCTTTCTTTTTCAAAACTCAAATGTTTTAGATTTGGTGAGTGATGATATATACTGCACTTTCATACTTTAGATGGATCCTGAATATATATTCTAGCATGAAGACGTGCCCCTGGATGATCAAACGATTGCTATAATGTCTTTTGGTGATCTCACACCATCACAGCTGGATTCTCCTTTCATCGATGCACGAACTTTGACTTCCCCGGAGAGCAATAAAGCATTTGCACATCAAAAAAGCTTAATTAGGCATATTAAAGTGTAGCTTTCAACTATCAGAAGCATTTGTCCCATATCCAGGAAGGGGATTTTCCCCAGGGATAGTGTATTGCGACATATGAAAATGCATTACAAATCCCCAAAATCGAGACCGTCTCGCCCAGTGAAACCAGCAATTTCATCCCCTGCCATGCCTGCCTCGAAACGACCACTGCAAGAGCATGAACCTTGCCTCGGCACATTTATATCAGAGGATATTTATCCTAATGAAGGGAATGATAAAGACCTCCAGCCTTTGTTAGAAGCAATAAAATTTGAAATCGCGGGTAAGATTGAAGAAGCTGCCACACAGCACTAAGGTATTAAGTGATACTTGAATGCTTGTGTGAAGATGGTCAGGAAAGTGTCGGAGACCAACGAAGAAACTTGGGCAGCTTACTTTCGATCAAACTGTAGCACCACCCTCACGGGAGAATTGCCTGATATGCAGACAGCTATTGAGAAGGTAAGGAAATTTATTTCACATTAATTTTAATTTCTTAGATATATGTATAGTATGCAGAATAAAAATTTGTATCACTCATAAAATATTTTTACAAGTGTTGGATAACTTAGCTAAATCTCTGAAGAAAAGTTCGGGATGGATTGTAGACTTGATCCAATACATGAAGCTCAAGACCGCTGTATACAAGCCTTTAACTGGTTCCTCCTACATACCTTTACCGAAGGTCTAAGCCAGTAAAAAGCCTCCTCTCAATATACAGAATGAGGACCGCAGATGTCTTGGAGCGATTTGGCGGCTTTTCATTGCGTTGAAGATCATAGAGAACATGGGTACAGAGTAAGCCAGTAGACACCTTATGAAGGAGAAATCAATGTTGGATGGCCTATCTTTCCCCACTACCATTCATCAGCTGGGCAAATTCGAAAAGATGAACAATGTATCGATCAACGTGTTCAGTTGAGAAAACAACGAGGTTTTATCTCTTCGGATCACCAGATGTCGAAACGGTAATTTGTTCTTATTTTATAACCTTTAACAGACATTTTTTTCCTGCGTTTGAAAACTGTTATATTAAATATTTTTCTTTCAGATGACCGCCATATCAACATGCTGCTCATTTCCGATGACGAGAGAGACATTATTGTCTCATTAAGAATATGTCTCGTCTTCTTTCAGGCCTCACGAAAGATCGGCAAGAAAATTCTTATTGTGACTATTGTCTCCACCGGTTCACAAACAAAGAGACGCTCGATGCATATGTAGAAGACTGTCCAGACCATGGACCTCAAAAGATCAAAATGTTAAAATTTCACAAGCCCCAATTTCAGCTACCTGTGCCTATGACGATTATGTTATCTATGCCGACTTCGAATCAATTTTAGTGAAGCAAGCCACATGCCTAATGGATCCGTCGAAGTCGTCCACCACCCTTATTTCTGACCATTTTCCTTGTGGATACTGTTGTGTTATCGTCGGAACCAACGGTTCATTTTATCGGGAACCTCAAGTATATAGAGGAAAAGATGCCTTCAGCCATTTTTAATGGCTTTACTTGAAGAAGAGTAAAAGGGGGCATCTTTGAAATTTATAACTTGTAGAACCCATGATTTTCACTCAAGAGAACCAACGGACCTCCGAATCTGCCTCTGAATGTCATATTTGTGAGTAGCCCTTGAATGGGGACAAAGTACGTACTGTTATTTTCGAACGGTTATAATTTCACGATCTCAATGTGTTTTTTTAAATAGAAATTTTAAATCTTATTTTTAATTTTTTCCCACAGGTGCTGGATCATTGTCATCTAACTGGTGAGTACAGATGCGCAGCTCAAAATGGATGCTATATCAAAAAAGTTTGAAAATTTTCTACTTGTGGTCTCCCATAATTTGAAGGGGTATGATTCTCACCTCCTGGTGCAAGAGATAGGAAAATTAAAAGAAGATGAGAATTATTGAACTCGGAAAAATTCATTTCTGATTCTTGGGTAGTCTGCGATTCATTGACTCTTTGCAGTTTCCGAATTCTTCTCTGTAGAAGCTTACCGATAATTTGGAGCCACAACAGTTTAAACTGACAAGGACTTTTATCCAAAAAAAGACAGATTTGACGGTCCGAATAGGTAATCATAATTTCTATATCATTACATTTTTATATACGGTATTATATAGCATATTATTACTTTTTAATATAGGATATTTATCTTCATAAGTTTTTCGGGTGTCTGAGCATCTACACTCAATTGAACGATTCGATGTGCCGCAGCTTCTACTTCTCATTGCCATTTACAGCCACTTTACAGAGAATGATATCAGCGATGAGGATATTACCATCATGCGAACGAATGAAAGTCTGGAAAGAATTCGGATTACATCGTCTAGGAGACTACGACAAGCTCTATGTAAAAAGTGATGTTTTGTTTCTCACTGACATATTTCAAAACTTCATATGGCTGTTCCTTGATTTTTACAAATTGGGTCCGTCACACGTCTATACAGCACCTGGCCTGGAAAGCCGCTCTACGCATGCCGGGCATTCAGCTGGAGTTCTCATCGGTCCTGACAAAAATCTGCTTATAGAAAATCGTACTCGATGTGGCATTGCTATGATCTCTCATCCCTTCAATCAAGCCAATAATAAATATATGGAAAATTATGCTCAACGAAGCCGTCATCTTATACACCGCTGGCCACCGTAAAGGCAGCATCCTGAAGGAAGCATGCAAATAACATGAAATTTACAACACGCATTAGCAGAGGTGAGATGTACAAATGACTAGAATTTCAGTGCAGACGCACATCACGCTCGCCTGTGGAGCCACTTCAAAGTGCTATTTAAGGCTTGGAGTTTTCGACGATTTCCAGTTCAGCAATTGTGTTTTTCTTGTGGTTTTTTCAAAAAACGATCAATTGTGCCTCGTAGTAAACAGCGATCATCGTTTGATCAAGTACCGAGTTCGACAGAGGAAGGATAGTGGCCTACCGAGAGTGTGGATTATCTTTCAGGGAAATCGGTAGTCGTGTTGGACGAAACCCAACAACTGTAATGCGGATACGTGACCGTTAGATGCAGGAGGGTACGACGGACCGACGTGTTCGATCGCAACCAGTTCAGTGCACCACTTCACGTGATGACATTGTGCGCGTGGCAGTGATGGATCACTCAATCACATCACGAACCATAGCACAGCACATTCAGTCTGTAACGCATCATCTAGTGTCTCCACGTACCATTCAACACCGTTTACAGCAGAGTGGTCTGTCCGCAAGACGTCCATTCCTTCGTCTACCCTTGACGCAGAACCACAGACGTCTCCGCCGCCAATGGTGCGGTGAAAGAAGGATGTGGTCGGCAGAATGGAACGAAATTGTCTTTACTGACGAATCACGCTTCTGTCTGCAACACCATGATGGTTGGATTCGAGTCTGCAGACACCGTGGAGAGAGGATGCTGAACAGCTGCGTTATGCACCGCCACACTGGTCCTGCACCGGGTATTATGGTATGGGGCGGTATTGGATATCACTCACGCACTCCTCTAGTACGCATTGTCGGTACTTCAAACAGCCAGCACTACATCTCAGAGGTGTTGGAGCCAGTTGTCCTTCCTTACCTTCAGGAGTTGGCCACAGCCATATTTCAACAGGATATTGCGCGACCACATGTGACACTCATTGGCCAAGGGTTCTTTGTCAATCGCCGGATTGAATTGCTTCCCTCGCCGGCTCGCTCTTTGGATCTTTCGCCGATCCTGAACGATTGACCCAGATTACGTCCCAACCTGCCACACCAGATCAACTTTGGTAACGTGTGGAGGCTCTTAGTCTGTTGCACCCCAAGAACACATCCAAAGTCTCTTTGAATCAATGCCAAGGCGTGTGGCAGCGGTGATCTCCAACAATGGCGGCTACTCTGGCTACTAATTCTAGAAGGAACCATACTTCACAGAAGTCTATAAATTTAATCATTTGATACTTGGTCAATATTTTATCTACTAAATAAATTTTGTTGTGATATCTCTTGTCTTTCTTGGTGTTGGAATTTGGGTGGCCAGCAGTGTATTATGTATTTGGATGCCAATAAACTTTACGGGTAAGTATCTTTTCAAATATTTAGGTATAATATTTTCTCTATTATTTATTTGTGACATTCATTATTTCTATTCTACTTTTTTTAGATAGGCCATGGGCCAAGTTTAACCAACCCATTACTTGCAGTGGCATGAGGGACCTCTTAACTTTATGGAGACTGCTGACGATGCGGAAAAAGGATGAATGCTGGCTATATGCGGTCAAGTCATAAATTTCGAATTCCTTTTTTCACGGAGGGAGCTGAAAATGAGAGAATAATTCTGCTGGGGGCCGTGAGAAAATGTGGCAGTCGTTTAAGCAACTAAGTTCTCTGCATTGAGTTTTATACAGAGGAAAATACAAATTGAATTCTTCGAATGAATGCAATTTTGTAGAATCAAAATCTATTACTGAACGATAAACTGCAAGGCAAATAACATCTTTTTCTTAAAGCCATAGGAGCTAGATGAGTAGAAAGACAGATATTTGCTACATCAATGAATCTGTAATAATTATTGAGTTTTGCATTTCGAATGCTATGTTACATGTATGCGAAGTATCTGAGTATCTGAGAAAATAATCCTAACGCAAATGTCTCAATCTTTTCACGTCTAAGAATTGTTTTATATATGTTACGGTGAAACACCGAAATCTGGAGAATGTCGACTTTCACCGGTGAATGTCAACATTCACATAGTCGCTTGGTGTAAGTTCGAAATTTTTTCCAAATACTCTTATTTCTGACTTACACCAGTGAATGTCGACATTCACCATGTACTAATGGTGAATGTTGAATATATGAGAATATTATATTTTCTTCTCCGTAATTCAGTCTCCTGAACGATTGACCCAGATTACGTCCCAACCTGCCACACCAGATCAACTTTGGTAACGTGTGGAGGCTCTTAGTCTGTTGCACCCCAAGAACACATCCAAAGTCTCTTTGAATCAATGCCAAGGCGTGTGGCAGCGGTGATCTCCAACAATGGCGGCTACTCTGGCTACTAATTCTAGAAGGAACCATACTTCACAGAAGTCTATAAATTTAATCATTTGATACTTGGTCAATATTTTATCTACTAAATAAATTTTGTTGTGATATCTCTTGTCTTTCTTGGTGTTGGAATTTGGGTGGCCAGCAGTGTATTATGTATTTGGATGCCAATAAACTTTACGGGTAAGTATCTTTTCAAATATTTAGGTATAATATTTTCTCTATTATTTATTTGTGACATTCATTATTTCTATTCTACTTTTTTTAGATAGGCCATGGGCCAAGTTTAACCAACCCATTACTTGCAGTGGCATGAGGGACCTCTTAACTTTATGGAGACTGCTGACGATGCGGAAAAAGGATGAATGCTGGCTATATGCGGTCAAGTCATAAATTTCGAATTCCTTTTTTCACGGAGGGAGCTGAAAATGAGAGAATAATTCTGCTGGGGGCCGTGAGAAAATGTGGCAGTCGTTTAAGCAACTAAGTTCTCTGCATTGAGTTTTATACAGAGGAAAATACAAATTGAATTCTTCGAATGAATGCAATTTTGTAGAATCAAAATCTATTACTGAACGATAAACTGCAAGGCAAATAACATCTTTTTCTTAAAGCCATAGGAGCTAGATGAGTAGAAAGACAGATATTTGCTACATCAATGAATCTGTAATAATTATTGAGTTTTGCATTTCGAATGCTATGTTACATGTATGCGAAGTATCTGAGTATCTGAGAAAATAATCCTAACGCAAATGTCTCAATCTTTTCACGTCTAAGAATTGTTTTATATATGTTACGGTGAAACACCGAAATCTGGAGAATGTCGACTTTCACCGGTGAATGTCAACATTCACATAGTCGCTTGGTGTAAGTTCGAAATTTTTTCCAAATACTCTTATTTCTGACTTACACCAGTGAATGTCGACATTCACCATGTACTAATGGTGAATGTTGAATATATGAGAATATTATATTTTCTTCTCCGTAATTCAGTCGCGAAAAAATACACAAGTACTTAAAACACACAATACATTCAAATTGAGAAAGGAAAATAATAGACGTTAAAAAACTTACTTAATTATACAGTATGTAGTAAATGAGAAAATAAAATAATAGTAATAAAAAACTTACTAAATTATGTGATTCAAATCTCATTAATTGCAACAACTTAAACTATGAGACTTTGAATTGCACAAGAGGCCCTTGTTTTTACAACTGCATTTATGGGAAACAGCCAGTCGCCTCTCTATTCGACCTACACCAGAGCATATCTGTGATTGTCGACATACGCCGATGAGGGTCCGAATGTACAAGAATGCAATGTTATATTCGATATTTTACCGACGTATTTGGTGAATGTTGAGATTCTCCGGTAACAGTTGACATTTTCCAATTTCGGTCTTTCACAGTAACATATACAAACATTAAATGTTTTTAAATTTGTGACTGATAATAAAATAACGCAAATTAGGCTCCAGAAAATTCTTCAGAATGAAGTTAATACTGAAAAATACATTATTGAACCGCTTTCTAGTTTTATATGTAGTAGTCAATATGGAATCCTTAAATTATATATATCTATGTATAGGTATATGTAAATGGAACAAAATATAGAACAAGGTATAAAATATCAAAGAAAAATATCTACAACATACAATGTTCATTAACATAAGCATATTTATTATTTATGTAATATCAATATAAATGGTTAGTTAGGTTTCGTATATATATAATTTATTTTTCTATTTCGTATTTTTTTTTTTTCAGATGTTGTATACGTATTTGAAATTTAATTTCAGTTGTTCTCCTTTTGGGTTACGACTTTAAGTGAGAAAGAATTGTTAGGGATTAAATTATATACAATCAATTAAGATGAGACCTTTCCTTTATTTTAATAATTATATATATAATATACTATTTTATAATAATATAAATAAAACATAGTACTTTTTAAGCTACTTATATATATATATATCTATATATATTATAGTAAAAGGTAATTATTTAAAATAGTAATTTTAAGATAAAAATTATAATTTAAACAGAAATTGTGTAAACAAATTAATGCTAATTATGAACTAATCTATAATATCATTTAAATTCAGTAGCATAAGTAAATCAAGTTCAATTTTTACTAATTAATAAAAATGAAACTAAATTTTATTAAAATGCATACATGAATGATTGCTGAGTAGGCCGGAGACAGACTTATCAAGGGGAAGTTGCCTCCAAACCTAGCTCCCCAATCATTCAATTCGTGTTTCGTCATTCATGTATTCAAGGGCAATAGTTAAAACCAAAAGTAAAGAACATTCAAAA
>KK116691.1:639536-667598 GCA_000611955.2 Stegodyphus mimosarum | reverse complement strand
AAATCACAATGAATAAAACATTGCTAAAATCCTCATTCAGAAAGTCTTGATAGGGTCTCTTTGATAACCACAAGTCACAAATACCCCTCTTCGGAAATAACGTCATAAATTCTAATATAAATTTTAATATTCTTTTGAGATTTTTGATTAGGCCTAGCCACAAAAAATTTTGTGGACATCATTTTTAACTATAAATGCAGATTGAAATTGCTGTTGAAATTTTGAAAATCTACCAGTTTATTTTTCTGCAAATATACTGTGAAAAGTGTCCTAATGTTTTCAAGAAATAACCGTAAAATTTCCCATTTCTTAAAATATTTGCTTGAATATCATAATCGTAATACTTTGCAGTCTATGGCTTGAAAATCTTCCTAAAAATTGCTGTTGTCAATATAAGACTAAAATTTTCTTTTACTTATTCATGAAATTTTATTCAGATTAATTATTTAACACTTCTAAAACAGTCCCCACTTTCTTATTTGTAAAGCAATGTAAAATAGAATTTATAACTTAATAAACATAGAAAAGTAAAAAAAAAAATTATTACAACAACAAACCTTAATAAAAATGGTCAGGTCTTCTACATGCAAATCATCATTACAACTTGCTGATGGCTATGGGGTACTTAAACACAATTATACGTAGAATCTTTCGTTCCTTAATAAAGGTAATGGCTTCTAGTATAATATTAAAGTTTGCATCTATAACTTCTGGCCAGAAAAATCTTCTCATTTTTCATGCTATCATTGGTTCTGCGTGCACCCAATTTCTTACGAACTCGTGTGCAAGCAACAATTTTTGTTCTTAGGAGCAAGAAATCGCGGAAAAAATCCTACTGTACGGAGCAGCAGTCTGGGGGTTAGATTTTAATAACAGCATGAGAGGGTCATTGAACAGGCGACTCCGCAGCAGCGCTTCAAATACTAGCTGGAGTTCCCCCGCTAGATCTTCAAGCCCAAATGGAAGCGCTCCTAGGAAAGATCTTAAGACTAAGAGAAGGCTGCACCCTCTTAGTCTTAAGATAGATTAGACTGAATAGACAGATTATAGCAGAAGATTATGAAAACGTACTCCCTCAGTGCTTGGACATCCAGCCATCTCGCATGTTAAAGCAGCAGACTAAAGCATGAGGAATGTAATACAAATGATTACACCATTTACACTAATGGGTCGAAAACAGAGTTAGGCACGGGATTTGCATATTGTATCTTGAAAAATGAAAAAAATCTACTTTTCCTGGAACAGGCGATTAGATGAAAAAATACGATGAACTCATAGCCTTGAGAGCTGCGATTTCGTATGCCAGTCAGAACTCCTTTCGGCAAATAGGAATATACAGTTACTTCTCTTCAAGTCTCCAATTAATGACTTACATAGCAAAAATAATACAGGAGAAGCTTTTAAATTTCCACCCAGTAGACAGGCCAGTTCTCACATGGGAATTCAAGGTAATGAAGAAGCTAATCAGAAGGCAAAGCAACCGGCGAACGACCGTTTAAAAACGGAATTCCCTGAAAAACTGTCCAGCTCTCATTTGAAGAGACAGTCCTAAACAGCTTTATTACAAGAATGGCAATTGCGTTGGGACAGTGAGACAATAGGACGAAGGACCAACTCCTTTTTCCCAAACGTTTCATTAACACAACAGAGCACACAGAACTACTTCACGCAATTCTTCTCAGGACATCGTGACTTCCTTTCCTATCTCTTTAGATTTGAACTAAGTCAAACAGAGATCTGTCAGTGCGGTGAAATAGGACACCCGGAAACTGTCTTCCGGTGCCCTAATACCATAAATCTACACCTGAAAATACCTCTAGATCAGCACAAATCCAAATGGGCAGAACTATTATTTTAAAATAAACAAGAGAGCAAAACATTCGAAGAAATTATGACTTATTGCCAAGACCTCACTTCCTCAATAAGCACCTCGGGTGCAGCTCTTTTGCAAAATGAGAGTAGTTGATACCTAAGGTGAGCAACGTCGCAAACTACTATCTTATTAGCTTCAAATGACACTTAGAGATGACCTGATAGAGCAGTTTTTCAAGTAAAACAGTGATTTAAACATTTCTTTTCATTGTGTGGAAGTACATAAGACTCTAGGTACTTTCTACACATCCACAGTATGGCACAAAATGTTTCTAAATTTATTTTAAGAACTTACTGTATTAACAGTACAATCTCACTTTTTTTAAACCCTTACTAGGACTGTAAATGGCAAGTAGAAACTCTATAAATTCTTAAGATGGCTTCTTTTTTGTATGTCAGCACTGCATTAAGAAGTTTGTTTTTTAAAATTGTATTGTACCCATAAGTTTTTGTATCTTATACCCTTATGCTATTAATGATCCATTGTATTAAACAATGTCAATTTCTGGAAATTGCCTATTTAAATTCATATCTCAATTGCATGTGTATGCAGATGTAAATGTGACTGCATGGTGTTTAGATCTAAGTCTTCAATACTGCACTAGTTACCTCTACATTGTATCTTATTGATACAAAGCAGGTTTTGTATAACTAGCAGTACAAAGCTTTAGGTACTTTCTACACACGCAGTCTTGTACAAAAAGACTACATGTTTTCTAAGAACCCACTGTATTAACAGTACAATTTCCCATTACTATAAGTTGTATTAGGACTGTTAATGGCAAGTAGGACACTATGCTTGTAATCTGTACCCTGTTGCTTTTAACGATTTATAGTGTAAATATTATCAGTTTCTGAAAAATGTGTCTTAAATTTAGTATCTAATATTGTATTTACTTGTAGATGTATTAGTATAGTTTGACCGTCTCAAACGCAACCCTGGCTGGCATTCTGCCAAAACACATAGACTCTTCGAAAAGGGGCGTTATTACTTGCTACGACGTGAAAGGTCACATGAAAGTCTTCTCTTCTCCGGAAAGAAATAAGCTGGAGGAAAAGAAAGTCCCCATCCTTCCACCCTATTTTGAGAAACAACTTGAGTCCGAATGGCGCATGCGTGTTTGCGCTCACGGTCGCGAAAGAGGCGGTCGAACTATATGTATTTGCAGTTGTATTTCTCTTTCTCACTACTTATTTTGCATTCTCTTGAAACTGTCTGCTTCTTCTAGGTGACTTAGTTAGTAACATTTACTGTATTGCCACATGTACATTTTAAGGCCCTGTATAAATGAAGATATCAGAAAATATACTGCTAATGCATGGATTATTCAAAATTGGGAAATGTAAAATGGAGAAGAATTACCAACAAATTCTGACTGTATTAATTGCATTGTGTCAAAGCGTATGCTCTAATTGTATTTTCTTCACTATGTTTCTCTTGTTTCCCAATGGGGAGACGTACTCTATAATTTGCGTATTGTCTCAATGGAGGTAATGCATTCGTAACATTTCGCGTTAACTAAAGCATTGAGTACCGATGTAAGCATAATGGCATTCCTAAGACTAAAGTACTGTAGGTAAAGCAACACACTTCTTTCAGCATTTGATTGCATAGCTACAAGACGTAAAACTAAAAACTGTATTGTACCCAGTTGTTATTTACGACCCTGTGCTAAGAATGTTTTTCTACTTTAACTTTTAATTCTTAAAGTTGAGTATTTAAATTGTATGTTAACATCGTTAATGTGTTAAGTATCAACATAGGGTTTTCAAAGGTTCCTGAATGCACAGTGACTAGACGTTTGCTCAAACGGCACTTTACCTAATCATAAGAACTGAGCAGTGGTTGATGTTCAAGATGGTTACATTAAAGGTGATCTGACGCCCATTATTGAACGAAAAAGCGTTTCATATAAAAAATATACTTTATTACGCTCACACGAATACCGGAAGCCCTTTCACTCCAACGGCACCCGCCAAACAGAGGCCTTGAGGCGAGAGACAAGATGTGACGTAACTAGAACATGTGATCTGCGCATCTGGCTGACTGCAGCGCCTGTCGTTCGCACGATGAAGTGCTACAGAGTATGCCTCCAGTGACGAAGTCACGATTGCAATTTATAGCACATATTTACAATATATACAAAAATGATGAGATAATGCTATAATAGTGAAATATGGAATATGAAGTACACTATAATAAAAATATATGTTGACGGTTATACATGAAGTTGGAACATATGCGTAATACAAAACATTAAATATATATATAGAGCAAGTTACTCAAGTAATGTAGTCCGTAACTAAATGCTTTGGAAATCGGACTTTACGGCCACTTTTAGTGGTAAATGTTTGATTAAAGCATCGTTGGGATGAAGATGAAACTAGAATAAGGAAAGATGAGATATGAGCAATGTCATCTCGCAGTCGGTAAGCAGGTTTTTACGCGATCAATTAAGACTGTAGTACGTTTTACGTTTACATCAATAATAAAATTCTTATCATTTCCGTCAACGACTAAATGACGTCCAGTATAAGGTGGTGTCAATGGAAGATTAAGTTTATCAGATCTTAAAAATATATGAGAACAAGTTTTTAATGAGGGGTTGATGAAAATTTAAGGACTACCGTGTAAGGTAGGAGAAATAGGGTTTAAAGATCTCATTGTCTGAAGTAAACTGTTTACATATTCGGAATTTAAGGTCTGGTTTATAGCATCACTGTTTACTAGATCGGAAAGTAATCTTAATTTTGTGCCATAAAGAAGTTGAGCAGAAGTTGCTTTGACATCGTCCTTAATGTCCGAGCGTATGCTTAAGAGGATTAAGTGGAAGAGTTTCAGTCCATTGTACTGTACTATGTGCTTTAAGAGCTGTTTTGAGATGCCGATGGAAGCGTTCGATAATTCCATTTGACTGTGGATGATATGCAGAAGTTCGAATCCTGCTGCCCCCAAATGTTCGAGTGAGTTCTCTAAAAAGATTAGATTCAAAATTTCTACCCTGGTCAGATGTAATTGTAACTGAGCATCCAAATCTGCATATGCAGCCCTGTACTAAGGCAAGAGCTGCTGTTTCCGCAGTCATGTTAGTTGTTAGAATAACTTTTGGCCATCTTGCGTACCGGTCTATAATAGTCATTCAAAACTGTTTTCCGTCAGATAGAGGCAGAGGGACTATAAAATCTATATGTATGTGTGCAAAACGAGCATCAGGTTAAGCAAATGTGCCGATAGGAGATTTTGTATGTCTGGCGATTTTAGCTCGTTGACATTGATCACAGCTGAGCACAAAAGATTTTATTTCGTTTCTTTATCAGAGCTTTTAGTATATTAGATATGGGTGGTAAACTGGGAGATAAAATCAAAATGGCGTAATTGGTTTGCACTGCATTTGTTAGAATGTTGCTGGAATGCAAATTTAAGGCGTTTTTGATCAGTATAAATGACAAAATTTCTCCCTTCAAGCATGTGTTGAAGATTAAAAATCTTCACTGGCACTTGAAGGGAGCCAGATATTACGGCAACCCTATTAGCATAGTCAGAATGCCTTTAGACGTCAGCGAGGACGGCTGTCTATGAAATCAGGCATATAACATCGGCACATATTATGTGAATATTCCAGAATATTTAATTTGAATAGTTGTATATAGTATTTGTAATATAAGTGTAAATAATAAAGATTTGAAAAGACGATGAAGACTCCTCCTCGACCCCGAGATTATATTTACTTCAGCATGTGCCTAAATTTCTTAACGGAAGAATATATAGCATAGAGTTCACGGTCATAAGTGGACCAATTTCTTTGAGATTTGCTTAGTTTAGCTGAATAGAAGGCTATAGGTTCCCATTTTTGTTTAACAAGTTGCATGAGCGAGCCGCCGATTGCTACATCAGACGCATCGACTCAATTGTGTACCGGGCATGGAATGCCATAACAAAGTTGCTTTAGCGATAGCTTCCTTAAACGCTTTGAAATAGAGTGTTGCTTCATCGTCCCATTGTATTTGCTCAGCAGAAGCTTTGGAACGAGGGTGTCTCTTTTTATTAGTATGGCCTCCAAGGAATTTGACTAAGGGTGCTAGAATGTGAGCAGCTCTAGGAATACAACGTCTATAAAAATTAAATAAACTTAAGAATCGTCGGCGTAATTGTGTGATGGTCTGCGGCTGAGGAAAATCTAGGATGCATTTTACACGATCAGGAAGAGGTTGATTTCCTTTACCCGATAACTTAAATCCTAGGAAATCTATGGCAGATTGCCCAAATTTGCACTTCTCTACATTTATAGATAAACCATATTCCTGAAGTTTAGAAAATAGCAGGTTTAAATGTTGAAAATGTTCTTGTTCATTAATCGAAGCTACAAGTAAATCATCAATAAATACATAAACAAAGGGCAAGCCTCTAATAACCTCATCGATAAACCGTTGAAAGGTTGAGGAAGCGTTACAAAGACCAAACTGCATTTTTAAACTTTCAGACAGACCATAAGCTGTTTTATGTACATCATCCGGATTGATGAGAATTTGGTGATACGGCTTTTACAAGATCTATGTGACTAAATATTTGTTTACCATACAGTTCTCAAGTAAAATCAGCTATGCAAGGAATAGGATATTTCTCTTTGGCAGTCTGTGCATTAAGACATCGATAGTCCCCAACAGGTCTCCATTCGACAAATCGTTTCTTGGGCACCATGTGCAAAGGCGATGAATAGGGGCTTTTGGAAGGTCTCGTATGACCCAGTTGAATCATGAGCTGAAATTCACCTTTTGCAATTTTGATGCGGTCAGGAGCTAACCTTCTAGGTTTAGCAGCAACTGGAGGACCTTTAGTATTTATATAATGCACAGTATTGTGCTTCACAGGTTGATTGGGATCCGGTAATTTAGTAATATCAGGATATTGAAACAATAATTTAACAAATACATTATCAACGCAGGAAGATTTTACAGAGAAAATATTACAAGTATTTAATTTGGTAGGTACTTTATCCTGGAATGTCGAAGTTCGAACACTTCTTTCCGAAGAGGTACAGCTGCCATTTTCTCAAGATTTGTTGTAAGAAACGATGGTGGATACATTCGTGTTGTTGATAGCTAAAATTAGATCAGCTACTTCCGCAGCTTTATCCGATGTAATAGGAGAGATGGAAGCTAATATAGTTTTGAGAGGAACAGGCATCGCTTGATCAAAGAGCTCAAATAAATGTGAATCGTCTATATTATGTATTTCTGCTCGGCGTTTCATATTCCGAAGAAGCTCGCTAGGTTTTCGATCTCCCAGGCCTTTCCCCTGCTAGCAGCTGACGAATTTCTTTAGTCTTTGATTCCGAGCATCTTTCGATAATTTCTGATTTCAGGTCCTCATATGGGTTCACTTTATTGTGCTGAATGATAATATCACGAACCACAGGGGCAATATTAGCTGGTAAGTGAGCTACGACGTAGTTATATTTTTCTTCTTCTCTGTAATCGGTTTAGGAGTAGCTAATTCAGACGTTGATTCTAACATGTGGAACCAAACGGATAGATCAACTTGAATAAAAGCTGGAATCACCACAGCAGAAGTTTCAGATTGAGCCATTTTGCAGACAGAATGCGCGCTAGCGAGAAGAATCAAAACTAGAAGTTAGCGTGACAGTACACCATTTCAGGTCCTAAAGTTACCATTGAGGAGTGGTTGATGTTCAAGATTAAAGGTGATCTGACTCCATTATTGAATGAAAAAGAATTTCATATAAAAATATACTTTATTATGCACACAGGAATGAGACACGTACCGGGAGCATTGCATAACAACCCTTTCACTCCAACGACACCCCTCAAAAAGCAAAGAACCTCTATACAGTACATATTCTTTGCCAAAAAGAGGCCTTGAGGCGAGAGATAAGATATGACGAAACCAGAACATGTGACTATCTGGCTAACTGCGGCGCCTGTAGTTCGCACGATGAAGTGCTACAGAACTTTGGCAACTCAGTAGTTTCGCTCACTTTAGCTGACTCACAATTACTAGAGAAAATGCTTTCTGGCAATCTTAAGGCAAGCAACCATTGTATAACATGGCTAGAAGTAATTGTGAAACTATGTCTCAAAATTGTATGTAATATGTAAGCTAAAGTGGTATATTTAGAACTTTGCATAGTATGGTTGAAATCATATGTGAACTGTAGGGGCGAATGATAAACTTAGTTGTGTAGTACTGAGTAAAAGAAATACTAACAAACTTTGATTGTAAACCTGATTGTCTGGTGTCAGAGTACGATCTAATCGCAGCTACTTCATTACGAAATCCTACGTTTCCTCATGACGAAGCTTTTTCTATAATACGTGTCTAGCTTTAACTGTGACACAATATATTGGTAACGTGTCACATAAGTTAATATATTATAATGTAAATCTTGTAATGGAAGTATTGTAATGTATGTTGTAGTGTATACTGTAAGGTAACTATTGCAACGTTTATTGTGATGCATATCGTAGTGTATTTTGTCATGTATATTGTAAGTCTTGTAAGGTATAATATAATACAAGTATTTTAAGTAAGTGTTTTAATGTAAGTCTATTGGCATTCTTAGGGCTTTTAGTTTTGCAAGTAACGGTAACACATTTTGAACAGAATGTGATTCCATTGTGTTAAGACGTAAATCTCTTTGAATAGTGCTGCATACCATTGCTTTCTGATCATTAATTGTCTCATCAGAAATTCTAACGTAAACTGTTTGCTTATATTTTATATCAATGCCCAAGTATAATCAACATTTCTAATGAGATATCTTCATAGCACTGAGACTAGATGTACGCGAGGCACTTAAAATTAATACTTGCTTTTCATTGCCTAAACATATGTTTGCAGCTCACTTGTATATGTTCACACTGACCCACATTTTCTAAGAGAACGTCACTGGGAGCTTTCTATTGTAACAGTACTATATTTTAAATACCATAAAGTAATATAATATGCACTTAGTAACTGACATTCTCTCATCATGCTGTAACCATGTAATATGGCACTATCAGAGTCATGGTATTGAAAATTACTGTCATGTTACGATTAAACCGTTAAGTGAAAGAGAGTCTCATTCACTCTGTGTCAATGTGTCTGACTAGAAATAATTCATAACTAATTTTGCATCTGACTTTGTAAGTTAGCCTACATAAATATATGACATATGGTACTTCATAAATTTAAATACTTATAACTCATAGCTCATTATGCATGTGACTTTGTAAGTTAGCTTTGATAAATATATGACATATGTTACTTCAGAAATTTTGTGAAACTCTAAACTATGTACTGAACTCTTTATTGCACGCTGGCCTTGTTTGCCCATGTACTTTGATTTTAGACTCAATAAATGCCGTCTGACCTGTCATCCACCCTGTTTGAGGTGGAGCGGGTAGTAGGTAGCTTCTGGAGGCTAGAGCTTTAATCTGTGTAAGTTAGGCTAACCAGCCTGCCAGGCGTGGGAATCAGTATCGGTGGCAAGAGCCACAAAGCAGCAAATAAGACAGCTGGTGGCAGCTTTTGACAGGAGCGACGGAGTAGTAATTAAGACAGATGGTGGCAGCCTTTGCTGCATTCAAAGAACCTGGCCAAGCATTCGTTAAAGAATAGATGAAAGCCAGCGAAGAAGAGATGCAAGGGTCAGTCGAGTCCGTTCAAGAAGAGATGAAAAAGAAGAAATCAAAGTGGGTCAAAAAAAAAAGATGGAAGGGGATGTCAAGCAGTTCAATTAAAAATTGAAGCAGGTCAAGAGAAAATAGAAAGAGAAATTACTGCCAAAGTAGAAAACAAATCTGAAAGAAAGGAAGGCAGAATAGACACGGTTCAAAACACAGTTGGAGAAATTGAAGAAAGAGTTCCTTTTGTCAGAGAACAAATCGAAGACAGAGTCTCTGCCGTCAAACAACAGACTGATTAGAGAGTTTCTGCTGTCGCGAAAGAAGCTGAAACTTTAAATAGTGAGTATGTGTGGATGCCAAAGTGTCTTCTACGAAATGTGTCAAAAAAGTGATAAAATAAAATTTCTTAATTTATTGATTTAAAGTCCATTGTTTAATAATTAACCGGACCAGTTTGAGTGGCTCAGTAAAGGCAGAAAAAAATCGGCTAAGAAAATAAGAAAGTTACAGAAAAGGTGATTTTACAGCCATATTTTAGTTCTTGGAGAGTTTATGTTTGGGGATTAAAGTTAGATGCTGAGAGAAAGCGGTAAGCTGCCCTCGAAATTCTACTAACCATTAACCGTTGCACTGAGTAAATTCTGAATTAAATTTGTTGATAATTTGTAATTATTGATAAGTTCAGAAAGAATGGCTACGAAACTGAAAGATGTTTTCTCTGAAAGCAGAACCAGAAAAACGTTTACTGTGGGAATATAGTTAATGATTTTAGAATCTAAAATTTACACTTACAGGACGATAACTAATACAGTACTCGCATTTGCTGAAAATACCTTTTTTTTAATGCAGTTGAATAATCATAAAGAACGTCAAGTGAATAAAAATGTTTTGCGCTGTGTAATATTTCGTATTTTTGCTTGAACTCAATCCTGCTATATACATAATGGTAATTAGGATTTTGGGTACATATAGACGTACATAGAAATTATTAAATCTCACCTAAATAGCACGCAAATATTGTATGAAAATAAACAATGAGTGTATTACTTTTTACATGGATGTACTCACCAGAACTTTGTATATTTATGCAGTGAACCTTGTGTATATATGTTATGAACCTTGTGTACTTATGTAGTTCTGCATTCCGTACATTTTAATTAGTTACAATAATTAAGGCCGCCGATTTTCACTATTTATGTGGTTCTGCATTCCGTTCACCTTGATTATTCACAATAATTAAGAACTCCAATTTACTCGCTCAGGTTTTCTATCTGCCAGGATGACGATACACTGGAAGACATTTGCTTGAATGTCAGGTCAGTGGTCATCCCTGTTGGCGCACGATGAACTTAAACTGGAATAATTATTAAGCTATTATTTCATAACGGATTTTATTTCATTTTATTTATTTATTTTTTCCCTTAATCTTCTGAACTTTCTCAGCAGTGACAAAACATACATGAGATGGACATAATTAACAAATGAACCTATGAGCATTCTCAAAACTGTCAAATCTTTAAATAAGTAATTAACAGCTGTACAATATAAAGTTACAATGCAGTCCTAACACAGCAACATTGTACTCCACTCTATATTTATTTATTTATTTATTTACATTTCATTGCATATATATACTTTTATGTTTCCTGTTTATATTCATGTATTTGTTGTATGTTATGTTGTGTGCATATATATATATATATATCAAGTAAGAATGTACCATAGCTTCTACATTCTTACTTGTTAATAATAGTGTTATAAAAAATTTGCAGCTAGATGCGCAGTTTTTAAAACCTTGAAATACTATCGTTCAAGTTTTAACTTTCTAAAGAAAATTATATATATATATGTATACAGGGTTGCCACTCAACCAGGAGAATGAAATTTCCTGACTTATCCAGGTTTTCCAGGTGTGTTTCAAGAAAATTCCAGGCTCTCCGTTTAGTGTGCATTGGCTGTGCTGAGGGTAAATTAATTATGGTATCATTTGAAAACACAAAACTTTACCATTTACATATGACTTATATACTGTATTTATAATCCGCAAACCCTTACTATTATAACTATAATAGAAGCTGTTTTCTCCACTGAGGGTTGGGATTAGAATCTGTCCAAACAGAATTAAAAAATGTCTTTTCTGCAGACATTTTGTAGCTAAAGGAAGAAAGAAATCTATTTAACGGCGTTTTAAAATAAATTCAAGTATTTTACATTTATTGAGCAGTTTACATTATAAGGCATCTTCCCACCTTCTTGGCATGCCTTCGTGGTGTAGTGGTCAACACGCTTGGCGCGTATTCGAGAGGTCCGTGGTTCGAGTCCTGGCGAGGGCATTGTTCATTTTCCCTCTCTCCTGGTTTCAAAAAAATCTAATGATTCAATAAGTGGCGCCCGTATACTCTGTGCCAAGTGTGTGATCTCGTTACTTTTGTACTGGGGAAGGTACTATAAAATGCCTTCTGACCGTCGATTTTTCGAGAAGTTCGATGAACGTAGACGACCGTACACCTTGCAGAGATCTCTGCGCAAATAAGTATAAAGAAAGAAATACGCCGTACTTTTATACAACTCAGTTTTAAGAACTTTACCATTAGCTAGTCATTAAGACGAGTAACTTTCTTTGTATGGCCAGGTGAGTTTCTTCTTTCGATATCGCGTAAATAGGACTTTGTCTGGTTCCTCCAGCGGTAGATATAGAAAAGATAGAAGATAAAATGCCGAAATCGAGAAGCATTCTAGCAGAAGTTCGAGTACCACCTCGCTTGCAGGCAGCGTCGGATAAGTTTATTCATCTAGTTGCACCACTATTTCGTTCGTGGATTTCAAATACACCGGTTGTCTTGTCGTGTTACTGTTAATGCTTTAAGCGTCGTTTTCCGCCAAGGGAATGTCTTTTCTAGGCTTTAATGCAACCTACCTGTTCACCTGAGTCAAAGAACGTCTATGTAAAGAAGGAAAGGTTCCATAAACGTAAAAACCCAGTTAGCTATTCCACCGCTAGAAAGCGGAGGAAAAAATCCTGGCGCGTGAGGTTTGCCCCTTCACGATGTGTACAGGAAATTGAGGAACACGTGTTAAGAAAAAACGTTTTTGCACAAAACTGTTCTGCTTTGACTATTCGCGTCCATTTAAACTCGGATTTTCGTACTTTTTTTCTTCAAAATAACTAATCTATTAATTAATTTACTTGCGCGAAAAAATATTTTCTTTCCTTTAAAGAAATTTAAGACGATATTCCTTTTATGAACTCTTGATAAACGTGACCTTCGAACTTCGACGCTGGCGTCGAGCTTTTGCAACAGATATTGTGCGCATGCACAGATGTATCCCTCTACGTTGGGAAGGAGCCACTCCTGTTGAGGACAAGTTTTCCTTCTTAACAATACATATTCTTTGCCTGAGTACTCCAGTGGTGGGCTTGTGAGTCTCTGATGAGAAATAGACTGTGGGCTTTCATTTTTAATAGTGTCTTCCAGAGGAAGAATCACGCTCACGTTTTCAATGCTTCAAGTTCACTAGTTCGAAAATTTCCTACCCAGATAACTGTAACACGTATTGAGTATTTTTCTTTCCTTGATGTGTCCGCCTAACTGACAAATTTTTGTTAAAGAGAAGAAAAAATTGAAAAGCTCTCCTGATACAAGACAAACAGTAATGCCTCGTTCGACTGTATGGCTTAAGGTCAAATGTCTAATTTCGAAAGTATAATTTGAGTTTTATTTTCTCCTCCCGGGAGAATTGGCATGTTAAAATACGAACTGTCATTCTGTAATAATTCATTATAATTAATCAGTTCTTAATATTATAATTTTTTAATTGGATACCCATTCTGCCTATGAAAATTGTTTAATGGAATGTTTCTCGTGTAAATGTAATAGTAAAAGTTGAAGTGAGTCTGTCAATTGTTTGTTTTGTTTTAACTTATTACATATGTTCTCATCATTGCAATAGGTTCTCAATATGCTTCAGTATATTTAGCTTAAGATTTGATTATTTTTCCTTGATAAGTGAATGGCCATTCACCCGGCACGAACCTGGAATTCTAAAATACAATGTGATGTTACGCTATATTCGGTTCTAGTAAGAGTGATAATTAAGGGGAATCCCATTTATTTATTTTTGTAATAATTAATATTTATTTGAATAATAATAAGGATGCTAACAAAATGGTGCCATCACGGTTGGGGATTAATTTTTGTATTTGTCCGGTATTGCAATGTGAGAATGCAACAGTAATAAAAGCACAACCATAACAAACATAATAAAACAAATAGCACCAAGTAAATAGACTAAGATTAGCAAATCTTCTTCGTTTTCTGTTAGAGTAATTTGAACATCTAAAATACTAGAATCTGAAAAAAGAAAAAAAAAAAAAAAAAAGGGAACAAAATATATAATTAGAAATAATAAGCCGAAAACTGACATAAATATTTTTAAACTCATCAAAACAAATAAAAATTTAAGTTTGTATACTTTTAATGTGAGGGTTGATTCCTTCAGCTTTCGGCAATAATTTCAAAGCTTTGAAAACAGGTATACCTATGTCTTGTCATATTTTGTCAAATTACTGATCTTTCTCAAGGACCTTGCACTGAATCCAAATATTCTTAAGTATCAACTTTCTAGAAACAAAACTGCGGTGCTTCCTTTTCCAACACACTCCCATAGCGCTTATCCTTTTCCCACCGCAGCCTAGATCCGTTACTGCTCGCTTTCTGAGATACATATATCATAATTATAACCAGGGCTCACCGAAGCACCTTAATAAGAGAATCTCTGGAACAAAAAATTTTTTTTTTCCATAAAATTTTATTGTAATTACGAATTTAACAAGTAAGACTAAGAAATTGATACTAACTTCTAAACGCATGCTTATCTCTTCTGAGGAATACATCATTGGTTTCAAATTGGAACATTTAAGGCAAGGAAAGCCTCCAACGATTAGAGTATATATGGAAATGGTATATTTCGAGTTATCGAAAGTACTTGTAACCGTGCGTATGATCCGCTGATTATAGACAGTTCCAAGTTCACCATGGTTAATAGTAGTATAGGAAGACGAACCATCTATTATGCTTTAAATTGCCAGCCAAATAGCAACAGGCTTACGTAGCGAAATACTAAGGCAAACAGATCAGACTTGTGCAACACCAGTGAGATGCCATGAAAAAGGTCTCCTGCGAACTTTGTCTGAAGACAAATGTTACCAAACATTGGGGAAAGGACTAAGAATGGTCACTTTGCCCATTCCTTGCTTCAGTAGTTTATTTCATTATCAGAAAATGTACGAGAGCTGTCTACCGAAGAAGCATAATGACTTTGAAAAGGATTTTCGAAAAATTTGACTCATTTATTGACACATGAGAAAAATGACGAAAACACCTGTACAATTGGTCGGTTGACCGGCATTTGATTTTCCGTATACGACAGCCTAATCCTCCCCCACTAGTTATCTTCATCTCCTGAAGCAATATTCAATTCTCAACGGAAAATCGCTGCTGCTACGTCTAATAACATCTTTTCATTTGCAGAGAAAAAAAAAATGGAACTTGTTCTCTGGCACGCTTACCCAGAATAATAGCGCTGTCTTTTTTGTGCTGTTTCCGTAACTCCATACGAATTTAATGCTTCCAAATTTTAATGCTATTTTACCAAGGAAATTTCATTACATAACGGTAGTACAGCCTTCTGTTACTTAAAGGCTAAGACAAAATTTTGATATTCCGAACTCAGAATTTTTTTAATTCTGGACGTGCATAAATTATTCTTACACTAATGCAAATGATCAATAGCAGTTGAATTAATCAAAGATAGATAATACTCATAACATCAAATTTTCTAAACAAAGCATGTAAGTTACCCAACTTTGGAAGCCGTAATATAAATTAAGACAAATACTTGAAAAATTTTTCTCAATTAAGTTTGGATTTTAAATTAAAGGCATGTATGCAATGTGTTCTTCCTAAGCATTTGAACTCTTGCAACTATAATCTGTTATTTAGTCTGTTACGTGCTTCAGAATTTCGTTCGGGAAAATGGTAGTTAATGATAACAGTTGAGATATATACTGAATTGGTGCATTTGAAAATTAAAATGATATGATCTACATTTTCAAGTCCGGAACATTTAGCAGAGACATATCCTTTCGGCCCTCATCATATCTCTTAATTTGGCGACATTATTAATTCCACGCTTAAAGAATTCTCATGGTTCTGCTGTGATTTCCAAGAATTCGTGGACTGCCCAACAAACACTGCTGTGGTTTAGATAACTGCGACAGGAAAATTCTTCACAAGTCGAAAAAACTGGTAATCTGTTAGGGATGGGGCTTTTGAACATAGAAATATAAGGAAAGATTTTGCACCCGAACTCTTATAATGTCAGCTGGTTTTCTTTGAGAAACGTGAGTCTCAAAGAACACAATACAAGTTATTTTACGCAATACAAGAATATCATATCTGTTCACGATTGTTGACTGCTTCAAATGAAGTTATCGGTCCATATCACGGCGTTAGGGACGACAATGATCCAAATTCATGGTTCTACCTCACACAAAGAAGAGGCGACGGGCGATGATGATGAGTCATGAGTGCACACAGCATACAAAAGCAAAGTCACGTTTTGAGAACTTGTACGAGTTGCACATAATTCCAAATACCTAGTTCGCTAAATATGTTTTCCAAATATGTGCTAATATTAGTTGCCACTGAATGTACGGAATGACCCAATGTGAACTCAAAAATCATTCTGAATTCGTTATAAAACAGCTGTGTATACCTTAGCAGTGACATATCTTTCGAAAATGCGATGGTATAGATATAACGCTCCGGTTATTTTCTACAGGCCTTTAGCGGTCATTTGCAACGTTATTTGAAACTGAACATTTCAAATGCACTTTCAAAATATATAACATTATTAACCAAAATGGGCGTTATTCAAGGACTAAAAGACTCAAAGCGTCGAATCGCTTTAAATGTCCGAACCACTTTTTAAAGTGTTGAGATCAAATTATTGCCATATGGTATATTTAAAGAATCTAAATAATGAAGAATCTAGATAAATGCATGTATGTTTCTTGCACTGTAAATAAACAGTGGTACCTAGAGTCATCAAATGTTGAATACACCTGAACATAAGTTCGAATTTGGAATTTGTTTTAGTGTCTATTTCATATTTTGTAAAATTTTAACAAATTCTTTATTAAAAACTCAACAGTTTGAAAGCAAGCAATGGCAACACTGAAGGAATGAATCATTTTTATCTGCAGCTTGCAAAATCATCTGTTGAAAATTAAAAAGATATGCTGGTTTTAAATATTCTGTGATTTTGTTGTTTAAATTAATTTTATGTGGCTTGAGGGCAAAGACAGTTATATTTGATATATAAAATAAACACACAAAAAGTTAATATTAAAAAGAGAAAAAAAATGTTTTGAAAAGGCATCTTAGTAAAAAAAAACGGAACAGTGATATGATGAATTGAGAAAAGATTTTTAAAAAAAAAGTATGCCAACATTAAACGATCTATCGTGAATTCTAAATGCACATTGCACTGCTTCGAAAATCTTTGTAATTTTGCTGTTGAATTTTATGTGGCGTCGACATAAGGTTTAAAAATGGTAAAAATAAAATAAAAAGAATGGTTTAACTTTAATAAAAAATTGTTTAGCAGCAGTGAGTATAACAGCAGACTCTTAGACTGCAGCTCATCGAGAGCTAAAAAACTTTTAACAAACTCGTTTGGTTGACCGATGAAATCTAAAACCTTTCACATTTATTTTATTTTAATTTTATTTCAACTTCATGCAAGAGAAGATGTAATCCGTTAGCTATGGATGAAATATTTGAATCTTTGTAAAATGCACAGCAACTATCTTCTAATAACCACAAAGAACGTGATAAATTAAGCGCGTATCCTCATAAATGTTGCTAGTCATTTTAACTTTCCAAAACTACAAAACTTATTAAACTAAAGAAGATATTAATTGCGTGATAATTATTGAATTTATGAATACTTTACCTGTCTCATTCATTCCCTCCATGACCATTGCAGAAATGTTCCTCCTGATGATTTTTGAGGATTTACTTCCGCCTTGAGGGAAGATAAAATTATAAGGAAATAATAAATACAATTTCGGGTTGGAAATTAAGGTGAACAATACAGTATCAATTTTACCTTTCATTTTCAGGTCAGTAACGGAGGGGAATTAAGAAATAAAAGAGTTACTAATTTTTTTAATATTTTTTAAATTTTTTTTTAAATTATTAACCCATTAGAAACTGATGTTGCGTTGACGCAACGGTCAAAATAAATGAGTATAGAAATATAACTACCAAACATATTTTATACTGGCAGATGATTTTATGTAGTGAATATTATGAAGATCATTTCTGCAAAAAAAATGTGTTCAACAATAATTTTGTTTATGATAATTAGTCCTGTACTTGAAGCAAAATCTTCGATCAGGTATTTTTGGCAAAAACTTTTTAAGGAAAGAATCGCAGTCTTTAGTGCTCTCTAATTTTAGCCAAGGTCACCGCTTATCAGTACATTTCACCAATCAGCTGTTTGTATTCGTGTGGGGATGGAAGGGAATATAGGTGTTGTACTGGTGCAACCTCAGCAGCGGAAAAAGGGTCTTCCCCTTTTTCACTCATGCTTTTAAGATGCTTTGGTTGATATTCACTCCAGGGAAAATCTGAAAAATAGTGCAATTTGAGCGGAAATTTCTTTTCCTCCACACAGAAAGGGAAACGAAGTAGGTTGCAAGTAAATAAAGGCACCACACTTTAACCAAGACCTCTCAACTTTACCTCCTTATTCCAGCGTTAACTTTTTTTTTAAGTCGGATGTCTTTAACTGGCTCAAATTTGGCGACCGTTTGCCAAATTAATAGGACTAACGTCCACAGACGAGACCTCTTAACTTTTTTTCTTTTCCCCCCGTTCGATCATATTTTAAACGAAATTAGTCAGAATGCAAATACAATTTATTTTGATTTGATCGTGTTTAGGAACTAAGTACTAAAATAAACTTGAATTGAAAAGACTAAAAATGTTCATTGTAATTCTGATTTTTAAAAAATCCAGACAAATTATATTCAGGAAAATTAAAATGCGGGGATTTATAAATAACTTCTTTCCTTAACAAGTATTAAAAGAAATTAGATTACTCAGCTACATTAATTTTCTGTTTTCGACATACTATTAAAACAACGGTAAAGCTTTCATATTTTATCCTTGGAAGACGACACTTTCATTTTAATTTACAGTTATTTAATTAAATTAAATTTCACTGATTCATTCTTCACATTGATTGATTCTCATTGATTGAAATTGACTTCTAATTGTTATTTAAAAAGGAAATGAATCAACAAGCTTAACATGTATGGCAAATGGCTGCATTCTGATCTTTTAGCTCAAACTCATATCTGATATTTCAGCGTTAGGCCCAGAAATTGCAATCAGCATTAATGAATAGATAAATCTTTGACACTGAAAATATTTATAAAAAAGATTTCTAAAACTGAGCTTTGGAAGATAGATTCGAAGTAATTTATTTCGGGAAAAGGAAATTAAATTACATATGAAATGAAAATATACACACACACAGGGAAAGAAAAAGTCGATTAATTAATTATGCAAAGCATTCCAATAAAATGAGAAAATCCACTCAAAAGACTGAGTACCACAGTTAATAAAAAAATGCTTCTAAGGGAAAGATCAATTTATATCTTTTTGCACATTTTCCAACAAGATTTTCCAAAACTGTTTCAGTTTATTAAAATTTTTATCATTTCAGAAAATACAAAGCTCTCGAATTAGCTGGTTGCATAACAGCTTTCTCCATGTGTAACAAGAATGGAAGCAAGTTTCTGGTAAAAGATCTTCCACTAAGGCGTCATTCATTTAGGAAAACAGTGCGCTGCCATAAGCTGTTAAACAAACAAACTGAAATGCAAAGCACTGATAAGTTTTGATCATAATTTGTTGTAACATGGTCGGAAATTTTATAATTCATAAAAACTTGCTCCAGCAAACTGAAGAGTCGCATGCTGCTTGCTTCGTAATAAGCAGTAGTTTTTTTTATCAAGAATATAATTAAAATTTAACAAAAATATAACGTAATTTTTTATAACATTATTGTGCGTATAATAATTTCAGAATGCATACAACGCATTAAATGAAGTAATAAGCGAAAGACAGAAAATTTTGTGTCTGGACTTTGGAGGAATTGTTTTCAGAATAGATTAACTATCGAAATAGCATAAAAGACATTGGTTGGGAATATACACTATCAATATATCTTACTATATGACATTATGGAAATAATAGAAGAAAAACATAGTATAAAGGAAAGATTGTTCATCTATTCCAAGCATTGCACTACCAGAAATAAAAATGATAGAAACATATTGCGAAGAATTTGGAAGATTTATAAAGAATCGTTTCCCAAATTAGTTGATACAGATTTGGATTTTAAATCAGAAATTCTACAATGCCAAGGCGTAAATAGAAATCGGCGTAAAGCTTGCATATTTCATTATCACTCAATGAGGAAGATTTAATTATTTCTAATGAATACAAAAGTAATTATTTCATACACGAAGAAGTTGGAATACATGAATAGAATCGAGTTCCTTATAATACTATTTGAAAAGAAAAATTGCGACTAAATTTCTGGTAGGTATACTTAAAATTTGTTTTCAGTATAATTTATAAGACCAAAGTGTATTAATATTTTAGGTGTATATATTTTATAATATTTATAAATGCTTGAAGTCTTAGACAAAATGGGAAATGTTCACATTCCGTTTTTATTCATAGAAAAAGAAAAAAAAGCAACAGATTTTTTTTTTTAAAAAAAAAGAAAAAGAGCTCTGTCGAACACGATTTCATATTTCATTCATGTATTGAATTTATAAATTGGATTTTATTTATTGAAAAACAGGAAGGGCAAAAAAGATTTTTTGAAATTAATTATTCTCTTTGTTTGTATTTAGTCTTATAGTAAGTCCGATTTTAAATAGTCTGTGTTAATGGTTGACCGATTAGCCAGGCTATGCAAAATAGGTATACTCCAACTGCTGCGCGAATCAAAATTTCTTCCCCCTTTCTTGCCGAGGAATTTAACGACGGCATAAAGCAAAAGTTTTTCTCTCAACTTAGAACGCTACAGGTCTTCACACTTTCCGAAAAAGCCATCTTCCTTTCCAAAAGCCGAAAGTTACAATTTTACTTTCCGAAGCCAATAATAGCCAAGAGGAAAATTGTTAAATATTTTTTGCTCATTAGAATGAAGTAAAGCATGTCTAATAAGCAGGCTAATTACTTGAATAACAGTAATGAATGCAAAACGCACCAAAGAAAATAAATGGCATCAGTAAGCACACATGTTAGCTCAGAAATATTTTTCATTAACGATTCTTCAGGACTAAAGTATGTTAAAATATACTAGAATTATTTCTGTAATTAAAGTAATAATGTAAATGCTTGCAGAAATTTGTAGTTAGATAAAAACATTTTAGCGTGAAATCATTAGTATGCGTTTGGAATATTGACGTATAATCTTAAATTTTAAATAAATTAAAATAGTTATGTTAAAAAGATTTTTCTAAAATTTATCTAGAAAAGAAGAATTAGGTAAACAGTGCGGCAAATTCATAATCAATCAATCCTCTCAATAAATTATAGCTTCATTCTTTAAACCAAAAATTCTTTTTTTTTTTTTGTGTGTGTGTGTGTGTGTGTGTGTGTGCAATACAATTGTAAATATCTGAATAACATTAGCCTATCGATTTAGTTCAGAACTTTTTTAAACATGATAGAATTTAATTTGAAATTGAATAAAAATTTTCTTTTAACGCATGCCAAATTTTTATTTAATTATTTTCTATATGCAAACATTTCACAATATCTGACACAAGAAAATAATGATTTTTACACTCAACTAAAAAACAGTTTTAGAAAAAAAAAAAAAAAAAAAAAAAAGAAAATTTTTTAATAAAACCATTTTGTAAAAAAAAAAAAAAAAAAAAAAAAAAAGGAATTTTTCATATGAAACCATTTTGAAAATTCAAACTCTGAGAGGCAAAAAGAAACGATTATGAAAACTATAATAATTCTCATTTTTTTAAATATTTTTCGTTACTAGGATCAGCTCTCCTATTAAGAGAGGGCATATGGAAAGTTTAGCATTTCTTATTTGTAGAATCGTGTGGTTAGGAAAAGGAAGTATTGTAATCGCGAAAAAATTCGAATGTCATATTTCAGCGAAAATATACATTTTGACCGCTCTCGAATACATTTAAAACATGTTTTTTTGCATGGAATATGTACGTACGGATAGAAAAAAGGACTCTTTTTCCAAAACGGATTGCAAAATAGATTTGAAATGGATTCACAAGAGATTTTTTTTTTCGTGACGTCTGTAGGTATGTACGGATGTATCTTGCATAAATCCAAAATGACTAGCCTCAGAATGTTCAAATTAAGTATATGGGACTGATATAGCATGTAGTTGTGCACCTCCCTTTTTGGTTGCAAACGGTCGCATCAAAAGTATATACACTGCTCGATATTGAAACTGTAACACCAAGAAGAAGTGGTCAGAAATTTATGCAAATATTAGAGTAGACGCACGTCACTGAGTTATGCGAATGATGTGAAATGCGCAGCTCTCCGACGCACGTGAAGTAAGATATAAGGGAAGAACGTGCAGCAAGGGCAATATTCGTGTCGTTATTTCTGCCAGATGAATTATCGAAGAAAGTTGGTTTTTGTCCTGGATGATACGTGTAATAGGACAGAATGCCAGGTCGCCGTCAACGACTGCACTTCCAGCAGATAGATGATTTTACGAGGGGTATGGTGATAGGACTGAGAAGGGCGGGTTGGTCCTTAAGTCAAATCGCAGCTGATACCCACATGGATGCGAGCAAGGTGCATCGGCTACGGCGAACATGGTTGGAAGAAGGAAATGTGGGAAGAAGGACGGGTGCAGGTACAGCCAGAGTGACGTCAGCACGCGTGGATTGACGCATCCGCCGACAAGCTGCGGCCGTCCCGCAAGTCACTTGTACCGCGATTCTGCAAGATACCCTGCATGTTCTCTTGTCGACCAGAACCATTTCAAATCGATTGGTTCAACGTGGCCTGCATTCACGACGACCGTTAAGAAGACTGCTATTCACCCCACAGCATAGACGCCAAGGTTTAGAATGGTGCCGGACTGGAGCGATGCTGTGACAGAATGGCGAAATGTCGTGTTCTCAGATGAGTCACGCTTATGTTTATCCAGTGACAGTCGCTGCATACGTCTGTGGTGTCGACGTGGAGACAGATCTAATCCGGCAGTAACTGTGGAACGCTCCACCGCGCGACAACGTGGCATAATGGTTTGGGGCGCTATTGCCTACGATTCCAGGTCATCTCTAGTTCGTATTCAGGGCACTATGACGGCCCAACGATACTTGGATAATGTACTGCGAACGGTGGCAATCCCCTACCTTCAGGGGCTTCCTAATGCAATTTTTCAGCAGGATAACGCCCAACCACACAGTGCTCGCATCTGTCAACATGCTCTGCAAGTTATACAGATGCTTCCCTGGCCACCGTACTCTCTGACCTGTCACCAATCGAACATCTATGGGATGTGACTGGACGCCGTTTGCAGACTCTGCCACTGCCTCGTTTAGAAGACGAACTGTGGCAAATTGTTGAAAGGGAATGGAGAGCCATACCTCAGGACACCATCCACATTCCTATTGACTCTTTGCCTAGACATGTTTCTTCGTGCATCGCTGTCCGCTGTGGTCCTATGTCGTTCTGAGCAGCCGCCGTTCTCGCTCTGTATTCTGACTATGATTTTGAAATAAAGATCACTTATTGATGCTTGCTGTCTCTGTCTTTTTTCCAAATTTCATCACTTTCTGACCACTCCTTCTTGGTGTTGCATTTTCAATATCGAGTAGTGTATACACATACACATACATATACACATACATATGTACCCACTCTGTTACCTGCCTCTGAGCTGAGTTTCTTGTTTATTCTTATATATGGATAAATCTCTGTATTTTTGCTTTAAAAGTGATTGAATTATGTTATTCTCTTGTTATTATGAGCCTAAGGTGTCCCCATTTGTTTACATTTGAAAACTCTAATTAGAATAGTGAATTAAGTCGGTTTCTTCCCCTTCAATATCTTTTTGACAAGTGTGACTCAGAATCATAATGTAAAGCTTAAGTCATAAAGTTAAACGCTTTCAGTATGAAAGAAAATTTCTGTATTAAACATGTTAAGCATATTAAATGCAGAAATAATCCATAACTTGTCGATAGCCGTATAAATCTATGTTTTAGGAAAAAGCTTCATATAACTTGTACCAAGCTATCAATCACAGAAATCGAGTTAATTTCTTTGCTTTTTTTCTTGTTAAAGAGATTTGTAAAGAGATATGCTAAAGTGAAAATTTTCGCATTATTTTTAAAGAATAAATTTTACAAGCATTTTTACTTTATGAACTGGAATTTTTACGATACATTTTTCCACAGCAAATATGTAAAAAAAAAAAAAAAAAAAATAAAAAAATAAAAAAAAAAAAAAAAAAAAAAAAGAATGAATCTCTGGGATTAGAAACTCGGGTCGAACTATCAATGTTTAGTGACTTTTCTGCTTGATCATAAGACCTTTTGAAATTAGGGGGAACGATATAATTAAAGAAAATAGAAAATACAGCACATGCAAGAACAAAAGTGGGCTGAATTATTGATTTACATGTTTGGTGAATGACTTAAACTTATATGTATGTGATTATGAAATATTAGGAATGTAGCATAGAAGCATCAACAAAGAAGGCAATGGCAATATAAATCATTGTAATCTAAATGTATAGCGTTATCAGTATCTGCTGTTAATTTCAATACTGCTGAAAAAATTATAAATGAATTATATTATAAATCACATGAACTCATTGTATTATAAATTACAACAGTTAGAAATATTATTAGCGTGATTATAGCGCCCATCTTTGTTTACAAATAATTTCAAATAATTAATTTTACAAATAATTCAGCCCGAAACTAGATTGGAAGAAAGCTGCATGCTGAAGATTAATCTTTACCAAGGTGTTCGAAACATCTGTTAACTAGAGTTATGATGCAAGAATTTATAAAAATTATCATTTAAATATAAATTGGCATCAACACAAGACAAAATATATAAATTCTACATACATGAAAACTTGAATACAATGCAACAATATGTCAAAAAGGAATGAATTAAAAGGGAACTGAAGATCCCAAGATATGAATATAAGGGAGTTCGAATTTTTTTTGTTAATTATGAAAATTCTGCAAATGCTCATAATTATCAATTTATTAATTAAATGTGTATTAAAAATTTAATTTATGCCAAAGTACATCAGATAGAATAACTGGAAAACAGGATAAATATTTAAAAGTCTCTAGTAAGAAAGTTAAATAATCGTTCTGAAATAAATATTCGTTCGAAAACGACGTTCTTCCCTTTTAGTTCCAATAATGTCTACAACATTCATATTGATTAACATAAAATGTGAAAACAACAGCTAATATTGTAGCAGAATTACAAATAGAACGAAACTAAAGATTTCAAAAGAAGTCTAAACTAAAACACGTCTTCAATCTAACAAAGACTAACTTATTCAGAAAGAAACTGACCAGCTCTTCATAATGACTCATCGTGATATCTCCCGAGAAGCTGTGGGAGGAGCACTAAACTCTCCGATTTCGAGGGAACAGGAAGAATTTTGAAAAACGTGAAACAGAACTAATTCCACGAAAACAACCAGCCTGTTCGCTTAAGATCGAACACTGAGTATTCAGCGTTGTTAGCACTCGGCCTCTTAGGCATTAGTGGGGCATTATGATTCAGGAGTAATTATGTACTCTAAGCGGTTAGCGCAACGATAACTATTTTATTTGCACTCGTTTTTGTTAAATACGTGTCACATCACAAAGTCTATCAAATGAATTACTTGCAACAAACAATAGTTTAAATTATCATTAGACAAGAAATTTAAAACAGTTTTTTTTAGGTTATTCGGAACTCAGTGATTTATTTTCGAACATTAAATTGGTATAGGATTCTTCGAAATAAACTAATGCTCAAGCCCAAATTTTAGATACTTTTACCAAGAAAATGTTTTTATAGTCTGCAGCTTATTCCTCTGTTATATCATTTTCCACATAGCTTTGATAATTTTAAAGTTACACTGAATAAAGCACCAACAATCTTAAAAACATTTCAGTATTTTGAAATATAAATTGTTCTCTTTTACAACCATGTACAAATTTTCTTGGCATTAACAAAGAACAAAATATTAGATTACCTAACACGGATAAATAATTATCACCATATCAACTACTTTCTAAACAACGCGCGTAAGTAGCTAATTTTCGATTCCGTAATAAAAGGTGAACATATAATTTTTTTTACCTGGAATAAATTATGCGATAACACACGACAAATGAAAATAAGAAAGCAATTAATTGTATAATAATTATTAGAGGTTATTAGGATTTTACCAAAGAAATCCACTGGACGAATGACAGAGCACTTCGTGATGTTTACGTCTCTCAGTATTGACGAAGTTTCATTGCTATCTGAAATTTAAAAAACAAGAACATATCTATAGTAACTTTTAAGTGAAAATTCTGAAATTCTAAATATAAAAATAAATTTCATTTGATTTATTTTTAGTGTGGATAAATTTCGAATGATATAAAGAGGCATTTAATAACATCCTTCAAACAAAAGATAGCATACATATTTTCACATTTAATACTCTTTTCAGTTTAATAATTGTAATAACGTCAGGCGAACATTTCATTTAACCCAGTGAATAACCCATTCATTAATGAAGCATAGTGTACCGCCATAAGAGTTGACAATTTTGCTGAGGTTTCTTTTAGTATTGCCGCTTCGAATGAGTTTTTCCACCCCTTGTAACCAATATTACTGGGAGACCAAAGAGTGTTATTTGCTGTTAAAATACAGTTGAATGTACTTGAGTACTGCAGTAGATTCAACTGGTCCTCGGTCAGAGTCGAACAGGGTCATGATGAAACGTATTCATAACCCTCATGGTCGTAATCAAGGTCATGATGGTCATGCTGCCGAACGTAACCTCACTGACAGTATTACGAATGTCCTAAATCAAAGTAAGCCGAACAGGCTAAAGGCGAGCAGACTGTCAAATCTCAAGACATGGACATCTTAGTTTTTACAAATGTGGTAAAGAACCCCGAAGAAAATAATTCTAGAAGCAGCAGCTACAGCGATGCGTTAAACAGAAAAGGAGAATCGACTTTTACTTCTCTATTGGAGGGAAAGCGAATCTACTCTTCAATTTATTTCGTATAGAAACAAAGAATCGAATTTTTTTTCGAAGATAAACTTCTTCATCACTTTGTTCAAAAAAATTCTAACTCTGAACAAATACTTCAAGATGGTAAGCACAGAGAAAGCAAAATTCGAACTAACGATAATGTTGTGAGGAAATCGCAAATTAAAACTAGCAGTGCAGAGAAAACGCCAGCTGGAATTTCCCATTTCCGGCATTTTATCGCCCAGAAGGCGTGATGCAGTAGCACTTATGGACTCCGCTCTTTGGTTTTACTTCTGGAACCAGGGGTCGCGGGTACAAAACCTAGCCAGCAGATGACTGAAAACAGTAAACCTAGACAGAAGATGACTTTAAATTTGAAAAAAATTAGTTTTTTTTTTTTTTTCGTTTTGATTTCCCATTTTTTCGCCTTACCTTGTGCAGTAAAAATATTTCATTCGCTATCTGCATGATCAGCAATAAGCTCTTCGCTGCCCCTTGCAATCTCTGCGATTCCTACATTCTACCGCTCAGTGCCTCTGTAAATTTTATAAATTTTGTCTTTCCTAAATTCTGCCGCCCGATTCGTATATTCCGGTTGCACCAGCTCTAGCTCCTTCCTGATTTAAATGCCACATAACAATCGCTGTCACATCTCAAATACTCTGAAATGAAATGCTTCGCATCATCGATGAATTAGACTATCATATGAACAGAAAAAAATGCATTTCTAAGGTTATTGAGCATATAGTATTCTATTTCAAATTTAGAACCTTACTTTTTTACAGTAGGCAGTTAAGTCCTCTGTTACTTAATTTGCCGCAAATTTTTTAGCTTTAAAGTGAAACCAAATAAAGCTTCAACTAATGCACGTAGAAGTTCTGCATAGATAGTGTATATATATATATATATATATATAAAACATTTGAAATTATACATCAGATATCAACAACAGAAAATAAGACAGTAATTAATTGCATATTAAATATTATAAGTCATTAACAATTTACCATTACCCTTCATTCTACGTGTGACTGTAACAGAGCAGTTCATGTCGTCCAAAAGCACCAGAAACTTTTCTTTTAGATTTTCACCTAAAAAACAAATTACAAGAAGTTAACTACAGTCATTTTTGAGAAGACCTTCTAAAATTCTAAGTATAATAATTTATTTCATTAATTTCATTTATCTATA
>KK116691.1:622340-639400 GCA_000611955.2 Stegodyphus mimosarum | reverse complement strand
TCAGAAAAACTATAATTTTCGCCCTCATTAGATTTCCGAGTGGCAACAGTCTCAAGCTGGAGATGAAAATCGGCTTGATCGAGAAGCGTTGCCACTGCACACTTTCAAATCGTAGAGTTTGTGAATAAATATTTCCGAGTTTTACGATGAAACAAAAATAGCATTGCCAAACATTAAGTATATTATTCCCGATTCCAAAAATTCTTGGGGAACCATTTCTACTGTTCCCATCTTCGTACGACTTTAATCAGCAGAGATGCTAATTAAAAACTCTGAAAACACTAAATTTCATACTCACTTTTCCGCGTGGCAACAATTGCGAAGGAGATAGAAATGCTTTATTTCGAAAAGTGTTGCTACTGCTCGCTTTCAAATCGTAGATAATCGAAAATTTGTAAGTTTTACAAAATCTATAGTACACTCTTATTTTTAAAAAAAAAAGACTCACCGAGAAGATATAAAGCAAATTGAACACAAATTGATATGCATACAGGTTTCAACGGAAAATGCAAAATTTTACATTTTGGCTGCCAATGAATGAACGGTTGTCGCTACAGCGCATCTGATGTGCGCAACTGGCAGGATACTTAAAAGGAGAAATTACGATTTCAGGTCATTTCATAATTTCATTCCGTGTACTCTGGTAGACAGTAACTATGCCTCGTATACAGGTGCGCGAACGATATGCGCAGATGTCAGAATGTGAGAGAGGTCTGGTAGTTGGCCTTATCGGCGAATAGCTCGATATTTGAGAAAGAGCGATGCCACTATTTTGTTGCAGGAATGAGTGAATCATGGCCGCACACAGCGTCAAGAAGGAAGCGGTAGGCCTAGAGAAACGACAGAACGTGAAGACCGAGCAATCATCAAAGCGGCACTCACAGCCCCAGATGCATCATTTTTATGGATTGTACGTGCAACTTGTGCTTCAGTGACCGCAAGAACCCTTCATAGACGGCCCACAGAAAAGGAGTTCAGGTCACGGCGCCCCTTGCGCTGATTATCATTGACCTCTGTACAACATCAAGACCGTTTGCAGTGGTGTCGGGCTCATTCGCACTGGAATGTCACTGACTGGAGTAAAATAGTCTTCAGTGATGAGTCCCGCTTTGAACTGAGCCCCGATAAGACAGGCGGACAACCAGGAGTGATTGTCTGGGGTGTCATTTCATTTCATAGTAGGATCCCTTTGGTTGTCATCCGTCGCAACCTTACAGCACAGCGCTACGTCGACGAAGTTCTAAGGTTCGTTGTGTTGCCCTTCCTGTCACGCCACCCTGGGCTTACATTTCAGCAAGATAATGCCCATCCCCACATTGCACATGTTTCTACTGCTTGCCGAACATTACCTTGGCCAGCAAGGTCGCCGAAATCTCTCTCCTATTGAACACGTTTGCAGCATTATGGGCAGGGCCCTCCAACGAGCTCGGGATGTTGACGATCTAACGCGCCAGTCCGTTTTCTTTGGGAATGAAAACAATCCTTGCGATTTTCCACGGTTCCGGGAAAACGGTATAGTGTAGACATTGATAGTACAAAATAATGAAAACAGAGGAGTAGTCTTCAAATAATTGTTTATTAACAAGGCCCCAATCCCGCCGAGTCCCGGGTCACATTTATTTCTTAAACTATGAATCACTTCGAATACTTCATAGTAGGAAAATGGCCTTTCGGTAAGCACGAACTCATCTATGTCATGACCAATATCTTCAGTAGGGTGTTGTACGCTTAATAAATCATCCAATATCTCATTATAGATTTCTGAAACGGTTCGATAATCGTCTTCGTTGTTTTTTTGTAAGAGCAATTTCTTTCTCATCTTGTTTTTCGCCATTCTATAGTTCTCATAATTTTCAGTACTAAGCAGAAAACCATTTACCTTATACCTTTTTTCGCTTTTTTAATATTCCTATTATATTTAGCCAATTCACACTTATAAATAACTTTTCTTTTCAATGTCACCACATCCTCCAGAGTCGCAATCTGAAAGCTGTTACAAAATGCCTTCACTGTCCTTCTTTGAGAATCTAAATCCGAAGTCCACCAGGCAGAATGAAATTTTCGACCATGTCCTTTATGAGAAATTACGAGTTTCGTATTCATTTTCGATTTTAGATTTTCTTCAAATTTTTCAATAACTTCGTTTAGTTCATACCTGGTCTTTGAATCTACAATATGACTTTTAAATTCCAACATATCCTCTCTAAAATGTCGACAAAACTTTTGAATCCGATGTTTATTTGTAGTAATACGCTTTTTCTCTCATTTTTCCTACAATTCACACAATCAAGATCTATATATATGTATTTATGGTCATTCAATGATTCTTCCTTTTTTTTTTTTTTTTTTTTTTTTTTTTTTTTTTTTTTTTTTTTGTAATGTCTTGCAATTTTGTTGTTTCATTCTCACTGCTAACGTTTTGATCACAAAAAAAAATAAAGTAAAAAGAAAAAAAAAGGGCCCTAAAAGACACACCCATTTTGTACTGCAGTATTTCAAAATTCTGTGAGATTTTGCATTCTGCACTGTGCTTCCTTTTTGAACTTTTCTCCGAATAAAAATATATGTCTATTAACAACTTTTTAATTTATGAACGAAATAATATTTCAGTAGCTTTTTTGCAACTATATGCCAGTAGTGGCATGGATAACCTATATCTGATGATTGATGCTATACTTTTAAATTTTTCCAACATGTTACTAGCACTGTCTGAAGAAAATGTTAAGCAATTCTTCTATTCCAATTCTTTGCTTATAAAGCATTCATTTACACAGTTAAAAATATATTTTCCATTATTATTCGTGCATTCTAAACTAGAAATCAATGAAATATTTACCACTGCACTGTAATATGTCATATTGAGACAGGGCTAAAGCTTAGTTCTTCAGCTTCTCGCAGTTGGAACCGGAAGAGGAAACTGATGACTTTGGAACACAATTCCAAAGATATACTCATTTTAAAATTATTTTGCGATATTGCTGTTGAACTGAATTTTATGGTTTAAGTGCGGAGAACATGATATTTATAATAAACAAAGGTAACACACAAAACGTTAAAAAACGCTCCTTTAGACGTAATTTAAAATTTGAAACTCTCAGATTTTTTTTTATATATCTGCATCAGTGGTCCTCCATTCTTCCATCATGATTCCTGTATTTTTAGCCACAGTTCAATGATACAATGCGAGTAACCTGCGTTTTTATGAGCTCCCGAAAAGAATAAGATAAATTGCGTACTAACTCATCAAATGAAGACAAATCTTACATCAAATTGAAGCCCATCAAGAAAGGAACAATCTGACACCAACCTTCGTCCAGTGGAACTGAGCGTCTTCATTCTACGACCGTGCAAACACTCTGATTTTATTCGATAAAAATCCTCGTAGATTTCAACAATAGAAACGGCTACCAACGGACAATTATGTGACTAAGATTCCCATTTCTTAAATTAACTAAAATATTCTAACATGATTCCGTAATAGCTATAAAGAAAAATTTCCTTTATCTGATCATATAAGTTTGATTTAAAAAATATTTAATACTTCAAAAGTTATTTTAAATGTTAAGTATTTTTTTTAAATATTTTATATTTGAAATTCATAGATTACGTTTATTGATTTTGTTTATTTGATCATGGTTTATGTTAAAATTAAAAACAAGAGCACATGCAATAAACTAACATAATTCATATAACACCATTGTTGAAAATTGTAGCTTAAGTGCATGCAATAAATCAATGTAAAAATAAATTATTATAAGTAAATACCTCTAATATTTTATTCATTATTTTTATAACGTTTAATCTGTAAAGTAAATATTTAAATAGAATTATTCAACATCTAAATTTCATTTACAATATAATTTCAGCACTTTAAGACTAATTTAATGTTATAATATCACGTCAAAGGTTTGTATTAAAATTTTATACATTAGTTTATAATAATCAAAAACAACCACATCTGAAGAACTAATAATATAGTCTGACACTAGATCACAACATACTCCTATTAATTGTGTTTTATATAGAATTATCACCATATATCACTTTATATAGAATGACAATGTCACTTTATATGGAACGACCATATCACTTTATATAGAACGACCATATCACTTTATATAGAACTATAACCATCGCATTCAAATTAGAATTTGCTACCAATAGAGGGCAAACACTGTAGGCTAAATAGATTACTACAGCAGACAGCAATTTAAAATTAATCCATCAAGAAATAGCTATGATAAAAACAAGATCAAGTGTTTTGTCCAAACAAGTGCACTCAGTCGAAAAAACTCAGTGAAGCATCTCAACCAATATCTAAATCAAGATCACCAAATATTTCATCCTTAGAAGGTGCGGACTTAAACACTATTTTCTACTACAGATTCAAGAGCACTGTTACATCAGTTAGGCTCACCTACTGTTTCTACGCCAACTTCAAGACCCTTTAAAATAACAAACGAAATAACCGCAATTGAAGATAACGAAAACAAAATTACTGAACTCTATGAAAAATGTATAGATCTTCATAGAACACAAAAGTATGGTAAAAGATACATACTTAAAGTTCTATTTAAGATCAAAAATGAAACTGATATTCTTAAAACTACAGCATTAGAAGTAATTAAGAATACTGTTATCATCTCACCTCTGTAAGAGCAAAACACGCCACGTCAATATGATCCATCAGCATGCACATCACAGCATTATAAAAACAGTAGCAACATCTCCAGTCTGCCACATTAATGATCACGAGCATCAGGAAAGAATCCTTAATACTCAAAATCAATAATTTTCTAGTCAAGATCGACTTGAAAATAATTCAATTACTTGTCATCATGCTTCACCAGGCTACATTGATACAACAACCTCTCAAAAACTAAATTTTTTAATACTTCTAATAATAATTTTGTAATACTTCTTCCAATGCTATTATTAGTAGCATTGGAATACTTTTAATACTCCAGTAACTAAAACATATGCTGAAGCCTTAAATTAAAATAAAAATCTGCAACAACTTCCTTCCTATGCTGACATCATTAAAAAACGACAATCCAAGCCTACGATCTTCCTTTTCCCGAAGAAACATTTGATGAAACCTCCCTCTGACAATTTGGAACAATCTCTACCACTCCACAAAATAAAAGCAAATATCAAAATTTCACTTCTACAAAGGGGTGGTTTTGCATTTACCTGCGAAACTCTTAACGATCTAAATATACTTTTCAAAAGGTTGAAAGAATCGTATCAGATTACCAAGAATGTCGATGTAAAGGTACCAAGAAGGAGATATCCAAAAATTATCATTGAAAAGATTCCAGAATATGTGTCAGAAAACGTTCTCAAAAGAAACTTTAGTACCACACTATTAGTAAACAGCGAGGAATTAAACTCTAAATTCAAACTATTAGATAGAACACCGAATTGTGTCCATTGGGTCAAAGAATGCAGCTCTTTCTCCTTTAAGATCTACACTACAGAGAAATTTATTAATATGGGGCTGGAGAACGCATTCAATAAAAGATACGCATCAAAAGATGCCGTATCTGTCAGGATTTCAAGCATCTTGTAAATCAGTGTCCCAATAGAAATTACTGTGCCTTTTGGGGCTGAAAACATAATTTACAAGATTGCAGAGCTGAACCTCCCAACTGTATAAATTGTAAATTGCATAACAGCATAAATAAAATAAAACTCGAAACAAATCATCCAGCCTATTCAAGACATTGCCCCATTTACAATAAAGAAGTTGCAAAAAATCAAGCCTTCACCGATTATATATATGATAATTATGCCTAATATATTGAAGTCTGAGGTCACATTAATGCATCACAGCAACTCTGACATCAGCGTATGAGATGTCTCAAATAAATATGTCTGCAGAGAGCATAAGCGGCCACGACACAAATAATAGCTTAATCAGTCGAGAATTAAATAGGTATTATTCATGCCTAGGAAGTGTACACTGGGAAAGCTAAAGCCCTAGATTTCGCACTATCATGGAACATTTACCAAAAAGAAGACATATAACACCCACCACGTGCCCTTCTCATTTGTTGTAATTCAAATTGATCCCTGATCATCGTCAAACAGAACAAAGACCACGTTGCAGTGCTTCTAGAGGAACAAATTTAAGTCTAGTCTTTACTTCCATTTACTCACCTCCTACGGCTGATACTGAAGAACTGAGTAGGAAATATTGAATAGCCAACATGACTGAACTGATTAGGAAATATTGAATAGCCAACATGATCTTTGCAGGAGATTTTCATGCCCATAACATCAGCTGGGACTATCCTATAATGAATATCGAGGTTCCACACTTAAAAGATTTCCTATCAGCAAATAACCTGATCATTCACAACACCACGAACGCATCCCTCACCTTTGATCGCAAACATGCTCAAGAGGGGTCCAATCTTACAACCACAACGCCATTTTCAAGAATGGGGGTGATTGAAGGCTTCAGCCTTTCAGATCATAATTTCATCACATACCAGCTTCCAAGCCAGACCACTTTGACCATAATTAAAAGATTCATTCTTCCAGGACGGAGAATTAAATCATTCCTCAGAAAAATATAAGGAAAATTCCGTGTACTACACGACCGGCTTGGACAGGCATATACAAAAGATGAGCTAGAGAATTTTAAGGACGTTCTCACGACTATAATCCCAGATGTGTGCAAGGAGCATCTGCCAGTACGATCGTCAAAATCTCTCCACGCGCTTCACTGGTGGAATACACAGCTCAGAAGGACGAAATGGAAGTCTTTCACTGCAGTGGATTAAATCAGAAATATTAACGATCGGAGCCTACTGATGTATAACTGGCAACCCTTCAAATCCAGCAAAGCATTTTTTAATGATACATGATATCGGGAGCATTCAGCCATCATCGGATGAATATTTTTTATGCGTTTCATCTGTAAAATTCATAGCTTTTTCCATATTTTCATTCGCTTGTAGTCCTTTAGGAGCTTCCTGAGAAACTAGGGAGAATCCATAGTAGTTGCAGTATATGCTTATATCATAATTAGTCATTATTTTCCCATAAAATAAATAATGTATAACTGGCAACCCTTCAAAGCCAGCAAAACATTTTTTAATGATACATGATATCGGAACATTCAGCGATCATCGGATGAATATTTTTCATGCGTTTCATCTGTAAATTTCATAATTTTTTCCATATTTTCATTCTCTTGTAGTCCTTTAGGAGCTTCCTGAGAAACTAGGGAGAATCCGTAGTAGTTGGAGTATATGCTTATATCATAATTAGTCATTATTTTTCCCATAAAATAAATAATGAAATTTTAAACGCTTTCATTTTTCACCTTTCTTTTTGAAGAAGAAATCTTCGGATTTCTTTCTTAGCGTAAGTGTAGGTTTTTCATAAAAGCATATTCGTAAATATATAAATACTTATATTACATTTTAAGTACTTTATCTTAAGTATTGATCTTAAAAACGCAAATGGATTTCATCCGTAAACTGAAAAAATTATGCTCTCATCAAAATTAAAAGTATATTGGCAGATACAATACTTGTTACATATTGGAAAAATACTTAAAATAGTTAATGCAAATTATTTAACATGAAACTGAAAGGAATAAATATTAAACTGAAAAAAAAATGAATTTAAATTGAAATTTGTGGAATAAAATTTTCTGAAAAATCATCTGTTTTGCAAAAAATTTTCTTTAATATGACACAAATGCAATCTACATATCTTGATTATTTAGACTTGACAAAATTCTTTAATCAGCTTGTGAAATTATGCGCAGCTTTTCTAACAGTGCACTTTTCAGATCCTGAATGATACTACGAGCATTTGAGGACAGAATTCGAAGGCCTAAGGTATCGCCTACATGTTGAATTGGGTTTAAATCTAGTAAGTTGGCCAGTCCATTTCAAAAATATCTTCCATTTACAAATATTCTGATACCGTATAGGTATTCGAGCCTTGTCATTTATGATCAGAAATTGAGGATGAGAAGGAGCCCTAATGAGTCTCATATGAGGTTTCAGATCTCGTTCACGTACGACAAGTTATTGGACCTTTATCAAAGATATGCAGCTCGATGGAGCCATTTTCTATTCTTCAACCTTAAACAACGTAATTGCTTCCGGTTCCTTCATGGAAGGCAAATGGAACTTGAAGGAAGGCAAACGGTATTTTCGCCATTGCATCCAGATCAAAACGCAACTAGATCACGATTCAGGCTGTATCTGGACTGCCTTCGTCTCATTTCTCATGCCTCCAATAAACATAATAATAACACCATTTTTGACAGCCCCACTGAAATCTGAAGTGTCCGAGATCAAAAGTATTGGTTTTTCTTGCAGTAAGTTCAACCTCGCGAACCATTTGTGAACCAGGCAGCAGCAGAACGGTTTACGTGAGTTTACGACTTGTGGCAGCCTGAATGTCTAAAACGAACTCTCTTGTAATCTGTTCCCTAGTTTCTTGAAGACGAATATGGAGGGATAAAGAAGCTCTTTCGGGTGAGTTTATTTATTTTGGCCAATCTAAACTAGTCTGTCTACTAACCAATTCGCAGTTTAAAAAATGGTTATCAGTTCCTGACATCATACTCTGGGATATTAGCGACCTCCGTTTGTGTTTCCATTCATTTGCGTCTAACAATTTAACCACCATTTTTTTTTCTGCATCTAAAAAGTGCGTTTTGAGTTGTGTCTAATGAATAATGATCTCGCTCAGAAGTCTCAAACATTACAGACCTGTATTCCAGCATGCATACCTTGCACAATATGTTGTCGGTCTTTAATTTCTCCATTTCACTTGCGCATCATGAAGCAGAAGTCTAATTTTGAGTTCAAATGCAGATAATTAACAGAAATAATTAGACTACCATATGTTGCACAACAATTTTAATCTTTGATCACATTTTCCAGATAATCCTTTAATTTTGATGAATAGTATATTAATTTAGATTTTGAGTAAATTCGAGTATTCGCAATTCGAAGAATATTTGTATAATCTTTTAATTACTTTTGTTTCGGTGACGTTCTTGAAAAATTTAATTGGAAAAATAATGTGCACAATCATTCTTAATGTCCTAAAGGAATTAGCTAGTAATTTAAACTGGAATTATAGTTTATAGAGCCTCTTAAGTTTTTCGAAACATGAAAAAATCAGAAACTAAACGAGAGAAATTTTTAAGTAAAACTGAAGGTTAACGATAAAACAGGAATAAAGAAAGATTATGAATAAATATCATTTGCTGTTTAGACTAGATTCCCTGTAGATTTACAGTAGCCCTGAAGTTAAAAGAACAGTAAAAAAAATGGGAGTAAGTCCCAAAACTATGAGACTATGTGTTTTGAGGTGCGCTGGTTCGACTATAAACTAAAGACAACTTTACAACAACAACAAACAATTTTATTTTTGGACTGTAACTAAAATCGAAATCGAAATGAATTCCCGACCATACGGGATCAAAGCATGTATGCTTCGCTAGGAGTCCGAATTGAAGCTGACTAAAGTTGCGCAGAAACAATGCGCTGTGCAACATAACTTTCACTGCCGCGTAGGAGGCAACATACCGCCCCACGTTGCAATATCTATGATACGCAAAACTAAATCTAAGCATACAATTCAATATCAACTATTAACAATTCAGCTATCCATTTTTTTAAGCGTTAACAAAAGACATAAAGTTAGTAAATCATTTACAGAATGTAAATAAACAATTCAGAGGATTTGATGAAGTTTGACATTTACAGATTTTTTCAATAATGTTAGTAAGTATATCAACATTTCAAACAGTAAAAAAATTCAAGTTTTTCCATCAAAATTACTAAAATATAAGTATAATAAAGAACAATGTATACATTTTATTAATAACGAAACTTAATCTTTGTAATTATCATCAATAGGCAATAAACAAATTTTTTATATTGGCCTTTTAATTGGACCGAATTTAGTCTTAATGATTGCTACTCGTATCTTACCATCTTTACCAAGAATGGTCTGATCAATTCTTCCTAGTAACCATTTAAATGGAGGTAACTGATCATCTTTAATAATAACCATTGTATTTTTCTTTATATGGTTCTTTGAAAAATAGCATTTCTTTCGTTGTTGCAAGTGATTAAGATAGTCAGTTGTCCATCGTTTCCATATAATCTGTATTATTTTAGTTAATTTTTGCTATCTTGACAATCTGCTTTCTGACATATCTAAAATTTGAGGTTCTACAACTGAGTTTATGGGCCTACCTATTAAAAAGTAACCTGGTGTCAAGGGTTCGTAATCTGATGGTTCAGACGATAAGGGAGAAAGAGGTCTTGAATTTAGTATTCCTTCAATTTGATCAATTACGGTTAAAAATTCTTCATAGGTAAGTTTAGCATCAGAAATATCTCCTTTAAGATGAAATTGAAAAAATTTGATTCCTGCCTCCTAAATTCCACCAAAATTGGGGAAACGAGGAGGAATGAATTTCCAAGAGATATTTTTAGATGCCAAATACTTACCCAAAACTTCATTAGGGACACTAACTAAAGAAGCAAGTTTCTTTAACTCCTTGTGAGCTCCTATAAAATTAGTTGCATTGTCATTAAATAGACATGAACTTTTACCTCTACGCGAGAAAACTCGTTTTAAACATGCAATAAAGGCTTGAGATGTTAAGTCAAATACTATTTCTAAATGAATCGCTTTTGCAACTAAGCAAACAAAGATTGCTATATAAACTTTACTCAAACTACCTTTCCTTTGATTTCTATATTTGAGTAGAAAAGGGCCTGCAAAATCTATTCCCATGTTATGAAAGGTTAGGTTTGGATTTACATGTTCAGGAGGAAAATTGGCCATTAATTGATCTAAAGTGATAGGTTTATGACGAAAACAAATTAAGCATTCGTGAACTGTTTTTCTAGCTAAGTCCTTGCCACCAATGGGCCAAAACCTTTCCCTAACAAAATGTAACAATGCTTGAGGACCAGCATGAAACTTTTTCAAATGATAGTGAATAAATATTAGCTTAGTAAGCTTATGAGTTTTGGCAATAAAATTTGATATTTAGAATCATAATTAATTGCGGCATGAGTTAAGCGACCGCCCACGCGTAATATATTTTTTCCATTTAAAACTGGATTTAAAGTTTTATCTGAATCTTGATTACTCTCTGATCTTGAAGTGATTTAATCTCCTCTGAAAACTCAATTATCTGAACTATTTTTATCAAGTGAATATCCGCACATTGAAACTCAGTGCTACTAATGGGACCTGTTTGCTTCACTGGACCTTTCAGATTGGACAGAAACCTGAAAATAAGACTTAAGATTCTAATTAGTTTAACATAATTATATGTTGATTCAAAAAAGGTATTCCAAAACAAGTTTAAATTAATGTCTAAAGGTATTTTAAGTTCATCCTGATAGGCAGGAGAATCTATGAGAATCTTGTCAAGTTAAAAAAAAAGCATCTGTTCAAAAGTTTTATCTGTTCAGGAACATTCTACCACAAGGAAGATGTCACAAGTTCATATCTTCAATGAGTCCCTAACTTTCGAGATCAGATGAGCCAATAATAAGCATGCACAAAGTTCCAGTCTTGGAATAGGAAAGGTTTTCAATGGAGCCACACGAGATTTGTTAGCCAGTAGACGAGATGATGAGCTGTGATCTTCATCGACACAATTCAAATATACAACTGCACCATAAGCGGCTTCCGACGCATCTGCATATCCAATGAGTGAAATCTTGCTTGGATGATTTGAGAGGATGCAATGATTAATTTTTATGTTTTCCACAGACTTTAAATTTGAAACTATTTGTTGCCATTCGTGAGCAATAGTTGCAAACAGTGGTTCATCCCAACTCAGTTTTTGAACCCATAATTTCTGTAGAAAATCTTGGCTTTGGTGATTACTTTACCAATCAATCCTAAGGGATCATAAAGTCTGGCAATTGTCGATAAAATGTCTCTTTTGGTATATGATGATTTTTCCTTGATTGAGACTTTAAAGCTGAATTCGTCCTTCTGAGAATTCCACGTAATACCTAAAGCTTTTACCACATTATCATTTTTGGAGGAGAATGAAAGTTCAGAGCTTGCAGAAGGGTTATTCTACAGTTTAGGAGAATTAGAGTTCCACTTATGCAAAGTCATTCCACAACTATGGAAAAGCTGTATACGCTGATTTTTCAATTCCCGTGCTGAGTTTATGTTTGATGAACCAGAGATGACATCATCAACATAACAGTCTGATAAGACAACTTTGGCAGCTTCAGGATATTTATGCATTTCGTCGTATGCAACTTGCTTTATGCATCTAATGGCTGAAAATGGAGCACTTTTAGTACCATAAGTCACCGTTTCGAGTCTATATGTGACAGGAATGTCACTAATGTTTCTCTTCCATAAGATTCGACGTAAGTCTCTTTGGAATTCATCAACCAAAATTTGCCTGTACATTTTTTGTATATCCACAATAACTGCAACTTGATGTTTTCTAAATCTCATAAGAATATCAAAAGTATCTTCTTGGACTGCTCCCGCTAAAAGTAAATCATTCAGACTTAACCCATTTCAGGTTGGGGCACTAGCATTGAACACAACTCTTAATTTTGTACTTTATTTCTCTGGTAGATAGGGTAGGTAATATTCAAGTTTCGGTTTTGAATCATCATCGACCTTTACCATATGGCCCAAATTTTCATATTCCGTTATGAAATCTTGGTATAAATGTTGCAATGTAGCTTGTTTGCTAAGACGCTTAACTAATTGATTGAGTCTAATATTGGCTAAGTGCTTTGAATTTCCTAATTGTTCGCCTTTCATAGGCATTTTTACGACAAATGTACCATCTTCATTTCGTCTGTGAGTGTCTTTGAAATGTTGTTCACAGAACTCTTCTTCTTGACTAAGAATTGGCTTTTCTTCTCCAATACTTTCCACTAACCAAAATTTTTCTAACAGGCTATCAACATTATCAAAATTACCGAGAAGCCCACAATAATTCTGACGATTTTCAAGGGATGTTTTCAATAGAGCCAGTAGCTATGTAACCAAACACAGAATTTCTAAAAACGAGCGATTTCGTTGAAGATTTAAATTGTCCATTAATAAAAATGTCATAAAATATTTCTGCTCCTAAAAGCATATCTATGCTAGATGGAGTTACAAATTCTGGATCAGCCAAACTTGATGTATCAGGAATGTCTATATTTTCAATATTTAATTTTGTAGAGGGTACTAAATCTGTGATTTTATTTACAACTAAAAACTTTAATGAAGCGGAGAACGACTGATTTCCATTAAAAATAGAAGCAAAAGTACGAGATTTAATGTTTGAAACTTGCCCATCTAAACTATAAACAGGAATATTTATTCTTTCCTTTTTTTAATTTGCACGCTCACATAATTCATTAGTGGCAAAATTTGACTGCGATCCGGAATCCAGAAGAGCTTTTGCTTTATTGAATTGGCCATAAATATTTCTAACCCAAACAACCGCCGGTGAAAGGAGAACCGTTTTATTTTTCGAAAAAAGACACGCGGAAAAGGCTTTTTCTGTAGATTCATCATTGCTATTCAAAACAACTACGGTTTTGCGGTTTTCTGGGGAGGGCATGGCTCCACTTTGCTTTCTACCACTTGTTGAAGACGACATGGCAGTTTCATTCCGATGAAGAAGTGAATTATGTTTCGATTCGCAAACCGAGCACAAGCGTCTAGACTGAGAGGAAGCTACTTTATGATTTGACTGTAAACAATTAATGCACAAAGAAAGCTTTTTAATCATTTCGTATCGTTCCATTGGTTTTAATGCTAGAAATGTTTCACATTTAAAAAATTGGATGATTTACTTTGCGAACCGGACACTTAAATTTATCATTATTCGTTTTTGTCACTAGCGATCGAACTTTACTCTGAGGAATGTTTTGTTTTGGTTTTGCAAACACAGTTTTGCTTTGCATATTTTCTAACATCTGGCATCGCTTTTGAAGAGAGGTCATGAAAGATTCCCATTCACATAAATCATTACTAGTTAATGACATTTCAAATTGCTTACGTGATTCCTTATCTATTTTATTGAGGATAATATTAATCAGCAAAGCTTCGCTTAATTTATCCATATTCAATTCCAAAACTTTTAATGCTCTTAAATGTTTCTGAACTTTATCAATTAATGAGCGTAAATCTTTAGGATTTTCATAACCTATTTTTGCAATAGAAAGTAATTCATTGATATGAGAATTTACAACCAGTCTCTTATTATCATATCTTTCTTCAAGAGCCTTAAATAAGAAAGAAAATGTATCATCTATCGTCTGCATCTGCTTCGCATTAGCAGTCAAACAAGATTGTAAATAAAACAGCTTCTGAGAATCTGTTAATTGTTTATTAGATGAAATTAAAGCTACAAATTGGTTTTTAAATAAATTCCAATCTTCGAAATAACCAGAAAATTTAGGCAATGTTATTTCAGGCAATTTATAATTCAATGAATTACTTCTTGTTTCTAGGACACTATTATTTGCATATTCACTATTATTCTTACTACATAATGAATTATAAAGACATTTTAGGCTTACCTCAACATTGGTAATATCCGTCTCGATTTCTTCAAAAGTATCTTCGTTGTCTGATATTTTTTCATCTTTGCACACTTTGTAATAATCCAAGAGAAGTTCATCAATTTGTTTGTTTAACTTGTGCACTTTTTCTTGAAATACTTCTATTTGTTCGAAACCAAAATCATCCTGTTTTCCACTAATAGATGACTTTAATTTGGTTATTTGCGCTTTAATACCGCCACGTTTTCTATTCAACGTAGTAATGTCTTCATTAGCCATTTTTTTTTATTCTAATTAACTGCGGCTGATCGTGACCAAAATGTTTTGAGGTGCGCTGGTTCGACTGTAAACTAAAGACAACTTTACAACAACAACAAACAATTTTATTTTTGGACTGTATCTAAAATCGAAATCGAAATGAATTCCCGACCATACGGGATCAAAGCATGTATGCTTCGCTAGGAGTCCGAATAGAAACTGACTAAAGTTGCGCAGAAACAGTGCGCTGTGCAACATAACTTTCATTGCTGCGTAGGAGGCAACACTATGAGTCCCAAAACTATGAGACAAAAAGAAAATAATAATAATAATGATCTCACAGTGGGTACTTAATTGAAGCTATGCAATTAAAATTCCATGAAACTAATTTTCAGTGTCATAATGCTATTTATAATAATTCTGCTCTTTGATCTACAACTGATTTACAATACAGAATTATTTTCGTGTAGCAAAGGCTATCAGAAGGTTGTTAATCTTACCTGCGTAGAAGGCTGTCCCAAACATGATTCCAGCGCAGGTGATCCCCACTAACACTACTAAAAAGGGTTTTAGGAAAGACATCTGGAAAAAAAGAAGCAACATTAATGAAACTCTGTAAAGCACTATTGTACTCTTCATTTTACACTGTATCTTCCGCTAAGAAGAATCTTAAGAAAAGTAAATTATTTAAATCTCATTTTAGGCGAAATAGAAACTTTCTCTTGTGAGTTTTATTCAAAATTTATGCCAAACTAAATTCCTCCTTCTGTCTAATTATAAAAGTTATATTGGCATGCTTCTACTCAATTTGATAAAAAAAACCCTGTTGTTGACTTTATAAACTTTTTTTAACTGCAGAATTTTATGGAAGCAATCATATTTTGCATTCATATTTTGTAAAGCATTTATGAATTTTTGATTAAGAAACTCAACGATTTCAAAGCGAGCAATGACACACACAAGAACAAAAAATAAATAAATAAATAAATAAAAAGAAAAAAAGAAAAAAAATTACCTCCAGCGGGCGAGACAGTATATCAGAAATTCTAAAGATATGCTCTTTTGAATATTTTGTGATATTGCTGATGAATTGAATTTTATGTTTTAAGTGCGAAGAACATGATATTTAATGAATGAAGGTAACACACAAAATGTTAAAATAACGCCACTTTCGGCGTAATATGAAATCTGAAAACTTTCAGAATTTTTTTCCCGTAATTTATTGTATTTCGAAGATTTTGTACTCTTTCCTTTCTTTTTATTTCATGGGCATGATTACGCGTCTAATAATTATCGTAAAAAACTCTAAAATTTGGGGGGAGGAACCAGATGTTTGTTTTCCCCCCACCAAACTCTGTTTCACAATACCTTTATATGTTTATTTCAAATCACTTTTAACGTTTATTTACCCTTTTAACTTAAAGAGATTTTCCTGTTTATTCTAAATAATTAACTTTTCATATCTTAATATAATTTAATGTTTTATCGCAAATTTTTGACAAATTTATTATTTTTAAAAAAACTAATAATTTATTTTATTATTTTACGCAATTTTTCTTCAATTAGTCCATTACCGTAGTTTCTTAGTTTCTCCCTTTCATTAATGCACTCATAATTAGCAAACTTTATTTTGTTGGATAGGGGTAGGGTCTTCGGCCCAGATACCCAGGTGTTTTACACCATTATCCAGTGAAACAGGGACCGGACAAGACATTCTCAAGTGAGCCTGCATAAAAGGGGAAATAATCCCCTCTGCCGAAGCAAGGGAACAGGATTGGAAAAATCAAGTGAGGTTGGTCAACACCCCGTTCACATGCAACGTTCTAGACCGGTGGTGTTGCATTTGCCGTCAGGAAGGGGACATTGACGTTAATTGGGGAAGGGAAAATAAACGCCTGCCTTAAGGATCATAGGGGGGATATATTGCAAAAGAAAAAGTGTTTTTAGGTCTCATTTAGCATCAGTAAATTAGGAAAGTCAGTAATGTATAGAAGGATGTGCATGGTACCAGAATGGATACAAATTATATAGGGTGTGAAAGTTGACTCGCGGCTTTTATTTTTAGGCTAGGATATGAGCATAGTACCTACCTTTAAACAAAGGTATTTTTTTTTAAACACTGTGGTAGGACAATGCCTAATAATCATAGTTTTGGTGTCACGAAGAATCATTTTCTGGGTTTCCATGTTTATTTTTTCCAAGAGATATTAAAAGTTGCAATTGACGAGTACGAGCAATGCGTAATACATG
>KK116691.1:543114-621260 GCA_000611955.2 Stegodyphus mimosarum | reverse complement strand
GAAGATATTGAACACATGGATTGGTCGGCAAGGTCTCTGGATCTAAATCCCGTCAAGCATGTACGGAACTTACTACGGAGACCCGTGGCAGCACGTAACTTATCGCCAGTAACGATTCCGAAACTGCGATTGGTGCTACAAGAGGAACGAGCAGCAGTGTCTCAGCGCATTAACAACCACATATCCAGCATGCACAAATGATGTGAAACCTGCCTAGCAGTCAGGGGAGATCATATCCCCTATTAAAGACCGGATGTTTCTTGCTGGACACCCATCACAGGGATGTTTCGGCCTTCAGTCGCATTGCGCTCCATGCTACTTTTTCAATAAAGCTACTTTTTATCCCTCTAATTTCTCTTTTAGTAAGTGTTGCTTACATTACTCATGTTCTTACGTATTAGGGATCTTACGGTATTAAATGTGTTGATTTGGAAAGCTTTTGTACAAAGTTATATTGAAAAAACCGTGTCGTCCTTAATTTTTGCACAACGGTGTATACCATAAAGGAAAATGAATCCCGGCAAAAACTGATCGACTATTGAACTCTAAGGAGAGGTTTATCAGAGGGAAAATGGCAACTAAAATTCCATTTAATTGATTTTAATTATTTACTTACTATATTGATTTATTACTAATTACAATGAATTTGAATATTTGAATATGAATTAGTAGACTATTTAAGAAAACATTATGACTGCGAGACTAGAAAAGCAATTTTTTGAGTATTTGTTTTCTTATAGAATGCAGATGATTTATTAGCTAATTAATCTGTCCTCTATCGAGTACCTTAGTTCAGTGATGTGCCATTTTTTTTTTAAATTTAAATGCAAAAAGAATAATTAGAAAAGGACTTAATTATCCTCTTATTCTTAAATTCTTCATTAAAAAAACTGCCTTTTCAGCTATAATCAGGTGAAATAATTCTCTAAATATAATTCAGAGCATAATAATAATAATAATAATAAGGTACATAAACGGCTTGGAAATGGAGTTAGCATTGCGAGTCTCTTTAACAAATATGATGAAGTTTACAAAAAGTCTACGCAGAGAAGTAATTCCGTAGAATGTTGTACAACTCTTTACTCTCAATTACACTTTATAAACGACGTCTAAATATAATTTAATGTATATGTGTGAATGTGTTTGTGGGGGGGGGGGCTCACTAACGTCTGAGCGGTAAAGTCGTTGAACACTGGTAGGTCAATCCGGAGTTCGAATGCCGGTGAACGGGATGGCTGTATTGGCGTTATCGTGGTCATGTATAACGCGTATACGAGCCAGTTTTGCTTAGAAAGTTCTCCACCTATGTATCCTTGCCCTTAGGAAAATAGCCGTCGAGTACTTTACTATAATCAAACAAATCGACCAAACAATATACATATATAAATAAGTAGCTTAAAAAATATAAAAATAAATTATATATATACGAAACCTAACTAATTATTTATATTCATGTTACATAAATATACTCATGTTAATGAACATTGTATATTAAAGATATTTTTCTTTGATATTCTATACCTTGTTCTATTTGATATTTTATACGTTGTTCTATATTTTGTTCCATTATATGTTACACATAGATATATATAATTTAAGGAACCTAATTTAAGTATTTAAGGATTTAACTAATTCATATAAAACCAAAAAGTGCATCAATAATGTATTTTTCAGTATTCTTAACTTCATTCTGAAGAATTTTCTGCAGTCTAGTTTGCGTTATTTTATACATAAGTCTCAAATTAAAAACAATTTAATGTTTATATGGCTTTAAAAAATTAATCAAAGAACAGCTACCACCACCTAATTCAAAAACAGTAGTTAGACGTGAAAAGGTTGAAAGACATTTATTTGGGTTAGGACTATTTTCTCAGATACTCAGATACTTCGCATACATGTAACATAGCATTCGAAATGCAAAACTCAATATTTACTACAGCTTCATTGATGTGACAAATATGTCTTTCTACGCCTATGGCTTTGAAAAAAAAAAAAAGATGTTATTTGCCTTACAGTTTATCGTTCAATAATATATTTCCATTGTACAAAATCGCATTTATTTGAAGAATTCAATTTGTATTTTCATTTTCTCTATATGAAACTGAATGCAAAGAAGTTAGATGTTTAGACGACCCCCACATTTTCTCACTATTACAAGCATTCTATGATTACAAGTGACCTTATCCCCCTCTTTTCCAGTTCCCCCATGAAAAAAGGGGTTTGAAATTTACGACTTACCACATATAGGCAGCATTCCCTAGACCTAATATATTTACAGGGTGTTGGATTGGCTTCTGACCTTGCCAATGACCTCTGGAGTCTCTCTGTTGTCTTCGCCCCGGTCTTAAGAGTCGTATTCGGCTGTACTTAGCTTTCTTTTAATTGTTTGTTCCATTTAAAGGTTTCTTAGCAATTAATTATAACTATTATTAAAAGAGGTTTTTATATCTGGGTTTAAAACTACTAATGTTGTATCAGAGTTAGACAACATTCCAAATACGATCCAGCGCCATTTGTTTGAATTTGCCGCCCGGGACACAGACCACGGCTTGCCCTTCCCCCTGGTTCCGGGATTGGTTCTTGTGATAAAACTTTTCTCTTCCAGCTTGGCGATATCAAAACTGTATGTAAGTAAAGCGTCGGCACTCCCATACTATAACATGACGCCAAATTGCAGCGCCAATCCACTGCAGTGGTGGCGATCTAAATCTCTTCCCCTCCTCCTTTCCCCTGCAGTGACGTCATGGAAGTCGGAAGTAAGATGGCGAGGCCGCAATGAGTTTTCACACGATTGGATGTAAATATTTTGCAATTGCGTCGTAATTATATATATAAATGTATATATTTTCTATTTGTACAGTATTTCAGAGTCCTAAGTGTACGAAAAGAATACATTTTTAAGCAAAGTTTATTGTTATTAACATTAAAATTATGCATTATTTCTTCTCCACTTACAGAGCTTCTACCTAAAATACTTTCTCAAATATGACATGATTTTTTTAGCTTCTGAGGCATCTTTTAAATGAAAAAAATCTAAGTCAATTTGTAATTAATGCTCAATTCGGTCCATTTCAAATTAGCGCTCTTTTTATTTTAATAGTGAAATACATTAAATAGTACATAACTTTCTCTGAATATTTCTGAAAGGGAATAAAAAAAAAGATTTTTTAAAATATTATTTATACTTGTACCTGCGTTATTATAAAACATAGGGGAATAATTCTTTTAATTATCAGATTTTTTTACCTTTAATTTCAACAATACATATTTTAAAACTGTTCTTTATTGCTTCCTTAAGTACGCATCGTCTCAAGGAAACGTGTAGAAATGTATTCCATCAGATTTGGACGAAATCTTACTCCTTACTTGCAATCCTTAATCCGCAATATCGATAAGCCATTAGAGAAAATAATAAAAAAAAAAAACTGGTTCTGAAAAGAGCCTTTTGTAATTAAAAAGTACAAAATTAATAAGTTATAAATAACACAACCAAAGCACGTTAGAAGCTAACAAGATTTCGGTAGAATCAAACAAACAACCAAATCGAAACAACCAATGACTGAAAAGAAAAGGAGCATGCGCAGTTTTACTGATTGTGTTTCCACATCGCCACCGCTGCGAGCGCTGCGGTCGTTACGAAGCGCAATTTCTCCCATTGAAGTGCCGACGCTTTATTTACATACAGCTTTGGGCGATATTTCTAAACATGCTTCTCGTCGCAAAATAATGGTGACTTTAGAGATCAGTGGGTGACCTTATGAACTCGGGGAGTAGGAAAATTAGAATTTTTGCGCATGGGTAATGAAGAGTAAGTGCTATTTTGTGAGGAAGGCAACGGCAGCGGACGTTTGTTAGAAGCGTCTATGGAGAGAAGGCAACATTTGGGATCATGATCTGATCATCAGATGCGCATCATGTGACGTTTTCCGATACTCCAAAGTTTTATTGTTCTTTATGCAAAAAGTATTTTTCAAATGCCAGCAATTTGTACCATCATTTTAAGAACATACATTCCAATAAAAAGCAGATTTCTACTTCTGAAACATCTAATTCTAGTACAGATAATATATTTTATTAAGTTGTTAAGGGTAATTCGATTTTAGATATTTTTGCATCAAAATCCAGTATAACATCAAAAAAACTTTTAACTGCCCTGATTACAAGAAATGTTTCTGAAATAACAGCAATCTAAAATGTCACTGCATAAAATTGCATATGTCACAAGAAACAAAGCAAGTAAAAGTAAAGTTTTTGAATTTAAATGCAGTTTATGTAACAGTTCAGCAATAATAAAAATTTACTATTTTCACAATCAGAGAGTGCATTCATTGCTTTTTAGTGTTCATAAAAAAAGTATATAAATGCCCATTATGTAATGAATGTTTCCCAAAGAAAAACTTTTCATTACATTTTCAAGTGGAACATGAAATAGCCATTGAAAAAGAAGAGAGCGAATTCTCTATTTTTAATGATTTCATGCTGTGGTAGGAGAATTTTGAAATGGAAACATAATCCAAGTTTGTTAAATTTACAAAGAAAGATGACCAATTACATGTAAAAGATATTTATTTCGTATAGCATCATTCAGGGCATTTTATATCTAAAGCGCAAAGTATGCGACATTTAAAAATAAAACGGAGTAATAAAATTAATGCTTATTGCTTAGCCTCTATAAAAGTAAACAATTTTAATAATGGAAAATGAATTGCTTATATCGAAAAAACCATGTAGGTCATAAAAAGAGTACAGGTTATCTGTCTCTTACAAAATTAGAATGACAATTATTAGCAACTAAAATTACTGGAAAAGTTCCTTTCGATGCAATTTCAGATAAAATTTAAGATTCTGTGTCTGATCTGGGCTTGAGAGATTGCATCTTTTGACAAAGAAAGATTTATGGAATATTGAAAATTCGGTACTCTTCTGTTATGAGGACCAGATTCAGAAATGTATGTATGTAATGCATGGATGAATGTGTTCATGTATGCTGATATGTGTACATACGAATATATGTGCACATATATACATACATACATACATTTCTGAATTTGGTCCCGATAACAGAAAAGTGTGGAAAACTATTATAATCTATAATAAAATGCTGTAAGGCACAAAAAATGATTGTATAACTGTAGAAGCCTGGGTTACTGAAATGACTAGTGAAGACAACAACTGTATTTTATTTTACAAGCCCCAAAATAGAATTTTAGAAAATTATCCCGAATTTAAAAATGATTTCCCATTAATTAAAGTAAATGACTCTCAGAGGCACTTAGCACAGAAGTTTGGATCAGACTATATATATATAAACATACACAAAGGTTGAACAGTTATGGATTTGAACTAGTCACACCACTTGTACTTGATGCTTTCCATCAGGGCTTTCCCTGTGCATTTTTTTATTACAAACAGAGCTGACCAGGAAATTTTGTGTTTTCTTTGCACATCTGAAAGATAAAGTAAATCAGTTAGCATCCAAAGTATTTATGACTATGAATACAAGCTAGTTTTGGCTCACCAGCAGCTGAGCGGTAAAGTCGCTGAACACTGGTAGTTTGGTCCAATGTTCTAATCTTGCGAACGGGCTGGCTGCATGGTGTTTTCATGGTCCCCATGTATAGCATGTATGCGAGCCAGTTTCCCTTAGAAAGTCCTCCACGAAGGTTCCTCCCCTTAGGCAGATAAGCCTAGAGTGCTTTCCCATAAAATAAACCAATAAGCTAGTTTTGCTTAAAAAGTCTTCCATGAAGATATTCAACACGTTTTTATTTAACTACTTAATTTGAAAGTTCTATAGCAGAATATGAAATATACAACATCGCATTAATACTAAACTACATTTTTTACTCAATTCTGGAGAAGGGGGCAAGTGTTCATTTTTCCCTTTCCCGTAGTCTCCTATGATCCAACATTTTCAAACGTAAAACATGATAATCCTAATTTACATCTCTCCATCGTTGGTATGCATTAGGGCAAACAGATCACTAAACTTACATATCTTCTATGTCTATTTTGCTTCATCATTAATCAAAGTTGGGTGTCTGTAATAGTTAATGTGAAAGACTTGATATATAACAAAGTACGCTTGATTGTTTAGAGCTCATTAATTTCCCTGTTGTCTGGAAGCAATTTACAGACTTGCCGGGAATTCCAAAAAAAATTATACACTTTTCTGTAGTTACTGCATAAAAAGTAAAAGCTGTGGTTTGGCCATTGCTGGTGTAGGATAATAAGAATAAAAATTGTCTTTCTCCTGACACATTGTAGTGCAGTGAATATAACTCATGATATTTGCTGAGCTTCAAATATCATGAGTTATACTTTGTGCAGCAATACTCAGTGTTATCCCCGTTTCATCCTTACTTTTCAGCAATAATACTGCAGAAGGTTACTTGAGAGTTATACACCAGAAATATAAAGTACTTGTCAGCTAGACTACCACCACAGATTTACAACAGTGAACAGGGTCATCCCTAGGCCACTTGATTAATGAAGTACGTTAAATATTGCTGCTGTTTTCCATGTACTGAACTTTCTATGAGTTTTTTCGAAAGGGATTAAAAAAGTTTTTTTTTTTAATATTATTTAAAACTTGTAACTGATTTATTATAAAATGTAAGGAAATAATTCTTTTAATATTTATCATATTTTTTATATCCATAATTTCAACATATTCTAAAAGTTCTTCTTTACTAATTCCTTAAGTACACATCTCGTAGACTATGCTTTACAACACCTTTTAACAGATTGCTTTCCAGTACGAACAGTTCTTGCTTAAATAGTTTTATAAATATATTCGTCAACAGAATTTCAATGCATGTTTACAATTAAATGTTCAGGTTATTATATATATTTAGATAATATTTATAATCATTATCAATTTAGATGTACTTAATAACTAGATTTCTTCACAGTAACATTTACAGGAATTTATGAATGAATAAATCCTTCATTTCCAAATACACTTATAAATAATTTAATAAATATTTATGTATTTTTTAAAGGCAAATACATACTTTTTACGAGGATATGCATAAATACTCATATATTTAATATTTTTCATCTTCGGAATATGCAAATTTTTAATTTCTGTGTATTCACTATATTTTTCGAGCTGACCTATGTGCCTAATTAATTCGAAACTGACCTATGTGCCTAATTATAAGTATTTTAACAATCATAATTTTATATATACACTTAGTCATCAAGTTTCAAACTTTTGACTCAAAACATGTATCTGGATATATTCATTAGCAAATTCAAATTTTTAAGTAAACATATTTTCGTAGAGCATTCAATACCTCCTTTAGCGATTATATCCAGTTTAATAATTCTCTGATAATATAATAAATAACAACTTTCCATTTCACATTTAAACATTAAGCTCATTTGTCATTGGATCACAATCTTGATTGCCTTACTCTGCATAATATTGCTTCATTTTTTAAAACAGTTAAAATAACTAATTGCTATTATCCATACACTATACAAATTACTATTATCCACCCAACAATGAATGTTTCTTTTATGCGTAAGTATCCCTGTTTTTCGATTTGTATAGAACTGGCGTGTGTGGACATACTATCAAAGCACTGACAAAGAGCTCTGAATGTAAACAAAAAACAACCCCTCTGGAGACAGTAAGTGAAAAATACATGCAAGATTGAAGCATTGCAGATAGGATAGTGGTCTTTACTAATATCTTTATTATAAACTTTACAACTAGCAATAAAAATGTTGCAAATTTGCTAACTCTAGTCTACAGCTTAATGTTATGTTGTATAATCCTTAGCCATTTAATGGATGTTCAATGATAGAATCACAGATATCTGAGTTATTAAGAAAACTGCAGCTATGGCTCTTACAGTTTTTTTTTTAAATTAGATACTCCTATTTAAGCCTCATGGTCTATTAATTTAATTTTTAAATCCAGATAGATGTATGTTTTTTAAGACAAAACACAGAACATTAATGATAATTCTGAGCACCTTGTTTTACAGCTGTGCACATATAGTCGATTCATTGGCAGCAGCCACACAGTAAGGTGATGTACATAAAAACACGACATTTTAGTCATGGATTAATAATCTTCTTTATTTTAATACTGAGTAGTGAATCACGTTTAGTTACAGAAAGAATTTTTATAATTTCTTTGTCAATCTCGTCTTTGACATATAATATAACTTTTTTAAAATGATGTATTATCACAAATAATACCTAGGTATTTTACCTACGTAGCTTGACATTGTAAATATTATGAGAAGAATATAATGAAAATGAATTCTAGCATTTTTTTCAAAAAGTAACAAGATACTAGGCAGCATCAGTTAAAAATGTGCCGCTTTTTTTTTGGCTGCCAAGTCAGTTATAAAATTATGAAATGATAATAGAGTTGAAAAGACTAAAAAACATAGTTTCCTAAAAAGTAAACTTTTTAAAATTTCTTAATACCTGAAGAAAGTAAATTTTTCTTTTTAATCTTTTAATCTACAATATTCTACACATAAATAAAAAAATAACAAAACAAAATTCAACTAACAGGTGGCATAAAATTACAAATCTCATTCCATAAATTGGGGAAAAAAATCTATTTTTGAATATAACTGACGCCACATAAATTCTGTCAAATATGATTCTAAATGGCTGTGAGCAGTGCCCAGCTGACAGTTATTTTTCCATTTAGCACTGCTCTACAGTTGCTCCATAGTTTGGGTATGGCATCCAGTTTCGGGGTCTATACTCAAATACCCATTGTCCCTTAAGAACACATCCAACGTTGTTTTTTTCTTTTTTATGAAAAGATCTTTAAATGTAGTATTCCAATCTACTGTCTTATTATGGCTGATTTCTAACTGAAGTTAACAAAATTCAATCGACATCAATTCAACCTTTTTTTTTTTAATCCTTTTTTTTCCACAGCAAGAACGTATGTAACAACACCGTATAGGAGCTTTGTTTGAGTTAAAAGTAAATGTCATTGGATGATTTTGAGAACAAAGTCTATTGCTATGAATTATTCCTTTGTCCTGAATGAATCTTATGACAGCCTTTCATAATTAGGCAATTGCCAAATTGTACTAAAGCAAATGCCGAAATATGGCAAAAAAATAATGAGTGATGATATTTCAAACATTAAATTCTCGATCCACGATATTTATCATTGCAGCATCGTTTTCTTCTCATTTTTAACTGACGCCACTCTAACAGAATAGTATCAATAACAGCTTTTCCGAGGATATTTACTTTAAATTTCCTGCTTCCACACTATCGTAATAACAATTTAATGCATTTGTCTCACATGAACGACTTACTGATTTAATTAAAATACAGTATAGTCAGCATATACGGAAAAACACTTCATTCCTCTTGCACAGATGATGAAATGTCAATCTTTCAGTTCATTGTTGAGATGTCAATTGCAACACGAAATGCTCAACTTATAACATAGCTGCTGCATCAGAATGCGCTCATATGTGTTTTAAATAAGCTTTTTATTTCGCCTTAACGCACAAGCTTAGTATAATAATTGCAATAAAGAAATTTCAGGAACAAATAACAGACACTCTCTGTCATAGTCCTGTAATTACCTGCTAAGAATTAAACTAGCATTAAGTAGCATATTTCCTCATTGTTTTGCACATGTTCTAAACAAAAATTTACTGAAAACAGGCGTGCTTAATTAGGAACAATCATAGGAAATATTTCATTTATATTTATTGTACATAATTAATTTAATGCATAATTTAAAAGAAATAAACTTTTTTTAACGAAAAAATAACTTGCATTTGCAAAAATTTTATTTTTTTTATCTCCAAGCATAAATTATTTTTTTAACAAACACTGATTTATTTCATTCAACTGCATTCACTGTAGATCATATATACAGATACGTAACACAGATTTAATACAAATACATCATTCTCAATACATGACACAGATTTCCAAACCATATGTTACTTCATGTAAATAAACAATGATTTCATGAAGATCTCGGCAGCATATGCGCAAACTGAGGATCATGATCCGAAAAGTTGTCTTCTCTCCGTAGACGCTTGTTTACATTTTATCTATTTGAAGTTCAGAAGATTTAAGATGCAATCATTATGCTTAACACAACAGATCGCTATTTTAAGACTTGTAAATCTTTTAAAGCAACGTTTAAATAAATACATTTAAAACAATAAATCAGTGATAATTTGTACTGAAAAAACTGTAAACCCTAGTTTTTAACTCTTTCTTAAAAAGCAATGTATTGGTAATTAAAAATAATATTTAAAGTTCATTATTATATTGCAGAGATTTATATTTATTTTAAATAACGAGTTAAATTTAATTTTAAGCTCTTTCCTATAAGCCTTCATTCCCCAAATTGTTAGTGCCAGAATATTTAAATTTGGAGCGCGGGTAAAGAATGAAAATTGTACCTGCGGTAGGAAAGTTTAAATAGGGAGTTCTAGAAGGGTAATTTAGAGAGTCTGGGAAAACTATGTGCGCGTTTGTAACGCAAACTTCGGCTTAGCAGTTACTGCTGGTTAGACGTAGCTTAACAGCTATTATCGTGCTGCCACTAAACTCATCAACGCACCGTAGGATACAGGATTGTATGAGTCCTGTAGTTTAATTCTACTACTTGTTAACATCTTGAATTCTTGAGTTTTAATTCTACTTTTTCAGTTATGTACTATTAGCGTCGAGTTGACGCATTGTAAATAAGTTAAAGAGCGTAATAAAGGTAGTTTTAACCCTTCTTCTGTGGAGTCACTATTTTCTAGATTTCATACAAGAGTTAGATAGTAGAACCCTGCAATATTATTAAAAACATTTTTATGAATGCATATTTATCGCATGATTAATTATTTATTAAGGAATTATCTTTTTATTTATTATAATAGAAAGAGTAGATATTTTTTAAAGTAATGTTTAAAAAAATTACTGTCATCAGTGGAGTTTCAAAGGTAATTTCTATTTGAAAAAGAAATGTCCCTTCATATGAGTGTTCCATCATAGACGGATGACTGCATGAGGGAAATGGTACATGTGTAGGATTTTTCAAAGAAATCTGTCTTAGCGAACAAATAATAGTTGGGAAGTATTCCTCAAAATGTCAGTACATTAGGGACGTGCATAGAGGATTGCATTAGGGATCTACATGGAGAACTTTGCCCTAAAAAGGAGATATCATTTTAGGGAGTATTTTATTAATTTATGGGAGAGTGATATTGCTCATTACACAAATGCACATAAAGCAATATTTCAGTTCAGTCGTCAAGGAAGGACTGCATGCATTATCTCTTGTCAATACAGTTTACTTCTGTTTTCTCTTTTTATTTAATTATAGTGTAAAAAAAATCTACACGGAAATTTTTGATAAAAATATCTTCCATTACTAAATGTCTTCATGCAAGGAACACTAATTTGAAAAATGCTAATTACTAGAAAATTTATAGTTGGATAAAAATAAATGTAAACAATTATAATAAATTTAATGTTAATTATTAATTTAAAGAAAAAAATAATTCCACAATTTAATTAATTTCTATTTTTAACTTAAAACACAGAAGGAAAACTATGACTATTATTCTAATTATTTAAGACATTTAGTTATTAAAATAAAAACTAAATTCCTAATCAGAGTGCTAAAACAATTTTTTTTTTAATTTAATTTTATTGATTTAAATCTGATTTTTTTCGATGAAATGAAATCATGAAAATAAGGACTTATGAAATAATGAAGTGATATCAATGAAAATAATGGCAATTTTACAAGAAATTAAAGTATTTCAAAATATTCAATCTCATTTGAGACATTTAAAATACTTTAAAAGTATTTTTAATTGAAATTAATAAATTTATATTCAAAATTCTTGGGAAGAAGGTTTGGTTTGTCATCCCGATCATTTTTCTATTTATTATTCTTAATTTACTGAACATGATTTGATGAAATATTTAATAAATATCATAACATTATTTATTACTTTAAAAACCTTTTTGAAAACAGCGAATTTAATATATCTTTTTAATACGTGATCATAAAATTTCTTACAAGGTATTAAAATAAGATATTAAGTTACGTATTTTTTGCTTATAAAATATGCTATTTTATTAATACTTCAATGTAGTAAATTTATAAAATCACGTGATTAAAATTATGAAGGAAATGGTTAAAAATCAGATACACACTATTTACATTAAACATGTACAAGATTTTATAAACAGAAAAAAAAAAATAAAAAAAAAAAAAAAAAAAAAAAAAAAAAAAAAAAACACGTATTATTAGAAACTTTAAATCATGTCTCAAGTAACTCAACTGATCAATCTTCAACAAGAAAAACACAAGATGTGTGTTTGTGCGTATACAGGTTTCGTGCATGCAAATAAAGCTTTTTCGTTGCGTAAACGTTGTTTGGCACTTTTCACGAAAAAGCTGAGACGAACAGTTTAGCTGGCCCTGAAAAGTGTCGTTGTATTGAAAATTTTTTGAGACATTAGCCATGAGAGAAAATCCCGCGTTTTCTTTCTCCTTTCTCAGGACGAAAGAGCGCATGTGCAAAAATTCTAGCATCCCTACTCCCCGATGAAAATAATAGAATCGCCCCTCTCGTAGAATGCCGTTCTGGGATGTAGTCCAATTTGTGATGACCACAATATCAGGACTTAAAATTCCCGGCACAGTATACAACCAAGGTCATAATATTGCTTCTTGAAATTGGGTGTACGCAATGTATGACTTCTCTGCACAATAAACGGTAAAAAAATCATGAGACTGTATTAAGCAGTCCAAAGTGCAAATTTTTCGGTTTCGGAAATGAAATAAGTAAGAATATATCTATATCTGAAATAGTTTAATTTTAAGGGTCGCTCAAAAGAGCTGTGTTAAAGCTAAATATGATTTTGATTTATTAGTTTAGACTATCAATAGAGTTGGCCCAGCTGGAATAACGAAACATTTTATAAGGTGAATATATACTAGTTCTAGCCCAGTTTTACAATCTTGAATAAGTAATGAAATGTGATAAAGTAAGACGACAGTAAAAAGATTGACAAAAACAAGTTATTAAATTGAATGATACTCTACTGTGGTTAATACAGCGCTTCTAAATACTTAATTGTTATTTCTCTGAAATTACGTTCATATCTCTGTGAGCCACAATCATGCTAATTAGATATTTCTTTTTTTTTTTTTTCCTATTTAATGGTGAGGTTCTAACGATTTCTTCCCAAACACTAGGCTTTTAGAGACGTTGATCTCGTGTGTCGATATATGGAAAGTTTTATAAACTGCAGTTTTAAGTGTTAACAAGCTTATTTCTATCAATGATGAAATTTGATTGATTTTGCGGGAAGGAAGCAGCATTGAAACAAAATGTAAGAATCTTTCCAACAGTTAAAAATTACTTTCTCATTTGTGATTTTGATGGAAACGACTTCAGGGGCTATTACAATTTAAATTCGAAATAAAAATGCATCATTCTTTCAAGTCTGTTCGCTTAAGAAAGAAATTATTATGTTCATGAAATGACGAAATAGACAAAAATATTTCATTGAACAAGAGTTCTTACTTCACAGCAGCGCAGCGAAAATAAATATTTCAATTAGCAATGCAATCTTGAATGTATATTTGCCACCTGAATATGAAGCTCGTGATAAATTCAGTTTTAGGCGATAGCAAGCTTATTTCTATCAATGATGAAATTTGGTGAATTTATAAAAAGACAACAAGAAAACAAGGCATAAATACTATGTAAGAAGTTCTTTTAAACAATAAGAGTTACCTTCAGTAAAAGTTACTTTCTCCTATTTTGTTATTCTGACGGAAAAGTTGTCAGGAACTATTATTATTCATATTCGAAACAAAATGCATTAATTATTTTAGTTAGTACAGTTTAAAAAATAATAATAATTATTATTATTAAATAATGAAGTATAACAAAAATTATTCATTGAACTATAACAGTTCTTACTTCAACAATAGCGCATTAAAAATTAATTATTACTTCTACTTAACAGTGCAGTCTTGAAAGCAAAACTGCTACATGAGAATGTAGCATATCGTTGTACATACACATATTGGGAAAAAAAAAAAAATTGATTGTATGTGTAATACAGGGCTTGTACTGCCAGTATTGTCGCAGCGATAGCAGAATTTAGGAGCAGGAAAAATTTAGAACTTGGAGAAATTTGCATTTTTCGCCCGCCGACAAGCAAAATTTAGAAATGATACAATTTTTAAAGTTTAGAGACGCATCAGTTAGCAAAGTTTAGGACCCGTAGAGTTAGCACTAAAGGGAAAAATGCCTATCAATAGCAATCATGAAAATGTTCATCGGCAGGTGGAAAAATGTTGAAAACAAAATGGCATAGCTTTAGTATTAGTTTTTGCCGAAAATTTTTTTGGCGACATTTGGGAACTGATAAATGAAAATTTATGATAACCATGTTATTTATGGTAACCCTGAATACTGAGCTGAAACACCTACCGCCATTTCTGTCCACGTAACTTTAACAAATTTGGTAGGTATCATAGCTTTGATGGTTGGTTGGAGGGATAAATAGCAAGTTTTTCTTAGTGTTAGGAAAGCACAATATAAAAACAAAGCTTTTAAAATATCATTTTTAAAAAAGCCAAAATTTGATAGTTAAAACTGATACTTTTAATATTATATCACATGTGTCTTCACATTTTTTCAAATGTCAGCTCTGCTCTCCCCCCCTAAAAAAACTGATTTTTAGTAGTATGAGGTAAACTTTTGGTGTTTCCTTTGCTAAGGAACCACATGCAAATTTAGACTTCTTGTATGTTTTTTAAAATAGACCATGAGCCAAATCACCATGGTCTAAAAATAATTTTTTGCTTCATTTCTTAAATTAGAACTATAGAGATGTGTAATTGTGTGAATTCATAGAACAAAGTCAGGTTTTTATTATCGCTTTTATAATATTTTTATAATTTGTCTGATCATAAAAAAATATAATGTTGCCTAGATTATGGAATATATTGATCATAATTTACAGTTCTCAAATTTTGTAAATCTCACAATCTAATAGCTGAATATGAATAACCTTCATTGAGCACCATTACTTTTATTAATAGTAAGTTGACATAACAGTCGACTTTTTGTTTTAAATTTTATGCAAATTTTCTATATTACTTAGATATTTAATCTAACAGAAATCTGAAATTTTTGTAATAAAAATAAGAGTACAATTTATATATAAAAATTTGACTACATGACAAGTACTTAAATACTGATTTCAACATCTTTAAATGCAATTATTATAAAGTTTAGATATATTCTTTGCAGTCAATTAGTGTAACTAAGCTTTAGGTAGACATTAAGCAAATTATTGCTACATCTAAAGTGACAATGAATCATGAGAAAGATGTAAAAAGTCCTTTTTTAAAACTAAATAAAAACAAAAAGGGCACACTTTGTACTTATCACTCAGTCAACCACTTGTGGCAAGATAACTTAAAATGATAATTAAGTTCAAACGTAAAATTTAAATTCAAATAAACTAGTAGCCAAAGGCTATACAAATCAATTTAATGCAAGGCTGGCTCAAAATTTAACCGACATGACTGAAGATTACAAATCTTATCTAGCAACCTAGTAACTTGACCTCAAGGGGCAAAAAAAGCTTCGTTTTACAAACTAAAAACATCATTTGCGTTCTAGTGGGAAAACAGACGAGAGAAGTAAAAATAAAGATCCTAAATGTAAAATAATTCTGGTTGCAAAATAAAGGAACCTTACATTATACTTTGTTCCCTGATTAATTTTTCGCTGCATGAAATAGTGTAATATATTTTTGTTTGCAACATATATAAACTATTTATTTTACTTAAATTCTGTCGAAAATTGAACAGGATTTTGCAAACATACTGAACAGATTTTTCGTATTATACACCTTCACTTCACTTCAACACACCTTCACTTCAGAAATAAGATTTATTTTCTAAAAAATCAATTAATTTAATAGAATGAAAAAAATGAGGTAACTAAATGTAACAATGCAATCACAACTTTAAACCATTGCTATGTAAAATTCATATAAAAATGATGTGGATAGCTACAGCAGTGTGCACCATAGAAGAATAAAAAGTAACATTACTTTTACTAATTTTACTATTTTACTAATTTACTAATTTTTGTTGCCCGATAGTTATTGTAAAAGGACAACCAAAATGTAGGGATTTGTATTTAAGAAGAGAGAACAGTATTTATGAATAGAAAATAAATATGTATGCAGGCTAGCAGAGGAAAGATGCCATTACATGTAAGGAAAATCACAAAAACTCCCATACAGCTAGACTGAACTACCAGTGTTCAGTGGGTTATAACTGCACCACTATTGGATTCCAATGACTGTTCGAATCTTTCCACTGGAATCATCAGTTATGACAATTGTTGTTGTATATTTTTGTACCATTGGTACAAAATTTATTCTTTATGATAATTTAATTTTAGCTTTTAAATTATAATTATAAATTACTTGTAATAAATTGAGTGATTAAAAAAATACACGCTTAATAATATTACCATTTATATAATTTAATTCATAAAAAGTATTTCTAACACAGGTACAAAGTTTACTCGTTATGATAATTTAATTTGATTTGCTTCAGTTTGAAAAAAAAAATATTTACTTTTAATAATAAAATCCAAGAAACTAAAGAGACAGATACTAGCTTTAAATGCCTTTATTATTAGCCTTTTGTAAATTTCATTACTCATGAAATACAATTCATTTATGGCAGTGTTTCAGGAATTTATCTCAGCAGTACTAAGTGTTGAAAACTAGAGAAAGACTGTTTTTTTGTAGTATTCTAATAACAGTTTAATTTTTAAGATTGTTATTTAGTTTAGTTTATCTTTTAGGGGTTTTGTTGACGGTCCGCCATTTTTTCCGATCGTCAAATCGGGGTCTGCCTTGGCGACAAACGATATTCGCTAAATCTAAAATTCGCCAAAAGTACTTGTACTAAAGCTGTTCCAACAAAATTGCCTACAACCTAAAGTAGGAAATCAAAAACAATTTGAATCGGTTGTATATCACTGCTGCTAAACACACGTAAATGTTGGAAAAGTAATATGGAAATTACAGGTTAATCTTCATACAGTATCACAGTTATTGGTAAATAAACATAATAGGAGAAAGCTTATATAGGAAAGATCTGTGTTAAAATAATTCTTTTATCTTAAAGCTTATTCAAATCATCTACTAAGATTTTAAAATAGCAAAAATGCACCACCCATAATATGCAAATATATGCCAAACCGATGCATTACAAGCGTTTTCTGCAAGCATTTGAAACGTATTCTGCTATAGTGTAACTGTCATTACAAAATTATCAGACCCTTTATTATTTGAAAAGGTAACGAACCCGACATTCAAATAAAATGTTTAGAATAAGATTTACATAAAATGCGTAAGAAATATATTAAAATGCTAGAAACCAGGATACACTTACTTGTATTCAAATAGTAATGCAAAGACCTTCTTTAAACTATGAAAATGCTATATCACGAAAAATGTTGCGAAACTGTAGAACGCCGCGATGCTCAGCATGGAGGTAGCTCCAAGTAATTTTCTTTAGGAGGGTAAGATTTTTCAAGGGAGAAGTGGTCAACCAATCACGTGAACGAAACTTTCTTTGACGTCAGTCTGTAGGGCAATGAAATGTTGGGGCAAGGAAAATCAGACTCACAGGACTAGACGTTAAGTCCCTTATTTTGGGGTGATCCTCAATAAAACTCTTACAGTATCCCCGCACATTACAGCAGTTATTCAGAAGTTTCGAGTTCGTAAAGCTAGACCATACCTCTTAATTGCTTGAAAAACATTGTTTTAGCTGTAGACAATAAATAAGTTACTCATTTATAAATTCATTCTACGTCCATTACTCTGTTATGCAAGTCCAATTTGGGCGTATACTAAAGAAAAACTAATTGATAAAAGTTGCAAACTTGCCAAAATAGTGTTCTACATCAAATAGTTAATGCTGAATGGCACATCCGCAACAATAGAATCCATGAAGAATTAGGTGTTGAATTACTGCACTCATTAGTATAAATTGGCAAAAAAATTCCATGAAAGGCAAAAAGAAATTGATAATCCTGTTATTAAAATTTGCGATCATAAATTACAATAATTTAACTAATACTGATAGGACTATGCTCAAATGTTTGGATAATGTAAGTTTCGATCATGTAAAATTATCTTACGTTTGTATTATTAATTGTTCTATCACCTCGACTTTTAATGATTTTGTATTCTGTTACTCATTCTCTTTCTCTATGTATGTAATTTGTGTATATATTTATTTAAACGGATTCGAATTGCCAGTATTTGCATTACCTTAGTATATGTCATCACTCACCAGCTTGTCGACTTCTGGGCTTTCAAAAATTAGATTCAGTAATTCATTATCTCTCTAATTCACTAATCCATTAGCATTTCATCTTTTAATCTATTACTAATATTTTTAAAAATATTTAATAAAAAATGTTCTAATTACTTTTAAAATACAATTCGCAATTTTGAAAAATATTCTACATGAGGTACAGCATTTTGCACAGGCACCCTGTTGTTTAAACACTGAGGTGACAACTGAGAAGGACTAGACGACGGACAACAGTAAAAACTGTTGAATGCTGTTTTAACATATCAGCAGGACCAAGAAGAAAAGTCCTGAGGAATGGTACAGCCTGGGGCTTCAAGAGAGTAGATAAAGCAAAGATCTTCAATTCTAATTTAATGTAAAAAAATCTTTTGAAAAATTAAAGATCAAATTTTAGTGTCTCTCCACCACCAATATTCCACAGGAGTTAGAAAACACGAGGTACAATCTTACCATATAAAAATTCTTGCATTCTAACCACGAAATTTAAGGAAAATGAATATAAAAACTCCATATATCGTAGACTTTTTTTACAGGTTACTTTACTTAAAAAAAGAACCCCCATCAGAGAACTGAAGGTGATAAGAGGATTGAAAGACATAAACTCCGCAACTGAAATGTTAATTAGAAGTATTTAAACAGTTATTCACAACTCCTCCGTAACATCCTAAAAGTAGCGTAAAAGACTTCTCTTTCATATCAGAGAGCTTACTCGAGAAAGAAATAGGAAAAGATGGCATTTGGTTTACAGGACCATTAGATGAATAAAGAAATCAATCAACTGAATAGACTACTTAAAAAGAACATTAACATCTAAGTTAAGGACATTAAGTTAAGGACAGAACATCTGGAAGACAAAATTCTCAGTTTGGACAGCAAATGACGGCTCATTTTGAAGTTATATAAATAATATTAAAAGACCCTATGCATTCAATAAGCCCATTTATACTGTAGATAATATCGCACTTAGTCAATAAAAACAAAGTCAACGTATTTACTGATCACCTACAGAAACAATTTACCCCCCTAGGGCATAAATCTGAAACTGAAATTGCATGCTACCCGTATGCATGACATGAAAGCAGCTGGCAGCCGCATATTTTTAATTAAATTCCTGCCTAAATTTTATCTTAATTTCAAATTTATCAAAACCTATATAAAAAACAATAAATGAAACAAACGTACAATCTAAGGTTTTATTGTTAATAAACATTTTTAACGGTTCAGTCAGTTAAGTTATGTATAAAATAAAAATGAATAATTTGAAACATTTAATTTTAAATAACTATTAAACAGTCAGCACTTAATGTGGTTTTTGGATATGTAGTTTTTTTACCAAGTCATCTATATTAGGATTAGTTCTTGAAGACTCTAACAAAATATGGTGTTTTAGGTGCATATCAATTAATGTTGAAGAGCATTTTGATTTTATTATGTTCATAATGAAAAACATTTGTTCACAAACATGTGTTGATTCAAACCTACAGTAATATCTGAGAGCCAAATCGTGTAAATTTGAAAAATTGCTTGTTGGTAGAAATTTCCAAAATTCAATATAATTTGGATCACTTGCAGTTGAAATATGTTCCTCATATTTGCTTTATAGAGTAGTATGCTGCTGTAGGTCAATGATTTGGATTTGTATTTCAGTTGGGTTACAGTTAGCGTCTGTAGAGGGAAAAAAAGGCATAGCATTGAAAAAAAAATGACATTATAAACAACATTTTTTGCCATTAATTCTAACATATTCAACTAATTAGTTTAATAATTATTTAAATTATCCAGAGCTATCTTTTGAATTTTTAGCATATTACTTACGGCAACAGTTAATTTTTTTCTCTGTTATTGTGGCTTTCAAATTTAAACAATTATAAAAAATGTAATTGTTCAATTTCTTTATAGCTTAATATGATAATTTGAATTACATGTATAATTCCAAATTAATCCCTCTAAACAAATTTGAGTTTCAAGATTAAGATAAAATATCTGTATATATAAATCTAAAATTCATTTTCAAAGCAAAACATCTGCATCTGCTACATACTGTAATCATATTCATAAAAAAGATCTTACTTGAATGATTTATTTGGATAATTTAATCAAATATTAAAAAGGAAATAAAATGAGGGTAAAAATATATTTAAGGGTGCCCCTTGGCAAAAACTGGCGATTTTGGGCGGTACATGGATATCGAGTTTGTGTAATTATTTGACTTGTTATTTTGCCTTTGTATAGCGGCGATTTTTGCTCTGAAAATGAACGAATGATTTTGAACAATTTTTGAACAAGATTAAAAAATGTTGGCCTCAGACAGCATGAAACCTAATAAACTTAAACGACATTTGGAAACGCTTCATAGTGAGTACGTCAACAAACCCAGAAAATTCTTCGTATTAAAATTAAAATCATATAAAAAGCAAAAATAATTTTTTAAAGAAACTTTGTGAATAACAAAGCTTTAATTGCATCCTACAAAGTTTCATATAAAATAGCCAGATGTAAAAAACCTGACACCGTTGGTAAAGAGCTTGTTTTGCCAGCAGCAATTGAGATTGTACAAACTATGCTTGGAGATAATTTTTCAAAACAATTGCAGTCCATACCTCTTTCAAACGATACTGTTGCTCGTCGAATTGGTGATATAGCTGAAGATGTATAGGGTCAGCTTTTCTCGAAGTTGCGTGACAAACTGTTTTCAATACAGCTTGATAAAGCAACAGATAGTTTTGAGTTCTGATCTGAATATTGTGTTAATTGCGGTTGTAACCATAGTAAATTATATCAAAATGAGACCCCTAAAATCAAGAATCTTTTCCGCACTTTGTAAAGACATGGGTGCAATACATTCAGCATTACTATTTTATTGCGAGGCAATATGGTTATCACATGGGAAATTCTTGCAACGTGTTTATGAATTAAGAGAAGAAAACGCCATTTTCCTAAAAGAAGAAAATAGACCGGAAGCCGAGAATTTTCCCGATGGTTTATTTGTGATGAAATTGAGCTACTTAGTCGACATATTCGAGAAGTTAAATAACTTGAATCTTCAACTCCAAGGAGCAAATATACATATGTTGGAACGAGTGATAAAGTTAATGCTTTTGTAGAATATAGGAATTGTGGAACAGAAATTTAAAGTAAAAAAAACCTAACAATGTTTGCAAATGGGAATGATTCGGCTGAAGAAGAACATGTAAAAGTTATTTTTGTAACCATTGAAAATCATTTAGCCATGCTGGCAAAGAATTTTAAAAAGTATTTTCTTGCTGGCAACAAACTGATAGCAAGTTACGAGTGGGTTAGGGATTCATTTCATAAGACTCCCGAAGGATTCTCAACTGATGAGGAATAAAAATTCGTAGACTTCACGACAAGTGGCGAAACCAAAAGTCAATTTAGTAATAAATCACTATTTGAATTTTGGTCAGGAGTGGTCACTAAAAACAAGAGCATTTCGCATTCTATTACCAGTTTTAACATCCTACCTTTGTGAAACTGGATTTTCTGCTGTGGCTTCTTTCAAGACAAAATATAGATCTCGGCTAATTATGGAAACAGACCTGAGAGTGGCTATTTCTAATATTAAGCCCTCCTTCGAAAAACTTTGCTCTGCAAGACAGGCCCAAGGAAGTCACTAATAATTATTAAATTTTTTTTTTTTTTAATTTGGTATGTTTTGCTTAAGTTTTGATTTAGAAGTTGCTTTACTTTAATAAGTTAATCATTAAATATGTCGAAATGTATTTTGTTTTCTATGTGTATGTGTGCTTTCCTTTCAGTCAGTTAATGTTTTTGAAATAATATTTTCTCTTGGATATTCCCGCCCACCCCTCTAGCGTGGGCTCTCCCCACAGGTTGAGAATCACTGGTTTAAAGTTAAATCTCCTCAAAATGTAAAAGAATACAGTGCAAGTACAATGAAAGAGAAAACAAATGCAAAAGCAATATGGAAGGAAAATGTGAAAAATGACTAAGAGATAGGAAGATCAGTCTTCTTGTGGTGTGCGGAAAATGACTTTAGATCATAGTTCTCTTTAGGTATTTAATAGGTGAAGCGATTAAATGAATTTAGGTATTGACATCCAAGTGCTTTATCGAAGAATTTTGTGTTTGTCTTGTTGAGATAAGTTTCAATGGTGTCAAGTCTGAGATCTTCATGAAGTGTGATATTTCTGACATAGTAATGTGCATTAGTAATAATTCGAAGGAAATGATTTTGAATTTTCTGTAATTTCAAGAGATCAGTTTTTGTAGCCGAGTACATGCAGGTGAATATATAAACAAAAACTGGTCTGATAATGGAGGTGTTAATTAATGGAGCTGTAAATAAGACGTTTTTTTTTTCTAAGATCCATACTTGAATGTTTTCCAACAATGGGAATTCAACTATTGATAGCCTTATTTGCTTTGTTTCTAACCTTGTCAATATCATCAATCCAATTTAATTTAAAATTGAAAGTTATACCCATTTTTCAGTCTTAGCTTACCAGAGTATTTATACCAGAGTAGGTGTGAATCTAGGGACAAACTATGATTGGTTACTATTAGTTTTGGTTGCCTTTTTCATGCAGCGTTATATAACGTAGAAAAATCTCGAATTCGGGAGAATAGATGAATTTAAGGGAAGAGCACCAAATTTAGAATGTTAATTTTGAGAGTGACAGTTAGTTTTTAAAGCAGCTATCGTATTTTCTTATATCTTACACACAGGCACACACGCACACACACACACACACATATATATATAATTTGCTTATATATATATATATATATATATATAAGCAAATTCAAATTTCTGTACTCATAAATTTCACATATTGCTATGAAAAGATGCAACCATTGTCAATTTCCTTTTAAATTTCAGATAGAATTGTACGCAGAAATAATTACTACAACTGATCACATCCATACTTTGATCACAGCTGAAGCTTTGTATTTTTTTGCCTTCTGACCCAAAAGTTAAAGAACAATTTATTGAATATTTCAATAATGGGATAGGAATAGCGGAAGCTGCAAAATATCATGAAAATATACTTGACCTGCAAGGTGAATGCCAAGAAGATGATATTGCAAATGGAAGAGCGAACCCAACGAAAAGAACAATTCGATTTTGGCATAATCAGTTGTGACTGTCGAATTTGGGATCTCGTAATAGTACAGGTTTAATTGAACTAAATCTTAAAATCATAATCAGCTTTTTTATATGAACTGTGTATCTATTAATTGAAATTCTTTTCGTTTTACACATACAGTTACACATAGAACCTTTAAGTAGTATTAAAAAGGCTATGCATCATAATCCTTCAACACAATGTTTATTTGTTTTTTTACTTCAATTAACGTTTAACACTTTCCATCAACCAATAAGTTAAAAAAAAATTAACAATTTAATTTTATTGTTATATTTTATATTCAACCATGTTATAGTATACTAGCTTAAGAATGTACCGAATACATACTTCATAAATCTATAATATTTATTAAACTTTTTTAGAATTTAAGTAAAAATTTATTGTGTGAAATCTAAATAATTACAATAATTTATTCATGTATAAACTAAAATAATTGTTGAATTTTCAATATCATTATCCACATATATTTAATTTAAACTAAGTATTATTAGGATGTATTATTAGTATGTTATAAAAGAAACTGTTTTGTTCTATATAAGAATTATAAAAAACAATAAAAAATATATGGTTTATTTATTGTTACAGAAACTGAAAGAAGAACAAGAAATCTACAAAAATGAAGGCATTAGCGGTGGAATGTACAGAAAAGCTTTTTGCTGTTGCAATAATTACTTCTGCAATGAAAAGAGCACACCAGCTTTCCACTTCCCAAGAAGTGGCGTTTGAGGACAGGCCTACCTCTTGCGATTCTGAAAATCATAGCTTAATATTTATCCTGACGTCTTGTGCCGCAGGAGCTGCACCCGTAGGAATTATGATAACTAAAGGCCAAGCAGAAGACGTATATACGCAAGGTTTTCAGTTACTTAAAGATAATATTTCAGAGAGTTTTTACAAGAAAAGTTATCCTGCTGTGTTCATGACCGATTATTGAAAAGCAGAAATCAATTCTTTAAATACAGTATGACCATAAAGTGATAGCTTACTTTGTTACTTTCATGTATGTGAGTCATTCTGGAGATGATTTTGGGATGCAAAGCACAACATTCCAAAAGAATGTCGGCATACATTGAGAGGAAGTTTCAAGAAGTTCTTTATTATGCTGATAAAGAGGAAGCTAAAGAAGCTTACAAAAGTGCTTTGGAAGCAGGGTAATTTTATCCAGCGTGGCAGCTCCGACTCCAGGAATACTGGAACATTAGAAATATGCGGTGCTTAGCTTGGAGAGAGAGAGAACTTGCAGAGATCATCATACAAATATCTTTACAGAAGTTGCTATTTGCATATTCAAAGACAATATGCTTTCTCGGGTGAAGCCGTATAATGTTATCTCTGTGATAGATTTTATTTGCATAGTACTTGAAAAATATTACTGCTACAGGTTCAGGCAGTTTGCAACAGCACAACCTGCAATGCTAGGCTGTTCCTTGAAACGTTGATGAAAAGGTGTAGTAATATAGAAAAACATGACATTTTTCAAAAAGATGGATTGTATTACATACGTAGTGAGAATGAAAACCAACAAGACTGTGTTGACATGAAAAATGGATCATGTACATGTCCATCTGGAAAATATAGAACATTTTGCAAACTTCAGTGTGCCATATACAAAAATTTTAATGAAATTAAATTAATTAAATTTTAATGTCTTGTAGTTTTTTATCCATAACAGTTAAGACCGACATTCCATAGTTTATTTGGCTTTAGGTGAAAAAACACCGCCTCTACCATTTTATGAGCATTTTTTATTACAGCAGAACTACACTTCTTTGTCTGATGCTGAACATAGAGCAGAAGAAGTGCAATTAACATCGATATTCAATGATTGACTTTCTTTTTCTGAAAATTTTATGGAAAAGGAATTTGAATTACAAACCAAGAATCATGAATGCTCTGCTGTAAATAATGAAGATATTATTCAGAAAATAACAGAACAAATTAAAAAATGCAACGAAGAGTTTGGTTCTTCTTCAAGTGGTTTAAACATGTTGCTCAGAAGGTTAAAAAATATCCGAACATCAGGCAGTGGGAAACTTTCTTCACGTTGCTGGTAGCACTGTATCCTTAAGAAGAGATGGATGTGCAATAAAAGTGCAGCCTACTTCAATTGCTCGCAGGAATCCATGCATCACAAAAGGAAGTAAGCGACTTCCTTCTGGTCATCCAGCATTTGGCGAAACTGTCAACCTTAAATACACCAAATGCAAAGTCTCATGGTCATAACTACTAATTCTTTTATTTCAAAATGGCAGCTGAAAAACTGCTTTATAGCCAGACAGTGAATTTTTTTTTTTTTTTTCATATTTATTAGCCCAAAACGGCTGTTAGTATCGAAATGTGATTTTGCATTGTTTCGCTTTTCAGTCAAGTCTGTTACCATTCCGCAAAATGTTAGACATTTATTTTTCAAATTTAATTAATTTGCTATTGATGAACAAGCTAAGTGATTTAAAAGCAACAGAATATTATTTCATTATTATTATTTATTACCTTAAGGATATTATTATTGTCATTTTTGCTTTTGAACCTGATTCAGTTAAATAAAAGGGCATTTAAAATATGATATAGTTAATTAAAAACAGTATATACTTTTTCATTTTTCCAATATACAGAAGCTATAAAATGTTCCCATGTTAGTCTAAATGTAAATGTTCCCATGTTAGTCTAATTTCTGCTTTTGAATAATCGGTCATGAACACAGCAGGATAATTTTTCTTGTAAAAACTCTCTGAAATATTATCTTTAAGTAACTGAAAACCTTGCGTATATACGTCTTCTGCTTGGCCTTTAGTTATCATAATTCCTACGGGTGCAGCTCCTGCGGCACAAGACGTCAGGATAAATATTAAGCTATGATTTTCAGAATCGCAAGAGGTAGGGCTGTCCACAAACGCCACTTCTTGGGAAGTGAAAAGCCGGTGTGCTCTTTTCATTGCAGAAGTAATTATTGCAACAGCAAAAAGCTCTTCTGTACATTCCACCAGTAATGCCTTCATTTTTGTAGATTTCTTGTTCTCCTTTCAGTTTCTGTAACGATAAATAAACCATATATTTTTTATTGTTCTTTATAATTCTTATATAGAATAAAACAGTTTCCTTTATAACATACTAATATGCCTAATAATACATCCTAATAATACTTTGTTTAAAATAAATATATTTATCTAGTATCCTCTAAAATGTTTCGCTATTCCATTTGAGCCTGTCATAATCTCTGCTGACAAATCATTTTAAACTTTAAAAGATAACTTTTTTGCGAACCATTTCAAATTTCATCTTTCATTCTTTTAACGGTTCACTCATGAAACTAGACAAATTTGTATTTTATTTTTATGGGCATTAGTTAGATTATGCAACAGTATTTTTTATATCAGTCTGAATTAATCTGTAATTAGTTATTATAAGCATATTATATGCATGCATTTGTGAATCAGTGGTTTCTTTTCAGTTCTTAGTATGTAGTTCTGTATATTTTATTCGTTGATCTCTTATCTGATTTGTTGATGTCTGTTGAATATATGTTTATTTAAAATTAAAATAGAATGCATTTTGAAGTCGTCAACTTTTCCTAATAATAAAATAATAAAAAAAATTTTATCATATGAACCTGAAACTAAGCAAGTATTACGTGGATGTTTACATGAATCACGATAGAAGACCATGAATTTGAATCAACACTGAAAGGAAGCTTATGATTGCATAATTTATTAATATACATTTAGATTTTAATTAAAGCAGAAAGTCGCGTTTCTAAACTAAAATTAATTTGTTCTTGAATGGAATCATGGAATCTATGTTCTGCATTAATTGTAAGTTGTAAGTTAAGAATGTAATTTAAATTCTAATTAAAGGATTAGTATTTCAGAAATGAATATGATAATTAGACCTAAACTGTTTATTATTAGAAGCTGGCTTGCAACAGAATAAAATTGTGCAGAATTATACTCATAACCTCACTCACAGCTAGCTTAAATTGCATACAACAGTTTTATTCTTGTCATGAAAAGGTGGGGGGGGGGGGCTTTTAGACTTATTAGCATTGTGTAAATATTTTGAAGTAAAAAAAAGGGGAGAAAAAAAGTTTTGTTAAAATTTTTTAAAACTCTGTTATGCACTTAAATTAAAATCTTCAAAGTAGCCATATCAATCTCAAAAAAGGAAGAAAATCTAGAAATTTATCTAAATTTTTGCTATAAAAATTTCAAATACATTATATAAATGAATCGGTTTTATCTTTGTATCACATGTTATATAATCGATTTATCATCAAAGCAATAAATATAATATATAATATAATTGCATAATGTATCAATACAATATGTTACTTCTTTGTTAATACTATGTTAATGATTACATATGTATTACTTTGTTACTGATTACAGCTATGCTTGAAAGTATCAAAAGGCGCATTATAACTATTCATAAAGTTAATATTTCTTCTGAAAACAGTTTCTTTTCTAATAAAATGAATTTAAAAATTTGTTGACATACTCATTTCCAACCAAACATAATGTTAATGCATAAATGTGGCTACATCCAATCCATTAGTAATCTCAACCAAATAAAAATAATTACATATATTTCTTATAGCATGTTTATCACTACTTGCTTATTTTAAATACGCTACAAAGCTAATGAGAGTAATTAATTTGTGAGGAAGTTGTATATGTCTCCATATGTAATTAATCAAATTTGTCTTTTAAGCTGTGGTAATGTTCAATACAAATGATAAAAACAGGAAACAGTTATGAAATATTTATCATACGAATTTTAATTTTTTTCTCAATAACAATACAGTGAAGCCTGTCATAGACACAAATTTCTGGATTTAATTTCTAATTAAAAATCTGATCAATATTTCCTAGAATGCTTGCACATCTGTTGATAAGATGCCCGTCTTGGAAATTCTCATAATTTAAAGTTTTTGACAATATACTGGACTGTTTACTGACTCTGGACTTCTTTAAATACTATCATCTTACAATTTTAATATATTACTTTCAATAGAGATTAAAAAAATGTTTCTTATTTTTGACTCCTTGATAAACCCTACATTCAGATGGACATATTCAAATAAATAAAGAAAGAATATCACAACTAAAGAAAAGTTATATTTTCCAGTTTAGAATTGCAAGAATGGAATAATAAAGGATCCTTGCAATTATTTCAATTACTTATGCATCAGCATTTAATATATATGAGTATTATTAAATTATTTTTCTGATCATGTCATCAATTTCTTCAATAAAAACGAAAGTAAATTGAAAGCATTGTATTTAATTTTCAATGCTCTTACATTTAATTGTCAGCCCTTAATGATTAAATAACGCGATGATTTTATTTCGCAGGTAGGTAGCTAAGGGGACATCCCCCCCCTCCCCGAGGCATAGCATCCAGGGTGTGCTAAATTAAGTTTACGAATTTTTAGAATTAAATAGCACATTCTTGGCAAACAAGAAGGGCAGGAGAACTTCAGCTGTCCGTAGGTGCTGAAAACCCTACTTACAGCTCTGCTTTTGTGATATACACTCTATAACAAAAAAAGCGACGCACCAGGAAGGAATCATCCGATTGCTTCGAAATTTCGTACGCATAAACGTTTTGACAAAATATGCAAATAAAATTTGGTGTCCAATGAATGAATAGTGCGATCTCCAGCGCATCGGAACTGCGCATCTGGCAGAAGTATATAAGGAGCTGTTCTTGAACTATTGTTAAAAATTTCTGTTGCATTGGGATTTAGGATACCTTTCAACGACTATACTATGATAGTTATTACATCGTTGTATTTTACATAATTTTATTCTGGACACGGCCGGACCGACCGTTGTCTTCATTGTTTGTTGTTAGATGGGCTAGCTCTTAATTTGAGCCATACGACTGGAGCATTCCAGTCAGGTGGGCCGGAGGGCTGCGCCCCCATTACTACTACTACCTTTCAACGACTGAAAAAGTACCTCGCCCCAGGATTCGAGCTCATTACAAACAACTGTCAGAGTTTGAAAGAAGTCGTATCATTGGATTGAAAGAGACAGGTTGGGCAAATAAGAGAATCGCTAGCTATACGAATGGAACCGATGCGGCGATAAGAAGATGCTGGGGGGACAATTTCAGCGTCATGATGGTAGCGGTCGACCTAAGGCCACAGCAGATCTGGAGAACAAAGTGATTGTCAGATCAGCTGTCACAGTGCCTGATTCTTCGCTATCAACTATCAGACGTGCGACCCGCACACAAGTATCCACCGTGACCATTCACAGACGGCTGATAGAGAGAAATCTACGCTAGTATCGACCGTTACGCCACCTGCCACTCACGCCTGCACACTAACGAGCCAGATTACAGTAGTGCTTGTCCCGATCAAATTGGAATGATGCTGATTGGGGACGTAGGGTCTTTAGCGACGAACCCCGCTTCCAACTCTGTTCTGACGATCATCGAAGATGTGTCTGGAAACGCCCAGAGTAGCGTGCCGATCCTGCTTTCACTTTTGCACGCCACACAGACCCTCAACCAGGAGTTATGGTCAAGAGTACCATTTCTCTTGATAGCCGGAGCCCTTTGGGCGTCATTAGAGGCATACTTACAGCACAGTGATACGTCGACGACATTCTGAAACCTGTTTTGTTACCCTTCTTTTTACAGTACCCTGACCTTATTTTTCAGCAAGATATTGCCACACCACATACAACACATGTTGCTATGAACTGTCTTACAGCTTGTCAAACACTTCCTTGGCCAGTCAGATCTCTCTCCCATCCAGCATGTCTGGGAAAAGACGGGAAGGCGACTGCATCTACTAGGAAATATTGATGGTCCCTACAATTGGAGCAAATTTGGCGTGAAGTACCGAAGAAAATCATCTGGGAGCTTTATCAATCTATGTTACGCCGTATGGCAGTTTGCATCCAGGCTAGAGGTGGGTCAACACCTTATTGAGCTCGTTACTTTGTAACTATAGAACCCTGAAATATATCGTTCAATTGTTCTGAAATTTTAATCATTTTCTAGTCTGTACAAAATCTGTCTATTCACCGATTTTTATCTCCATCTTGGTTCATCGATTTTTTTGTTATAGAGCGTAATTAAAATGTGTTAGTGACCAACGGTACATTCTATACATTCATATTTGTACTGCACACTACTGGGCTATGTGCACTGTATATATGCATGTATTCATTATTTTCGTCTTTTCATGTGTTCTGTACCTGCAGAATTGTATTAGTTAATATTATATGCTCAGCAGTTATTGAAATTGATTTTTCAAGTAGTACAGATCTGTCCAAAAAATTAGGGAGGGTGTCTACACAACGTGAACTTTGAAATATAATCCTGAGGGCTTTGTATATATCTACTGCATTTAGAACATGCATTTAGAACATTTATTTTACTTATATTTATTATCAAGACATGATCCTGAACCCTTTTTTTACTAACGTATGCGATTTTGTACTTGTGAAATTTTGTAAATTTCATGTTTTACCTGAAATTTGCATTGCCAATAGCAAGTCTCACCTCGCTCATGTGACTTTGGTCACGCTTCTTTCCTCACCTACAAGCTTTCCTTCTGGACCTGCTCTCAGAGATCAATCTACATCAAGCGCTCATCGAAGCAAAATACATTAAGACAGCCAGAAAACAGCTTGCATATTGCAAGCTAATCGCGGCATATAGCGATAGTTGGAGTGTTGGTTCTTCTCTTTAAAAAACATAAATGATTCATTCGTTTTGAAAAGGCTATACTTTAAAAAGTATTTCATGTACACGCATGAAAGATATATGAAAAGAACCACAAACTCACCAAGTTTATACGCCGTCTACAGATATTCAGTACGTGATCCTTTGGTGATACAACATGTGTCCAGATGATAATCGAGCTCATTCCATGCATTTTGTAGCATTGTTTTCCGGATTTTGATTCTGTTAATTGAACAGATGTTCAGGATACCACAAAAAACTGTGTGGAAAATTTTGTGTCAACGGTTGCTTTTCAAACCGTACCATGTGTAGCTCCTGCAATAATTAACGACGGAGCATTATGCCCGTTGACTAGATTCTTGCGTGAACATGCAAGAAGCGTTGGAGGACGAAGATTTCTCCATCAAAATGATATTTAGCTATGAAGCAACTTGTTCCACTTATCCGGGAAACTTGTTGAAATAGTGAAAATAATTGATGAGTTTCTGGTTGTGTCGACGAGAACCATTTCCCGTCGATTGGTTGAACGTGGCCTGCCCTCACGGCGTCCGTTAAGAAGTCTGCCATCGACCCCACAGCATAGACGCCAACGTTTAAAATGGTGCCGGACATGAGCGATGCGGATGATAGAATGGCGAAACGTCGTGTCACGCTTCTGTTTGATGAGTCACGCTTCTGTTTATCCAGTGACAGTCGACGCATACATGTGTGGCGTCGACGTGGAGACAGATCTAATCCGGCAGTAACTGTGGAACGCCCCACCGCGTGAGAACGTGACATAAATGTTTGAGGCGCTATTGCCTACGGTTCCAGGTAGTTCGTATTCAGGACACTATAACGGCCCAACGATACTTGGATAATGTACTGCGGCCGGTGGCAATCCCCTACCAAGATATACAGATGCATCCCCGGCAACCGTACTCCCCTGACCTGTCACTAATCAAACACGTGTGGGATGTGATTGGACGCCTTTTCCAGACCCTGCCCCTGCCTCGTTCAGAAGACGAACTGTGGCAAATGGATGAAAGGGAATGGAGAGCCATCCCTCAGGACACCATCCGCACTCTTATTGACTCTATGCCTAGACGTGTTTCTTCGTGCATCGCTGTCCGCGGAGGTCCTACATCCTACTGAGCCGACGCCGTTATCGCTCTGTATTCTGACTATCATTTTGAAATAAAGATCACTTATTGCTGCTCCTGTCTCTGTCTTTTTTCCAAATTTCATCACTTTTTGACCACTCGTTCTTGGTGCAGTATATATATCCCTAGACAATGACAGTTTATTATTTTCAAGATCGCAATAGAAAGGATTGAGGAATTCATGAAAATTCATAAATTTTTATCATTTGAGTAATACACTGCTGTGCAAAAATTAAGGACGAGACGGTTTTTTCAATATAACTTTGTACAAACGCTTTCCAAATCAACACTTTAATACCGTAAGATCCCCAATACGTAAGGACATGAGTAATGTAAGCAACACTTACTAAAAGAGAAATCAGAGGGATAAAAAGAAGCTTTATTGAAAAAGTAGCATGGAGCGCAATGCGACTGAAGGCCGAAACATCCCTGTGATGGGTGTCCAGCAAGAAACATCCGGTCTTTAATAGAGGATATGATCTTCCCTGACTGCTAGGCAGGTTTCACATCATTTGTGCATGCTGAATATGTGGTTGTTAATGAGCTGTTGAGACACTGCTGCTCGTTCCTCTTGTAGCACCAATCGCAGTTTCGGAATCGTTACTGGCGATAAGTTACGTGCTGCCACGGGTCTCCCTAGTAAGTTCCGTACATGCTTGACGGGATTTAGATCCAGAGACCTTGCCGACCAATCCATGTGTTCAATATCTTCACTCTCCAACAGCTCTTCGGCAGTAACTGTGCGATGAGGTGGAGCGTTGTCGTCCATGAAGAGGAACTGAGGACCCATAGCCCTTGTGAAAAGACGCATGTAAGGAAGAAGAACCTCGTTACAATAGCAGTCCCAGGTGACGAACCTCCTTGGGAAATATGAAGGTCTGTCCGGCTACCAAGCATTATGTCTGCTCGAACGAGAACTCCGCGACCTCCAAAACAGTCCCTTTTGATGATGTTGAAGGGGTTATTGCGTGTTCCCCGCTCTGTCCAGATGTGTATGTGTCTAGAATCGCAACTCAGACTAAATCTGCTCTCATCTGTAAAGAGTACTCGTCCCCATTCATTGTCTCTCCAATTCCGGTGTTCCCGGCACCACAGAGAACGCCTTCTCCGATGGGCAGGCGTTAGAGGTACACACCGTACAGGGCGTCGTGCAAACAGACCACCACCGTGCAGTCTTCTGGCCACGGTAAAACGCGATATCGGTCGTCCAGTCGCCTGTGTCGTGTGTCTAGCGATTTCTCCCGCTGTCTGCCGCCTGTTTCTTCTGGCCTGTAAGGCAATATACCGGTCATCTGCGGGTGTGGTTTACTCGTGGATGACCACTACTAAACCCCCGGATAGCTGTTCCTGTAGTTTGAAATTGTCTCCAAAGTCGTGAAACGATGCTGTGAGCAATTCCGAACTCTGCAGCTACACTTGTCACACTGCGGCCTTCCTCTAACTTCCCAATGATTCGACCTCGGGTGAAAGCATCCAGTTGTGATCTAACAGATTGATTATTCGCCATTTCTCGCTGAGGCAGCAACTCGGTGTGATTTTAACTGCTATACGGCGTGCAATCTCTTTGCCAGAAATACTGATCTTACACCGACAACATGCTTTATACTACTCAGACTCTCCCCCATTACGTCCACCTGCATATCTGCGCATGTGCTACCGTACATCACCTTACTTAATCTCCTGATTGGTCTTTCTGTCCGCTCTACCTCTTCGTTCAGCTGATATGCTAATTTTTTGACTTCGTCCTTAATTTTTGCACACCAGTGTAGTTTAAAGACTCTCAGTGGTCAATGCCAAGCCCGTGCGGAACCCGTGCTCTACAGCAGTGATTCTCAACCACTGTGCCGCCAAAATTTAGAAATGTATATAGTAATTAAAATGGATTTAATCCTAGTATACGATACACATGAGAATTGGCGAAATTCGGTTTTTAAGACATTAATAAGCGCGCCAGTTGCGGTACTCAAGCCGATTTTGGTGCTCTGGAGGAGGACGCAATTCGGAGCATTTACGCGCATGTTCAGTATATAATTTAAATCGAGAATTTCTGATTGGTGCAGGTGTCAGATAGCTCACTTGTCAGACATTTTTGTTATTTTTAATAACATAAATTCAAGTGTGCAAGGGCCGAAAGAAAATATATTAAACTCAGCAGATAAACTAGTGGGATTACAAAAACAAATAACTTTACTGAAGAATAATGCTCAGGAAATCAATTTGCAAAGATCTGAGTCAGTTCCAAAAGATTTTAGTAAAACTATTCATAAAATTGTTATTGACCATTTGACAACATTAGGGGAGAAAATTATTCGTTATTTCCCAAATTTAGATCCAAAAAAATTTGATGGGGTTCGTAATCCATTTGTGATAACAAATAGATCTGTATTTGAATTAATGTTGAATGAAGAGGAAGAACTAATTTCGCTTTCTAATAATCGACATTTGATTTTAAAATATTCGGAAGAATCAATTAATTCATTTTGGATTAACATTAGATGCGATTACCAAAATGAGGGCCAAAAATGCTTTGCAAATATTATTACAGTTTTCTACATCTTATTTGTGTGAATTCGGATTTTCAATATTAACCAACATAAAAGTGAATAAAAGATCGAGGCAGGTTTTAATTGTAGAAGACGATATGAGGGTAGCAATCATCAAGCTAAAATTTCTCATTAAAAGTGTTCTCATTATTAACTTGTAATTAATCCCTTAATGAATGTACTGCTGTTTTCGCGGTACATATTATTTTATTTTACATTCAAAATTATTAATATAAACTATTTTACACAGCTGTATTATAGGTGTACGGTAATTAAACAACTTATCTTTTTCTTTGTGTGCTGCCAAATTTTGAAATCGTTAAAAGTGTGCCTCGCCAGAAAAAGGTTGAGAATCACTGCTCTAGAGGATCGATTTGTTTTTTTCTTTTCTTTTATTATAATCCGCGGGCACTTTATTTATAGCCATTAACCTTGTGCTACTACAAGTGACGGAATTGGTGGCCATTTTATTATGGAAGTACCCAGCACCGTTGCCAATAGCGTCTACCTCTACACAGTTTATGCTTCATGCATGTGCAATGGCAATCTTCGTTCGCTTCCGTTACATAAAATGGCAATGTATCATGAGCTTGGCAACGAAAGACGTGTTGTTATTCCACTAAATTTTGTCACGTTACAGAAGTTAAGCCTGAATAGGAAGTTTGAAACGCTGAAGAAGTTAAGCTGTTTAGTATGAGACGTAATTTTGTATGTTTGGAATGTTCGAAGACCTATTTTCGATTATCTTTTGGATTACTACTAAGGTAAGATAATATAATCAAGAATACGAAAAGAAAGAACCAAAGTAAGTTATTTTGCTGAATGCCTGTTAAAAAATGAACTTTTATGATAACTATAAATATGAAATAAAAAACAAATTTGTAAAACGAGGTTAAATTAATTGATTATGCTAAGCTCTCAAGAATTATTTGCCTAGGATGTGACATACCTTTGTAGAAAGCATGAATTTGAAAAGAAATTGTATGATAATTGATTAAGATGAAATATCAAACAAAAATACATTTGGAAATAAATCTAAAATACGGTGAAGTTAATTGATTATTGCACGTTACACAAGCCTACAGCATTAATTTAAGCAGTTATTAAATATGAACACGAATGAAAAAAGAATAAAGTCTATTCCCCCATACACTTTTTTCAAATCCCCAGTAAATAAATTCTAGCATAATTGGGTACAAAGCTCACCTCATACGCTTTTTTAAGTCCCCAGTAAACAATTGCTCTCATAATTGGCAAAACGTGAACAAATTTCACACATTCCGTAGCACTTCACTTACGCATCGCCAAGCCAAACATACATAGATGTTCTTTGGCCAAGTGACGAAAGTTACCGTGAGGAAAGTATGCCTACTGCTCATGCCTGAAGCATAAACCATGCTAAAGGTAAACGCTACTACCGTTGCCTCATATAAAGGGACGGACTTTTTTTACCATGTCTTCTCCAGAATTCGAACCCGGACCCATCGCTACGGCAGTCAGGGTCACTAGCCACCATACGGGCTGGGCGTTAGGATTGTATTTGTTAACTTTAATATAAGGAAATATTAAGTCGCCCCTCTGAAGTCCAATGCAGACAAAAGTACAGTTTCTATCAAAACCGTTTAATTTAAGTATTACATGCGTGAACAATAAAACCATGGTGCTCAATACATTAAATTAATAAACTATGAAAAGCTTTGACAGGTATAGATAGGAAGTTCTAGCCCTGAAGAATCAGTCTTTTACCAATCTGAGTTTAATAAGGGTAGAAGATGAGTTCAATAAAAATTGGTTTTGTAGTGTTTAGTACGTATTCGTATTGAAATTTGAACTCAATATGTGGTTCAGTTTATTAGCCAATGAGTTAAATAAGCGGCGAGTACTGTATTCCTTTATTACTATTACTGCAGCAATAGTTAACGTGATTTCAATTCATAATGTTGAGAACAAGTTAGTTCCTAATTTGTCTATATAAATGCTTCCAGGTCATATATAGGGACACATTAATTAACAAATTAACACATTTTCTTTAATTTTACTTCTTAATTTATAGTTGTCTTTAGGTCGTCAATTTTACATCTCCTGATACCTTAAGCTAAAAATTAACCACATTTCCAGTACAATACTCTGCTGTATAGATTTATTCGTTTATTTTAATATTACGAATAATTGTTTACATTAAACACATAAGTCTTTTTATGCATTACATAAGTATGCATACAAAGAACAGTATTATTGCATAAGTAGTTACAATATTATTACAGAAGTCTTTTTATACATTTTGAGTTACACGAATGATAATTTTCTCCTCATCTTCGCACCACGGAAAGCAACAAAAACAAATAACAAAAATGATACAAATGATGATATTCACGTATAAAAATAGATGTTCGTTTTCTTTGCCGGGATTTTGAATACTCGAAGTATTTGAACCTGAAAGAAAAGACAAAGCAGAATATGTATTAATATATAATAAGAGCACAACCAGCTTGACTATTTGAAACACATTCAAAATGAACACTTATTTATGTACTTTTGATGCTTGTGGCTACATCTTTCAATTGTGTACTGAGTTAAAAGTTTTTCTAGCAGGCACATCAATAAGTAATGTTTTGTTAAATTACTTATTTTCCACATAGAGGACTCATACAAATTCATCTGACTCCACAGTAACGAAACAGCTGCGTATTAAAATTTAACTCTATTTCGACAAGCATCGATTTTATCAAAATCTTTAAATATATATGAAAACATAACAAAAACGTTTACTGATTTAAGTGTTACTTCCTTTCTCGAGACATGTTCGGAGATACAGCGATGTTACAATATGCGAACTCCTCTGTTGCGGCCGCAGCTCACTGTTATTTAGTACTTTGGTGTTACACAGAGGCTCAGTTATTTCGATACTTTTGGATGGAATCAGAACTGCGATGCGAGGCCCTACTTGGCCTCGAGGATAAAACTTTACTAAATGTCTTGGAAGTGGAATCCTCTACCGCTAGGGAAAGGGCTTCTGAACTAGATTCAAGATTACCGAGTCTTTCTAGTAGCTCCGCGAACACCGTACTTCTATAACATTTTACATTTGCATGGAAGAACTCTGTACTAATGATTGAAACGTTTCATCGTCTATAACGGTATACTCAGTGTTACAAAGTCTGTCACTAGTAGACATTAAAAAAAAAAAAAAAAAAAAACTTTGATTTTCTATTATTTTAAGGCATTTACTATGTAGTATTTAAACTTACAAGTTCTAATTATGTCTATTTCTCTCATTTATACCGTTAATGCTGGATTGGGGGTATCCAAAATCTTTAACATACTCATCATTCACAGAATCATCTCAAATAATTCTTTGTATCTTTTCATGTTTTATATAGTGGCAATAGAGATCTGGCTTGGTTTGGTTTATTAGATTAGAGCAAAGCATTCGAGGGCTATCTGCCTAAGGGAAGGGATGCCTTCGTGGAAGACTTTCTAACAATGGCACTAAAGAGAAAATTTTCGTCGGTATAAAGTATTCATGTAATATAAATTGCACAGTGCACATATAGTAGCTCTAAATAAATAAAATTAGTTTATTAAATTTTTGTTGAATTTCAGTGCATATTTCCCAGCAATTGTTTCTAAATGTATGTCTCATTACAGAATAAAGAATTTGTGAAATTTGAGAGTTTAGAAATTTAGGACCTTGTTTTGAGTGATTGCTTAAATATCTTCATGTTATTTGGGAAGCGCACATCTTTATATAGTAAATAGAGAATATGTAGCAAAATTTACTTAATGAAGCTATAGTTAGCATTTTATTTGATAATTCTAAGTGGGATAATTAACTAACGTTTTAAAGAGTAAATATTAAATAACATTGAATAAACAATATCAAAACCAATCATACGTAGTGTTTCACGGGTTCAATTTCTTGAGGTAAATACACATTTTTTTTACAATCAACAAGTGATCATATCGAACAGTATATAAAAGTAACGAAGATTTTTGTTTAGAAAATTACAGCAAACTATGTATGTTTTCTCACAAATTACAATAAACAACATTTGTAATATAACTAAAAATGAGAGAAAGTTGATATTTAAATACGAAATATTAAGTCAGAAATTATTAAATATGCAAAAGCTTTGATCTACATCTGAGACAATACGCTTCTCTCACTATTCATGCATTTTCCCTACTTAATTCATAAAACACAGGTTCTTCAATTTAATTTTAATACAAATAATGATAATTTTAATACAAATAAAAACTTGCATAACTTTTGCAGTTTCATGAGGTTTAAATTCATATAAAATTTAAAACAAAATTTCTGTTGTTGAAAATTATATGCACAAAACTATATCTCTAATGGATAATGTTAGAGAAGTTTTATTCTAGAGCAAGCAGTAAGAAGTTTTATGTTATCGAGATATGGATATTCATTTGTTTGATACCGTTCTTGGAGAAACGTAGCAGTTTTTTTGTGCTTCAGAACGAGCTTTATATTTACGATTAACACGAAACCTATTATTTAAGTAACCAAGTAACCCGATGCCGGATTATTTATTAGTAATTTGGATTAAACTTCAATCCTACATTGTTAGCTGCTCTGTTTTTACCCCCTTCTCTTGTGGAAAGGCGTTTAAGACACCCGGACACCTGCACGAAGTAAACTCTATCCCGAATCGAAAAACATAACGCTTTGAAATAGTATCTCAGCTAACTTGGAATTGAATATAATAAAATTATATGTATAGATTTATACTAATATTTTTTCTTAGAATATAACATGTAGTAAAATTCGTGCTAGAAAGTGGATAAATGGGGAGAAACATCAGAAAGCCGTCGAGCTGGTACAATGAACGACGGTTAGGAAATGCTAAAAGTCATACCAACAGTAAAAAGGTAGAATAAAAATTATATATAAAAATACACAAATATATGGCATAAGCAGATAAAGAAAGCAAAATAATAATGCTTTAATCTCCCATATAAACTCGCAGTTCTGTGTCGTTTCTATTTCTTATACGACAATGAAAACTTTTAACAAGCTGGTAGTAAAAGGTTGAGCTTGATATTGCCAAGCTCCTGATGAATACTGTTATAACGAATGTACCATGGTGCGTCTGCCTCAAAACACTTTTTTGAGCAGTTTGCAACTTTTTTCCTCTAAGATTTACATAACAGGACAAACATAACAGAGCACGGGCTGCAAGATGGACTTGTAAATTAACCGCCTTCTTCTGACGTAAAGCACCTCGGATCGTTCGTCCGAATCCAACTATGGAGAACCTGCGACAAATAACGTCTATACATATTCGTTGGCTAAGACGACTGTCGTAACAGATCCTCTTTTCCGCTGGCTTTCGCAGTCTCCCCGAGGAGATCGTCTGAAAAGATTATTGTCTATATCCATGTGCATCTTTCAATGCTATCCCAACTTCATGAAGCTTAACAAACCAACGACGATTGGTACAAGTTCACGAGCTTGTATGTGGTTGTGGTAATATTGTCTACTGCAGAATATTCATAATGATCTAATGGGAATTCGTAAAGAAATTTCATCCCTTATTCTGCTGTGTCGTTTGTGCACTTTGATGACTTGTTGAAACAGAACAGTATGAAATATTTGAATTTCTGAGACAGATATTTTTAATTAGGTACTAACTGATAATCCTAAAAATGTATGGCGAATTAATCTCTGAAACCATTTTTTGAGGAATTCATTTAAAATAACTATAAAAGAACTACTACAGAAGCTATTAAATGGCTAGAAATGTGTTAGCTGCCAACCTTGAAATATTAAAAACCAAGCGGTTTTCGTGTTTCGCATCGATACCATTTCAGAAGCTCTTCGAATTGATTTAAATTTACATTATAATGCATTATTTAGGTTATTGAATTACTTATAATATAATTCTGATATAAATATATTAATACTCAATTAGATATTATGAACTGAATGTTCTTTTGCTAATTTTCTTTTCCAATTTTTCTGCTTTTTTTAAAACTAAAATACTGAGTTGGAAAGAAAAACTTTTATTTATCAAAGTGCTTTTAAATACGATGAAATTGAAAGTAAAAATTCATGAATATAGTTTTTGTAGATGAAGTTAGTAATGTTATCGTATATTGTGAAAACAGAAAGAAATATAAATATTAAATTATATTGATTCAATCTCTGTAAAAAGTTCTAGAAATGTCTACGTTCTAGGAAAATTCATACCAATTAAAATTTAATAAGAATAATTATGCTAAATATCACTAAGGGTGGAAGAAAAGATTTTACACAATTTAAGTTTCATTAATTCAATAAATTTCATCTATTGCTGGGAAATATCTTCGTTAGTAAAGGTTAAAAATTAAAGACCAGGAGATTGGGGACCTACCGCGAAACCGACAGAGTTGGTAGCTGCGAAGTATAAAGAAATTAACAGCACTAATTATGAAAAAGTTATGAATACTGTACCTTTCTCATCCATTCCATTCAGCATTGTTACAGAATTTTTCGTAGTATTACAGTGCCCATGAAGCTGGGGTTGCAATTTTGCATCTGAAATAAAAATTACAAGAACGTATTAATGATTTTTAGGTCGTATGTTTTTAGATGAAAGGTTATAATTCCCATTATTTCATTTCGTCTTTCAGTTCCTTCAATAGCAATAATCAAAATGTTATACGAAGACCGGTTATTATTTATTATAGAATATTGAGCATTTCAAAAAAAAAAAAATAGGAAATAAAAGTAGAGAAAATTGAAATAGTAATTACTTATTATTTTGGGAAAAACTCTTTAACAGATAACTCCAGTTGGAATAACATATGCCTTGCAGAAGGAAGATAATTACCTCTGAAATCAAGTAGGCTTCCAAAAAACAACTTAACTAAGTAAAAGCAGGACGCTAGGTACTTCTTTTAATAAGAAAAGCGACTTTTTAAAAGAAGACGTAGCTAACTATTGTCTTTAGTACACTAAGTTTTCGGCTGTTACTCATTTTCACAGCGAGTGTACACAAATACTTGAAAATAAGATATAAGATGCCCCAAAAGACTGAGGTGAGTATAATACAATATTTATGGAAAAGAAGCATAAAAATTTTTGCATTTGCGTTTTCATCGAAAGAGATTTCTATAACTGTCAAAGGCATTATGAGTTGTCAGCTATAATCTCTTGAGTCTTGTGAAACAATGACCTATGCGATTATTGATGTGAAGTATGAGATTATGGACGCGGATTGTTATCTAGTGTCTGATAAATGGGGCATTCAATTCACATTTTGATATTTCTCAATACTTCACTTCAAAGGAATATGCCAGCAAAAGACTTAATGGTAACTGCATGCTGAACTTCTCTTAAAAGATTTCAAGAACCAAAGAACGACATGATTTAAGATGAAAACCCTCTATGCCATCGACAAATATTGTTCAAAGTTATTTTCACAAGCATTTGGCGAATTTCGATGAATAATTTGATCACCTTTTCTGCCAAATATATACTGAATGGAATAAAATACAATCAAAAGGTCCATTTGTGCATTATATCCAGCCCTAGGATAAGTATGCAGTTGTAGTCAGCTATTTTGACATGATCAGTATCTCCCCAAGAGACATACGCCGACTCTTTGAATCTTTGCCATAATATTGGGTCGCGGCGCTTTGCCTGGCTAGAGGAGGTCTTACGCTTACATTAAGTAAGTTTTCCAAGACATTTTACACTTTAATGCATATCTCTATATTATTCAAGTTGGGCAGGCATAGGGTTAGAGCAAGCATAGAGCAGAATTTTCCACATATTGAATGGAAATAGAGGATGTAAAATCACATTTTCCTATCGCAAAAAAAAAAAAAAAAAAAAGAGTGGGGGAAAAATTCCAGAATTATCTATGAAATAAACATTATTTTTCAAGGCTGAAAAAGGAAATTAAAATCTTTGGCATTCCGAAAAAAAAAAATTCAGAAACACGATAGTCTAAAATCTGAAAGCATCTTTATGACAACAGTTCCTTTTTATTTTTAACTAGGCTAAATAGGCAAAGAATTACTTAACTATCAATGCAAATTGAAGAGAGACGATAAATCGGAGCCTCTATAAGGTATTTCAACCCCTTCTGAGCACTTCTTCGTGATGTAATGGTCAGCACACTCGGCGCATATTCAAGAGGTCCGAGGTTCGTATCTCGGCGATGCCATTAATAATATTTCATATCACCTGCTTCAAAAAATTAATAATGACTCTACAGTGGCGCCCGAACTAAAAACGGTGGTGAATGATGAATCTCCACCACCAGGATTTGGAGATTGGTTCTCCTAATCCCCAGTCGTCCTTTAAAAGGAGTTGTACGTAAGGTATTTCTCCCGCCTTCTTAGCATGCCTTCGTGACGTAATGGTTAGCATTCTCGGCGCGAATTCGAGGGGTCCGTGGTTCCAGTCCCGTCGAGGGCATTGCTCATTTTTCATGTCTCCTGCCTCCAAAAATCCTAATGTCTCTACACTTCTTTCACGTGACTGGTGATATATCGCTATATATAAGAGATGTTTCAAATCTCATATAGAGAACGAATTCTGCAGTAAAAACACTTAATTCGCGGAAGCAAAACAATCAGTAAACACTCATGAACTCTTAACTAAAATATTGAAATTGAGCATGAAAATAAACTATAATGGAAAATCATCAAAATAATTAATTAAAAATTTAAGATAGCTTCATAAAAGAAGAAAAAAAAAAGGCAATATGGGAAACTGAAGTTTTTTGCTAAGAATTGTCTAAAAGATGCGTATAAAAATGAGAAAACGTTCTTTCAAGAATTCGAAACTGCTAATTCATTTTTTGATAAAATCGAGATTATGATCAATGCGTTTGTGAAGTTTTTCTTTTCAAAATTATGGACAAATCGCAAGGTTTTTCAAAATCACGGCATAAAAATTGTTATTTTTAATTCACATTCTTCAATACTAGTAGATTTAAAATCTAAGCGGAGACGGTCTGTTTAATTAAACATGGTACTAACGTTGTAGAGACATTACGTTACTTAGAAGCTGGAGAGATGAAAAATAAGCAATGCTCTCGCAGGAACTCGAACCACGAACCTCTAGAATACGCGCCGAGCGTGCTGGCCACTACACCACTAAGGCATGCCAAGATGGCGGGAGAAATACCTTATAACGATACATTAATACGTGAAAATGATAATTTCAAATGCTACGTTTTTAGGCTAGCTCTGTTACACAATCGTTGAGACGTCACTTGAATGTAAATAATATCTTATCAATCCCCATGCAAACATAAACTTTCTCAACCTAATCATATTCATTCTGCTATTGGCGTTCATATTAAAACTACTAATAATGTTAAATAATGTTAAATATTATATTATAATTGTTAATAAATTAAAACTGCTCATAATATTAGATATTGAAACTGCTTTTGCCATTATGTACTTCAGTGTCCACAAGCGGTTTGTTTCAATTTTTTTTTTATAATTCTTAAGAGTGCATGGTTTGAAATTATTATCACATTATTAGCAACTGTCTCAAGTAATGGAACTTTATCTTTTTTTTATGTAACCAATCATGGTAACACTGGAAACTCTCTATGAATGTTGCCAACTCTCCTAACATTCGATTCATAAGCACTGCAAGGAATAAATCCCTAATCAGTTGAGCTTTCCCGCATATTCTGACGTAACAGTTGATTTTTACTATAGACACACCTTTCAAGGTAAGCATAGGCTTTATTTTACTTGCTGTGCAAGTGAGTTTCACCTTCTAACTTCTAGTCTCCCAGACAAACTTATCTCGATCTTCAAAAATTAGATGTTCTGATGTTATATGTAAAAATTTAAGAGTGACAGTTCCAATTTCGAGCATATGAAAAAGTATTACGCAGTGTAAAATTCTACAAACTTACATCAAGGGAAATATGGCATCTTCAAATGTAGCATCTTGGAAAAACAAATATCACCTTGGAAAATGGCCAAACACATTAAAATTCCACCAGATAAAAGAGCAGTTAAAGAACTACCAAAAATTCGTCGTCTCAAATCAAAGAAATTTATTCAAAGATATTTTCTCGAAACAAGCGTCTAAAGCCGTTCGTAACAGAATTACCAATTATAGTTCGACCATCTGAATCGCAACCCTGGCTGGCATTCTGCCAAAACACATAGACTTGTCCAAAAGGAACATTATTACTTGCTGCGACATGAAAAGTCATGTGAAAATCTTCTCTTCTCCGGAAAAAGATATGCTGGAGGGAAAGAAAGTCCCCATCCTTCCACCCTATTTTGAAAATAATTCGGTGCGAATGGCGCATGCGTGTTTGCGCTCATGGTGGCGGATGAGGCGGTCGAACTTATACCTGTTTGTAACTGCCACAGCTGCACTGATAAAATCTCTGAACCTGAACATTGATAAACTTCAAATGAAAATGATTATCATGTATTAATAATGTGTGAAGGCAATTTAATATGTGTAGACTCAGACACTTAACAAAATATAGTCTACTTTTTTAATTAAATCTAAATCGATTGTTGGGGATTAAAACTTCGATATCATCTTCATCAATTCAGAGATTTTATTTTTTTGAAAGGCCTCTAAAATACAACTCTGCATTTCTTTTATGATGACCTTTAGCGTTAAGACTTCTGTGTATTCTTTGTAGACATAAAAAGCTGGAGTGATAATTGCAAGCTATAAATTTAATTTTTTAGTGAGCATGTTCTTATTACGAAGAAAAGTTACAATAATAATTTGTCTTGAGAAATATTTAGCTCTCATCTAGGATAAAGTTTCTATTCTTAACAAATGTTTCAATCCCTAAATAATTTCCAGAAGACAGAAATTATCATCACTGAAACATTCAACTATTTTACGCCTTCCACATCTGTCGGCAGTTCTTCACCTCAAAGATTCTTCCATGCCTTAAAGCATTGCTTTGATTCAATAAGCACTAAAATCAAATCCTGAACTGCAGCAGTTCATTGGGAAAATACTTTGTAAAAAAGACACTACAATTTTTGTTAAAACCATTTTTTTGCCTCTCACATCATTGATTACAGTTATTTAGGTATTGATAATTAAGTTTGCATTTTCCCACTATGTAAAATGACAAAAGCATATCTACAAAAGCATTTCAATTTAGTGCCATATACAAACTGAAGCAAAATTCAGCAAATAATAAATGTAATTTGCTAGTCCTTTTATTAAATACATGTTACAACAAAGTCTACTCTCAAATAAAATCCATGGCATTAATGATAGATTTGATTATTAACGGAATGAAAAGTTAATAATTTTCAAATTTACTTCGCAAGAAATATTTATTTTAAACATTAAATATATGCTGATTTGAGCGAAATAAATTTATTCTTAAGCTAAGATTCTGATGTAATTTTGATAGATGAAATTTTTTACATGTTATGAAATCAGAATTCTCTTGCTTCACTTATCGCTGAGCTGAAAGTTTGTTAGATTTAAAATTCAACTGAACAAGGCTTCAGTTAGGCTAAAACAATTTCAAATTTTCTTCACCTTGTAGAGGCATTAGGTTATTTCTTGGAAGTAGGAAATGAAAAATGAGCAATGCCCTCGCCGGGATTCGAACCACTGGCATCTCGAATACGCGCCGAGCGTGCTGACCACTACACCACGAAGGCATGCTAAGATGGCGGGAGAAATACGTTATAACCTTAATATAGAATTCAGATACTAGTTTACGGTACAAGAGATCAACACTTCTTACAACGTCAGCTATTTTGCGAAATAGCTTATGTAAACGGATTTCATAAAATTTTCGCATACATATAAAAAACGTATACAGAATGTTCTGCATAGAATCTTTACAGAGAATTTAAAATTATCCTATAAGGAAAAATAGCTGAAAATAAAAATTGTAATTAACTGCACAATAATTCTTAAATACTATTAGGATTTTACCTTGCTCATTCAATTGCCGTTTAATTATAACAGAGTTCTGCAGGATGTTGGAGTGTGTCAGTAAACCAAACGTTGGATTTTCATCTGAAATTAAATTAACAAGATATACAATAAATACAACAATTTTTAAGTGCATTTTTAAATATTTTAAAGAACGCCTAATAAACTATTTCCTACAATTCATTTTTTGTGCAAATATATTCTGAATAATAGGACTTTTATTTAAAATGCATTAAAAATAAATAGCACACATATTCTCAGATAGGATTTCATGACATATCTTACATAATTTTTAATTCAGTAATAATAATCAGGGGAAAATTGCGCTTCATGTAAAATATTTAATCTTAAAATACAGGAAAAGAAGAAAAAAATTAAGCACAAAAGAATCTCTTAATTTCTCTACAATTTTCGCCGTTTATAATTATTCACAAAAATAATGTAAGGTTACTTTAAAAGAATCTTGAAAAAAAAGTATTTAAAACAAAATTTGAAAACTTTCAGATTTTATATTACGCCCAAAGGGATGTTGTCTTAACAGTTTGTGTGTTACCTTTATTTAATAAATATCATATTCTTCAATGTAAACCACAGAAATTTCAATTCAACAGCAATACCACAAAATATTTAAAAGTTTTTATATTTTAGGATTTCCGGTACACAGTCTCGGGCGCTGGAAATAAAAATTTGTGGGTTTTTTTTTTTTTTTTTTTTCCGTATAGTGTTGTCATTGCTCCCTTTGAAATCGTTGAGTTTCTTAACGAAAAACTCTTTTAAAGTTTTACAAAATATGAAATCGATAATAAAACAAATTCCAAATTTTAAATTTGGGCTTCCAGATGCCGATATTCGCAGGAGAATTACTTTATTCAAAATTTGATGGCTCTAGGTACCGTTGCTTTATCACAATGCCAGAAACATACATACATTTACGCAGATACAGGGCTGTAATATTTGGTGGCAACAGTTTGAAAAGTGATACGGACATTTACAGTGAAGCGACGGAAAATGCCGAAACGAAATCAATAGCCCTTCTGAGCTAACGCTCCCTTGAGCTAAAAAAAATGAAAGTGTGCAGATTTTATATTACACTCAAAGGGGCATTTTTCTCATTTACATACACATACATGGTTCGAGAGCATTTGGGTTAATATTCCTTTGGGCTAAAAATATTTAAAAACAGCCTATCTTTAGAATTTCCGATAGACAGTCTCGCGCGCTGGAGGTAAAAATGTTTCTTTTTTTTTTGTACAGTGTTGCCATTGCTTGCTTTGAAATCGTTTGAGTTTTTTAATCAAAAATTCGTCATAGTTTTACAAAATATGAAATAAATAATAAAACCAATTCAAAATTTAGAATCTGGGCTTCCAGGTGCCGATTTGCAGGTGGAGGCCTACGTTATTCAAAACTTGATGGTTCTAAATACCGTCGTTTTTTCACAACGCGAGAAACATATATACATTCATGTAGATTCTTCATTATTAAATTTCTTTAAATATACTGCAGGGCGATAGATAATATTTGGTCACAATAATTTAAAAAATGATTCGCCTTTTATAGTGAAACTACATAAAATGCCGTTGCGAGACAATAGTGGAACTGTAAAAAAAAGTCTATAAGAACTCGACTTGCACTTAGGTAGCACATGGTATAAACCCAGAAAACTCAGAAGCAGTCAAGTCATTCCCCAGGATTCGAATTTGCAAGCGTTCAGCTGTCTTATTTAACCTGTGACATTGTGGAGTCATTAGGTATTTTAGAGGCAGAAGATGTGAAAAATGAACAATACACTCCCTGGGACTCGAACCACGGACCTCTCGAATACGCGTGGCGTATGTTGACCGCTACACTGCGAATGAGGCGGGAGAAATACCTTATATACTCCCCCTTTTAAAGGCGACTGGGGATTAGGGAAGCCAATCGCCAAACCCTTGTGGTGGAGAATCATCATAAACCACCTCTCTTAGTTCTGGCGCCAGTGTAGAGACATTAGGTATTTTTTGAAGCGAGAGATAAAAAATGAGCAATACTATCGCCGGGATTCGAACCACGGACCTCTCGAATACGCGCCGAGTGTGTTGACCAGTGCACAACGAAGGCATGCGAAGAAGGCAAGGAGCAATACCTTATAACACTTTTTACTTGAACAGAAAGAAAAAATTCCATAAAAGTTCAGCCATTTGTGAAACAAAATATGTAAACTAACGGCAGCATCAAAAATTAAGGAGAGAACTATAAATAAAATGAAATATTAAATTAAAATTATCTATCATTCATTCTCATTTCGCCGGTACATTTCTCAAACAACTCTGAGATTAAAAATGCTATAAAGCAATATTTTTCCTTCTTAAACACAAAAAGTGTGAAATGGGAGAAAAATAACAGAAAAATTGCTAATATAACACTATGAATCTTACCTGTGCAAAGTGCTATAGCAAAGAATAATCCCAATAGCAATGTTGAGAAGTATCTTGAGCAGTTCATCTAGAATAAACAAGAGCAACATTAATAAAGCACAACTATACATATTATTTATTTTATGTTTATTCTATTTTTCTGTGAAGAGAACCTTCAGAAAAACTGACTATTTAACTTTCTATGGCATGAATTCCCTTGCTGTTGAATATACAGACTTTTTTAAAAATTTCTTATAACTAGTTAGGCGCTATCTACATGGTATCTCAATAAGTCTCTGCCAAACTTAACCTTCTGGTCTGTGATGCCATGATAAACAAGATTTGCATAGGAACTTGTGTCCGAAAATTCTAACGGCGACCGTTAAAGGGTAATGTTCGCAGGCTTATGGGAGAGTGGGAAGTGTAATTATTTCAGGAGAGGATGTTGCAGGAGAAAGATGAATCGGTTTACAAACTCAGCTGTTTATGGACATTTTGTGGAAAGAGGGTTGCCGAATCTCATGGTTAACGTTCCAGCTGCTACACTTCAAAACACCAGGATTCAGGATAATGGAGCGCCTGCACATTTTAGCAGCACTTTGCCAAAATACATTGATAAGGCATATTCTGATCGCTGGATTGGCAGAGGCGGACCAGTCGCATGGCCACCAAGATCCCCCCGACTTGACTTTCCTGGATTTCTACTTGTATGTGAGGATACATGAAGTCCATGGTTCACGAGACTGTAGGAACATTGGACATGGATCTTGCGGCCAGGATCGTGGAAGCGGTGGCAAGGGTACTACGAGAATAGTTCTCGCCACAGTGTCTGACGGGTGGTGATCGCTATAACCACAGGGCCAGTATATTTCAAATAGGGGCGATCCAAGGGTTTCCAATTCACCTTTATATGCGCCAAGTTGGCAAACTGAAAAGTAAATCTGCAAGACACCCCTACGGAAAATAGGTCAAGGCTCGTTTCTACGGCAACAAAAAGCTGCAGACTAACTGGCGGGAGCTTTTCTTATCATAGACAAACTGTATGGGATTCAACTGCCCATTTTGAACGTGAATCCATACGCCGAATTTGTGAAATATGAATTGTGGCAAATAGAGGGAATTTTGAAAATCTTCAGGGATTTAATCATGTTCTTTAATAAAAGTCATATTAACACTTCTTCCGACATCCTTTCTTTCTTCCTCTTTACACTTCTTTGAACATTGCCCTCCAGCGGTCGCAGTTTTTATTTTCCGATACAAGTTTCTATGTAAATCTTGTTTGTCCTATGACACAGCAGCATGTTAATAAGTTTGGAAATGACCTCTTGACACACCCTGTATAACATATGAGGGTGATGCAATTTATAAAATTGATGTTCTGAAATTTAAGTGCTACTACTTGTTATTACATCTTTTGATTTTTACGTTTAAAAATTTTAGGAAACTTTATCTTTTCTGCAATTTTGAGTATAAGCTATTAACTTATTCTCAGTAAACTGGATTGTACAGTCTACCTCTGGTAATCGAAGTTACTAGCTAAGAAAAATTTCACACTAAATTGTCTTTTGGAATATCTGTCCAAAAAATAATTCATTTCTCTGATAGCACCAAAACTTTTCGCAGCATTAAGCAATTCGAACCATTGATGCATTTTTCTCATATTCGCTTTTTAGAGCAACATGTCATAAACTTTTAGAAATCTTTCTAATCTAATATTTATATTTTAATTTTCTTCCTTACTACTTGGACAATTGTTTGGCAATGTACGACGATAATTTTTCTTCAACTTTTGCAAAATGAAAGACTATTTTTGTTTTCGTGAGTGGGTGGGTGGGGATTTTTTTTTTTATTTTTTATATGGGCTCACCACAGTATTGCGTTATCACTAGGCAGTGACAAAAATGAAGAAAGGAGAGAAAACGCAATAATATGCACAATTAAAGCAACGGAATTTCAAAATAATCTATATTTTCATATACGGACGACATGTTAAATCTCTGTGTGATATACGTTTGCTTGTGTGCCTTACAAATTAATTACATATAAACACATATTATACATTTGTGTGTGTAATTCAGTTACGGTGGAAAGTAAATAATATTAGAATTAAATTCAGGGCTATGTCTTTTCTCAAGACTTTAAGAATGCTAATAAGATGTGCGGAACAGAATCATCATCAAGAACATAACAACATACGACATCGAAAACAAGGAACTCATAACAATAATTTTCTTAAAGACTTTTTTACAAAAAGGCTAATGAGCTCAGCCTTTTTGTAAAAAAGCCTTTCACAAAAAACATCATCAAGAACATGACAATATGAGATATCGAAAACAAGGAAAGCACACCAATAATTTTTTTAAACAAAGACGTTTTCACAAAAAGGGCTAAATTCATATTTAAAAATAAAAGTTAATATGATTACAATTTTTATATCTGCTGTAGAGAAAAAGTACCATTAAAATTTTTTCCTCAGGATGACCTTTATCAACTTTAATGCAAAATTTTATTTAATTTACTGCTAATTTGTGAGAGAGAAAAATAAGTGCCTGAAATGAGAAGGAAACGAAAAAAAAAAATATCGTATAATTAACGTAGTGTTCTCTTTAACGCTTTGTCTATTTAATATTACTTACAAACAATTAGTAGTAACTAAAATTCTAACGTGAATATTCGTGGTAATAACGCGGTAAAGTAAATTCTAACGTGGGATCCTCTGTAATTTTAAAATAAGTGTTATCCAAATTTTTTAATGAAAAGTTGACGAAATTTAACTATAATTTTACAGTGAGTCAGCCCTCTCCTTACACAGAAAGGTACTCTTTGAAAAGGAGATACCAGGCTTATCTCTTTTTGCTTGAAGGGTTACCAGGATACGATACTGTAACTTCGTAAACTACTAGTGCAATGTTAACAGAACAATAAAATCAGACTCTTTCCACTGCTGTTGTAACTTGCTCATAGAAATGAGAGAAAGGAAGACACAAAGCAAAGAATTTGAATCCGGGAAAACAACCACAAAGCAAAGAATTTGAACTCCTGCTTATATTGTTTGCACGAGGGAGTGAGGATTGGTAAATGGTAAAAATGACGTTAAACACCTGGGGGTGCTTCAGGACTCTCAAGCTGTTGCAAGAATTTTATAACAGTTTTTATCAATACAAGCTGGCCGAATTGCTGAGTAGTGATTAGACAGTGCGATCAAATGTTTTAATAGGTATAGTTCGACCGTTTCAAACGCAATATTCTGCCAAAACACATAGACTCGTCCAAAAGGGCTGTTATCACTTCCTGCGACGTGAAAGGTCACGTGAAAGCCTTGTCTTTTCCGGAAAGAGATATGCCTGAAGGAAAGAAAGTCTCCATCCTTCCACGCTATTTCTAGAATAATTCCGTCCGAATGGAGCATGCGGGTTTGCGCTCATGGTCGCAAATGAGGCGGTTGAACTATAATTAAAATATACTAGACTAAAAGCACAAAATAATAATAATAATAAAAAATTTTAAGAAAAAATCTGAAATGTTTCAGATTTTAAATTACGTCCAAAGGGACGTTTATTTAACATTCTGTGTGTTACCTTTATTTGTTAAATACCATGTTCTTCGCACTTAAACCATAAAATTCAGTTCAACAGCAATATCGCAAAATAATTTTAAATTGAGCATATCTTTAGAAATTTCGGTACACGCTCTCACGCGCTGGAGATAAAAATGTTTTTCTGTACAACGTTGGTATTGCTGGCTTTGAAATCTTTGAGTTTGTTAATGAAAAATTCGTTAAAGTTTTAGAGAATATTGTTACGAATTTCACATTTATTTGGCTATTTATTTAGAACTGTAATTAAAATTCCTTTTTATTTTCCCGTGCAACGCACGCAGACGATTTTTGAAGAGAAAGCTACGTCAAAAAAAAAAACAAAAAAAACATGCATACATTTATGCAGATTTTTCATTTTTTAAAATTTAATGCAGAGCGATAACATTTAGTGGCAACAATTTGAAAAGTGATTCAACGTTTTAATGATTCAACGCAAAACGCCCAAACGAAAGTAATAGTCCTTCGGGACTAAATCCCTTTGGACTAAAAAAAGTCTTAAGTGTTTCAGATTTTAAATTACCGTTTTGTGTGCCACCTTTATTTATTAAATATCATGTTCTTCGCACTTAAACCATAAAATTCAGTTCAACAGCAATATCGCAAAATAATTTTTAAATGAGCACTCTTTAGAATTTCCGATACGAAATTTCGCGCGCTGGAGATTTTTTTTTCTTTTCATACAGCGTTGCTATTCCTTCCTTTGAAATCATTGAGTTTGTTAATCAAAATTCGTTAAAGTTTTACAAAATAGATAATAATATATAGATATAATAATAATGTTATGAAGTAGATAATAAAACAAATTCCATATTCGGGTCGAAACGTACGTTATTTAAAACTGGATGGCTCTAAGTACCGTTGTTTTACCACATTGCGAGAAAAGCACATACATTTATGCAGATTCTACATTGTTTAATTTCTTTAAATATAATACAGGGCGATAATTTTTAATGGCAACAAATTTGAAAAGTGAATCAACGCAAAATGCCAAAACGAAACCAATAGGCCTTCAGGGACAAAGCCTCTTTGCACTAAAAAAGAAAAAGCTGAAAGGTTTCAGAAATTAAATTACGTAGTACAGGAATAATGTGTAGTATCTTCATAATTTATGTTGCTGCTGCGAATTGTGATTTACGCAGACCTGAAGCAGGTTGATTCCATATGTAAAATACTAATATGTGTGCTACAGGTTACCAGAGCCGAGCCTAGGTATTTTTTGACTTGAGGCAAAGAGCTAAATACGCTTCCCTATACCTAATTAAATTAACTGTATCTGTATACTTATATATTAAATAAAATTAACTCTACTAAATGATACCATAACTCTTGTAACATTTATAATAAAAACTTTTCTGAGAATAGTAGTTCTTATAATAATATACAGTTTTTTAATAAAAATATTAGAAAATTCTTTTTTATTACATGTTACGTGTAAAAAATTTTTTATGTTAACAAAGTTCTGTTAATTATAGAAGCAATAAACTTAAATAACACTGAAATGCAAAAAGTATTGCATTAATATTGAAGCTTTTTTTTTTCATTTATTTATTTTATTTCCCTTGCTTTTAACGAAGGGAACTCGGCACTAACGTCTTCAAAATTTATTTGCGTATTTAGTTTATGTTTTATAGAGATATTGTAATATTTGAAACCTTTTTAAGAGACTAAACGAAGAATTTAGCCTATATACATGTTTTTATTATTGTTATTAAGTTTTCGGAAGCTACTTCCACCCTAACAATAATAACTGGCAAAGTTTAAAAAATTTCGAACATAATTTTCGAATGCCGATCCGATTAGGCTGAACTGTATTCTTAAATAATCTTTAAAAGGTCTGATTTTACTTTAAGCTGCCAAAATTATTGAAATAGCTTGGTTTTTAAACTACATAGTTCTAATGGAATAACTGGAACATTTAAATCGTTTGACTATTTAAATGAAAAGAGGGTTAAAATAGGTAGAGCCATGGACATCAAGAACAAATGTTTGTTATCAATAAGTAACCAAAGTATATCGGCTGCTGAAAGATTATAAATTGCGAATAGCATCTTAAAGCAAATAAATTTAAAATTTCTATGAATGTTTTCTACGTTAGAATAAAGCTTTGCAATCAAAAGCTATAATTATCTATAAAGCCGCACATTGTATAGAGCGTTATTTCTTTCTTTATAGCAAATGATAGAAAATATTTCTTGAAGAACTCTTGAGAAAAGTAAAAATTCAGCTTAGAGGTAAATGATCAATAGAATTTTTTTCTCCCTCAATCAATAGAATTTATTAGTTATTGCCAGTTGCTACTGCTTTCCGCATGCCTTCGTGGTGTGACTGGAAGTATACTCGACACGTATTTGAGAGGTCCAGGGTTCGAGTCCCGGCGAGCTCACTGCGCATTTTTCCTGCTTCAAAAAAACAAAACTTAATGACTTCACAGCTGGCGCCGGAACTAACAAGTAGTGGACGATATTTCATCACTATTACTGTTTGGTGATTGAGTCCCCTAACCCGCAATCGCCCTTTAAGAGGGGAAGTACACAAAGAATTTTCTCCCTCCTTCCAGCATGCCTTCGTCGTGTAATTAGAAGTATAAACGACGAACATTCGAGAGGTGCAGGGTTCGAGTCCCGGCAAGCGCACAGCACAGTTCCACAGAAATGAAAAATGAGCAACGCCCTCACCGGGACTCGAGCCACGGACCTCTCGAATACGTGCCGAGCGTGCTGACCTCCACACCACGAAGGCATGCTAAGAAGGCGGGATAAATATCTTATGTACGCCCCCTTTTAAAGGGCGATTGGGGATTCGGAGCTCTAGTCACCAAATCCTGGTGATTCAGAATCATAATCCACCACCTTTTTTACTTCAGGCGCCACTGTAGATTCATTAGGACTTTTTTGAAGCATGAGAAGTAAAAAATTATTAATGCCCTCGCTGGGACTCGAACCACAGACCTCTCGAATACGCGCCGAGCGTGCTGATCACTACACCACGCTAAGAAGGCGGATAAATACCTTATAAATCTATGAGAAAGCTAAGTTTTTGAAAAATATTTTTTTTCAAAATAAAAATTAAAGAAGTGTTAGATGTCACAATTTTGCCACCTAAATTTTGATTAGAAAAATTAACGAAATATGCGATTTTTTGTTGAACATTTAATGTTAATGGATAAAACTAATTTAAAAGCAACAGTTCTTAGGATTTAAATATTCAAATACTATAAACGACGCAGAAATTCAATGAGAAATATATAGTTTTAAAAACTACGCAGTTTTAATAATTCCGTGCGCTGAACCAGTTACACACATCTAAAAATAATTAAGTTTCATAATAAAATTAATTTAATAATAATAGTAAAATAATTCACGCATATAGTTTAGTTCAATCGTATCCGAATTTGGAAACAGCATAAGAATATTTTTAACATTGCCAGTTGCTACTGCTAGAGGAGAAAGAAGTTTATTCAGCAAACTTAAAACAATAAAGATTATATTAATTGATCTTTCTTTTGGTCAAAAGAAATCTTTCGGACAGGGTTTTTCTGCCCATAGAGCATGAATTATGCATTATACGTAAATTGCGAGGGATCGCCAATGACTTTGCGTCGTTCAAAGAAAAAAAAAAAAAAAAAGGTTATTAAAAGCGCTTGAAAAATACATTTTTATTAGTTACATTATTACTTACACTATTTCAATGATATATGCCATTTATTAAAAAGAAAAATATTAATGCTTTTCCTTTCAAAATTGCATTTTATTGTATATATCTTTTCGGAATACATATAAAGCTATGATTAAATATTATTCTAAGAGTATTGTGATTCGTAATAGTTACCTTTAACTAATGTAATGTGTGCAGTTATCAGTTACTTCTTATTATATCTACATAGTAGGTTTGTAGAGACATTAGGTTATTTAGTAGCAGGAGACATGAAAAATATGCAATTCCTTCGCCAGGAATCGAACCACGGACCTCTGAAATACCGGCTCAGTGTGCTGACCATTACACCACGAAGGCACGCTAAGAATGTGGGAGATATACCTTATATACTCCCCTTTTTAAAGGGCGACTAGGGTTTTAGGGGACCTAGTCGCTAAATCCTGGGTGTGGAGAGTCATCATCCACAACCCTTTTAGTTCGGGCGCCAGTGTAGAGACATTAGGTTATTTAGTAGCAGGAGACATGAAAAATATGCAATTCCTTCGCCGGGAATCGAACCACGGACCTCTGAAATAAATACCGGCTCAGTGTGCTGACCATTACACCACGAAGGCACGCTAAGAATGTGGGAGATATACCTTATAGGTTGCTTATTTTCTTCTTTTTTATTTCTAATTTTATCTATTTACTTATTATTATTTTTCATCAAATTCAACATACAGAGCCGTTCATTGACTTGTTTGCCTCAGGTGAAAACATATGTCGGCAGGGCTCTGCCTAAAATACAATCAGCTATAGAGTAAAATTATTTATTGCTAAAAAATCTGATGTATACACCAGTACTCCGCAACCGGTGTGCCGCGGCACACTGAAGTGCCATGAGTAGGATATAGGTGTGCCGCAATCAAATACATGTATTTGACATTTTGCAATTTTTTATCATGTATTTAATACACAATGACAATTTTTTTTTCCTTAAAAATGTCTATTTTAAATGTTTTTATGTATTTCACTGTTGTGTGGTTGTGTGTGTGATTGTAAGTGTGTCAGCATTTGAATTTTTTCGGCACTTCCTTGATAACACGGAACTCAAAAATATATAACTTTTTTTTAAACATAAATTTAAACGAAATACATTGGTTTAGACCATTTTAATTAAAAATAATAGCTCTAAAACTGTTTTTTTTTAAATTTGAAATAAGCCAATCAAATTGAAGAATTTTTGTTTTTTAATTTTTTTAAAAAAATTTCCATTATTATGATAATTATTATGATTGCACATAAATAAATATGTTATGGTTTTATAATTGTATATTTTTCAAATTAAAAACAAAAATTTATTGTAAATTTTGTGTATAAATCAATACATATATACATTAGCTTTTGGTGTGCCACGAAATTCCAGAAAGATTTTTTGTGTGTCGCAGGTGAGAAAAAGGTGCAGAGCACTGGTATACACCATATTACTTCCTAGTCGGAATATTAAATTATGCGCTTTTTGCATTTCATTTAAACTTATTGTATTGAATTAAATCTACTTCGTCGATAGCGCGTAAACCCCAATAGAATAAATGCACTCTTTAAAATTCTTTGTATTTGTTTACCATTGCGACACTCTGGCGCTAGGTTCACTTAACAGCGTTATATGTCATTCATTTTATAACTCAGAATGCACAAAAATTATGTATATCATCTGAATAATTATCTAATCGTTGCCACATGTTCTATTCAAATACTACAATAAATCTATCTAAAAAAAGAAAGAAAGAAGAAAGAGAGAAAGAAACAGTCTTTCACAGGCGGCTCAGTATTTCTCATTCAATTAATTCAGTTCTCAACTCGCGACAAGGCAAAAATACATAAAAACTCAAAATATCTATATTAAAAATAACGAAGTAAATCTTAAACACTTATTTCCTCGAATAAATTCCAAAATGGATTAAGCATGATTTAATTCTCAATAATAAACGAAGGCGTTATCTTTGCTGTTGCGAAGCTTAGTTTCTCTAGATTGGGAACAAATCCACTATTCTTCTAAGTTTCAAATGTAAATAACTATAGCTTCACATGAAAAATTATTAGGCTTAGCCGCACTTAAAAAACTTCTAAATTGTTGATAATTCTACAGATCTTGCATGCAGATTTACTAAAGGCATAAAAACCTTAACCGGAAGATATGAACAGCATAATTCAATCGTTTTTAAAGCAAAAAATGCACAATTTTCAAATATATAAGAATAAAGAAACTCAGTCAAGTAACAGAGTGGACATGTATATATATATATATTGATATACACGTTTGTAGCTACCGATTGCAACCAAAATAGGAACGTGCGCATCTACATGTTATTACAAAATTTCAAACTCTGAGGCTACTCGTTTTTGAATTATGTGAGATATGCGTATATTTACGTGCGTACATACGTACGTACGCTCAGGGGTCATGAAAAAAATCTCTTCAGGATCCATTTAAAATCAGTTTTATAATTTTTTGGGGAAAAAATAGTCTTTTAGTCTGTCCTTACGCACAGATGTCACGCAAAAATCTCGTTAAATTGCATTCGATAGCGGTCAAAATGGATATTTTTGTTGAAATATGATACCCGAAATTTTTCGCGAATACAATACTTTTTTACTTCTTACAAGGAAGTAATAAAAAAAGCTAATAAAAATGTCGTCTGTCATATTATATATGAAAATTGATTACGCGATTACTACAACAAAATTTAGTAAATTAAAAAATTTAGTAAAAGTAATTATTAGTCAACTGGATATATGTTGAAAACAATACTTCCAACCCACGACTTTGATAAAATAAAAACATGCGATGCAAAGTTCGATGCAAAGTTCGCGGATCTTATATTATTTGAAAATTGCCAAACATTAGATTCCATGAAAATTTTTAGAATAACACTTCTACAAAATGCACAATAAATCTAATAAAATGGTAGAAATAATTTATATACTTACCTCTATGAAACAGTAGTTCAAACTAAGTTCTTTAGTCCAAAATGTCTGCTGACACTAGCGTATGAGATAAATCTTTTGAAACGCTGTTAAATCCAGAACAACAAGCGAGCCTGAAGAAGAAATTTTACTAAAATGCTTTTCCCAGGAAGGTCAGAATATCTTAGGGGAAAGTGTTCACCAATGATATCAATTTGCAATTGCGAAAGTTCCTGAAGAAAGACAACAATGAACTCTTTGTGGTAGACAGTGTTAAACACCTGGTTGTCTGAAAACATTGCCCTTCCCCGAAGCGAATACAATTAAAAAATGAAAAAATCGTTGCAAAAATAACTTAATTGAAAATAGCAAAGTGAGGAATCATAGTGCCACAGAAAAGCATACACAATAAAAAATACACACAATAAAATAAAGCATATACAGTTAAAAGCATTTAATAATAATCACCAGATTCATGCATAATTACAAAACCTATGCCTGCAAAGAAGAATGTCTGTTTGTGTGTTTGTTCGCGATTAATTCAGTCTTATAAGCTATTGTCACCAAACTTTCGAGCATTCTTTTCTGTGTACTGAAAAAGGTCGACGCCCACTACACCCCCCCCCAAACAAATAGCTAAAATCAGAGATATTGATTAAAGACGTTGGAAACGCTATTTTTCGCCCTCATTTTTCCGAGTGGCAACAGTCTCACACGCTGGAGATAAAAATCCTCTTATATTGAGAATTGTTGCCACTGCTAACTTTCAAATCGTAGAGGTTCTTAATAAAAAATTTATGAGTTTTACAACGAAATAAAAATAGCATTGCCAAATATTAAATACCTTATCCCCTATTCCAAAAATTCGCGGGAAGCCATTTCGACTGTTTTCATTTTAGTACGTCTTTAATCAGCAGAGATATTAATTAAAAACTCTGAAAACACTAATTTTCACACTCCTTTTTCAGAGTGGCAACAATCTCTGCGTTGGAATTAAAAATGCTTTATTTCGAAAAGTGTTGCTAACGCTCGCTTTCAAATCGTAGAGTCTGTTAATAAAAATTTTTTAAGTTTTACGAAATCTGTATGTATAAGTAAGAATGTGTGTCTGTTTGTTTTTTCGCGTTATTGATTTCTGATCAATTATAATCAGCCACATTTAATCGACTAAAATTAAACATAGGTGAGATAACGGAAGGAATTTGAGCTTTTACAAATATCTAATTAGAAAGACGAAAATCATTAAAAACTGCATGTCATTGTTGCTGATATAATGAGAGAGAATTAGTTTATTTTTCTATCGAAATTTTTTATGTGGGTTCCATATCGCATCAGAGTGAAAAATGTATGACTATGAATAGAATTTTTTTGCATCGTTATTAGAGAAGGATTACAGCGGTATAGTTCTCTCTGTTGTTAGATACGTACTGTCAATGTAACTAACTGGTGTCGGATACTTCCGCTAGTATTAAATAATTAAATTAAATGAAGTTTTAATGTAGCCATTGACCTCTAATTATTATTTTCATTAGACAGTTATAATTGCAAATTTGTTTCAGAAGATTATTAATTAACCTCTGGCTGTTGTGAAATTTTTTGGCCAAATGATAATGTTCATCGTTAACTGCACACTTTTTTTTTAAGTTCATCGTAAATGACAACATTTCTAATGTGGCATAGTGAGTTGCAATACACAATTCTGAACGGTCTGCAAATGCTTTCTTTGGGTTTTAACCTTTAAAAGACTGAGGAGGTTGGATAAAGAACGTTAATGTACTATGAACAGTACATATTCTTTGGCTTGGAGACGTTTCACTTAACAAGACAGGTAATTCAAATACATTTCCACCTCTTTTTAGCTGCCATTGTAAAGAGAAACTACTGCTATTTTGAAGCCTTTCCTTTCGGGGCCTTTGGGGGTCGCCTTTGTTAATTTTCAGACAAGAGACTAGGGAATAATACAAAGGAATTTTTTTTCTTTTCTCCTGTCTTTTTTCCCTAACTAAGGAAATGGTATGATACATATGATAGTAAGATTTTGTAGCTAAATAATTGTGGAATTTTGGAATATTAACTTTTGACATTGCGCCATAATGAAAATACGCCTTAGCAGCAAATACCTCCTATGTATGCCTAAAATCAGTACATAGTCTAATCAGTTTTTATTTGTTTTCAAACTGAATTTACTTTATAATTACATGTACTGATTAACAGTTTTAATTTATACTTGAAAATTATGTTTAAATTTTACATGTGATGCCGAAATAAAATATTTAAAATCAAGGGAAAAAATTGGATTAATTACAATCGAAAGAAATATTTATATAATTATTAAAACAATAAGGCAATAATAATAACAAAATGTTGTACTAATTACAATCCAAAGCTCAAATTTTTTATCGAAAAATTCGAAAAATTTGATTGTCAAACCTAAAGGCTAAATAAGGGCCAGGTTCGAATGCGTATTTAAAATGAAAATACGTTTTGCTAAAGTAAAAGGAATGGAGAAATAAATGCGACCATTAAATTAAACAAATCCCGTTGTATTTTTGTTACATTAGTTTCGCTTACTTTTTTCATTAGTATTCTTATTCAGTTTGTTTATTTTTAATTTATTGATTCCCCCCCCCCAATAATTCTATCCGAAGTATTTCATCTTTCAACTACATTATTGTTCACTGTTCTTTCTTGCGTTTTTGTCATAAAAGCCTTTTTTAGCGTGGTGGTGGTTTTTTTTTTTTTTTTTTTTTTTTTTTTAATATTCCCTTTTACTATAAAAAATGATTTTATTGATCATATTTTTATTGCATTGCATTTTGCATGTTTCAAACATCAATATTAAACACAAAAATTACAATAAAAAGGGGGGAAATACATTTTTGATGACACTGGGAAATTGCAGAAATTAATACTAATAAAATTTAAGTTGATATTTATTAACTTTATTAATTTATTTATATAGACCTACCAGTGGTCGAGCGGTAAAATTCAGGAACACTGATAGCTAAGTTCGATTCACATTTCACTGAACTAGCTGGCTGTAAGTAGCGTCATGTGTAACATGAGTACCAACCAATTCCCCTTAAAAAGTACTCCAAGAAGGCCCGTCTCCCTTGTTTAGATAGCGCTTTATGCCTTGTTAGTAATCCAAATATTCCGAAGTTTATTTATATGCGTATAAAGACTAGAATTATCATAAACAGATAATTATACTATCAAAATACAGATGCTGTTATGCAAGTCAATTCTGCAGGAATTGAGCTCGCATTTTCATTAAGCACAAGAATGTGAATGTGAGATTGAAATTATAAATGTTATTAAAATAGCATTTCTCGTTATTACTTTAAGAAAGTGACGACAATTTCATTCTTAATTTTTTTTAAAAAAAAAAGCTTATCGAGAAATGTAATTCAGTCTTTCTGTAAAATGTTAAATAGGATAAATTAGATAAGATAAATAAAATTAGATAGTATAGATGAATTAGATTGTATGACCATGCAAAATTATGCTAGCGCTGTTTGCCTATATGGAAAAATAACAGCGTTAAGGACTGTTATTTTTCCATATAGGCAAGTACATAATAAATAAGTAATAATAAACGTTTTCCACATTTATTATTACTTATTTATTATGTGCTTCGCCATTAGGCACTACACGGAAAGCGGGGGCCATTTCATGAAAGTCCTTTTAAGGGAAGCCCACCAATGGCCAAGCGGTAAAGACGCTGAACACTGGTAGTTCGGTGCGAGGTTCGAATCCCGCGAACGGGCTGGCTGTATGGACGTTTTTGTGGTTTTCCCCATGTGTAACGTGTATACAAGCCAGTTTCCCTCAGAAAGTCCTCCACGAAGGCATCTCTCCCTTTAGGCAGATAGCCCTAGTGTGCTTTGCCATAATTGAATAACCTAATCTAACCTTTTAAGGGAAATTGGATCGTATGCACGTTACATGGGGAAAACCCCGAAAATGTTCATGCAGCCAGTTCGTTGGCCGAGATTCGAATCCTGGACTAAACTACCAGTGCTCCGCGGTGTTTATCGCTCGGCGGGCATTTGTTAACGACTTTCTGAGTGAAACTGGTCCATAGGTTTGTTGTATGTATATTATGTGAAGGAACGTTTAGCTACAGCAGATAATAGAACCTTCGAGAACCACCAGAATATATCGACTTCACTGATATGAGATTAGGTAATGTTCAGTTGACCGAAGGTATGACCTGACTGTTATTAATACGGTTACAATTTCTTATAAGAAAAAAGTTGAAGGATACACAGGTATTTATATTTTAATTATTAATATTCATTTTGATTATCTCCTAGGAAACGAAGAGTAAATGATAATTTAATGAGAGATTTTTTAGAAGAGTTTAAATCTTAGTAAATGCTGTAAAACTGTAAAGCAAAATTTGGAAAATGCATTAAAATTTTTTAATACGTTTTCCACATTTTGGTTTCTTGTCACATTTTATGTTTTCAAATATTTATAATGAAAGAATATGGAAAGCATATGTATAAGAGTAAATATTGCTGATCTCATAGAAAGTCCTGACTTTATAATGGGGATTAGTCTCTTTCCATAATATCATAACCAATTGAAATACTATCGTGTTCCGTTTCTTTCATGTTTTTCAATAAAACTTCTATGCCGAATGCGAAAAAAGAGTAAATTAATACAATATTTGAATTTAAATCTGTGATTTTCAAATATATATACATAAATAGATAGCTATATCGGTACATCTATACATATACACAATTATCATATATACGTGGTGCTTACACATACGTACATGTGTCTGCTTTTATCTGCGTGTGCATATAATATGCATATATCTTTTTGCCTAGATGTGCACATTTAGCATACATACATGTTACACATTCGCGCTTGTGTTGCATATGCACGCAAGCACCTCCATCTGCATATGTTTCTACCGTACTCATATATATCTATGACTATGGTTAGGTTACTTATGTAGAATTCTAGACAGCAAGTTAATCATGCGAAACACAGCTGAAAGTTTTAGCCTCGAGGTAACACTGCACTGCTGAGGGAAAATGAAAGGGAATTTAGGAAGCCCCATAGAGGAGCCAAGGTCATCGGACAAGTGGCAGGGTCATCGGACAAGTTTTTCGAACAATGACTATCTCCGCACCCTAAATTGCGGGGGGAAGAACTTCTCTGGCCGAAATTTCGGTCACAGTCGTCTTTTTGCGCCTCTGGCCCATAAATAGATGACAGTTTTCTAAGCGTTAAAGGCCTTTCAGATGTTTCAGACAATTTCAAAAAATGCAGGAATTCTCACGCACCTCCAGAAGTTAATGTCGCTAATTTAAAAATTAAGAAACTCAAATAATATTACCTAAAAACTCAAGATAGGATTTCAAGCAATAAAATATCTGATAGAAATCGCCGAAGTTGAAGACTAAATACTATATGAAGAGTGATGAACCTACAAAAAACTTCGAAACAAGCAGCTTCTCAAGGGGCCAGCACTTGGGAGGGTGACCTCTCACGTGACTGACTCCAACGAATCGCATCTATCACCTCCTCCATGCTACCTCCCAGCTCTTACGGCCAACGGAAGAAATCACTTTAATTTTCAAACTGTTATTAAATGTAAATGTTCCAGCTTCGCCGGATCCGCGTGGCGATAATCGCCTTAGTTACGACAATAACCAACGCCTAAGGGCCGAATTACATGCTGTATTCACCACGAAAAGATATGATTTGATTTAAAGCGTTAAAGGGGTAAGCCCAGATTAGAAAAGTATAACAAAGCATGGGACGCAGAAAGTATTTGTAAATGAGGGGTAGATTATTATCAATATATAGACAGTTTTTTCATAGAAAATAGGGTTTAGCTTTAGGCGTTGGAAACTTTTGGATAATAGCAGGGCTAAAGGGCTGGTTCTTCAGCTTCTCGCAGCTGAAACCGGAACAAGAGACTGATGACGTAGTTGGGTTCGCTTGTTGCTTTGAGTGTCTTATTCCGTCTTCTGTTTCATAAATATTTGCTTGAAAATTAAAAGCTTTTGAAGAATTGTTTGGTAAATAACAATTTAAATTTTATCAGGAAAGCAAATTTTAGCAAGACATTTTACCGCATGAAATTACAATATATTATGGCACATTTAATTAAACTACAGTAGGCATAAAACATAAGCTTAAACTAATATTTAAAGTCGAATATTCATTAAATATGGCTCATGTTTTCCCACAAAATTTTTTGAAATGTATGTAATTAGTAATCTATCGACAAAAAACATTGATAAATTTCTATATTTATGCAGAATTCTTTTTGATTTAAAATATCACAAATAATGTCACAAGTTACGTTATATAACTATTAAATAAAATTATGCAAACATGTTTTCAGAATAAGGGCTAGAAAGACCTTACAAACCTATCTGATTAAAAGTTAATTAATGCTAATAATAAATTTCATAATACATTAAGTCCAAACAAATTTCACTTCATTTAATTTTGTGTTACAACTAGCATTCGAAATGAGTTAATCAAATTTTCGTGAGCATTGGCAGTGACTATTAAAAAAGCATTATTATGGATCATCAGGATTACTATGCGGCGTCCATTACTCATAAAATAATAAAAATATTTTCAATTAATATTTATATACTCTCGTATTTATACTTGTATATTCTTATATTTTAAACGTATGTATGCTAATGCTAATTTATCTCTGTGTAGAATTTCATGATTTATTTTTTATAGTTTTATAAACAGGTAAAAAGTGCTTAAATTAAATCATATAACAAATTACTTGAATCATAAACCTAATAATGATTTAAAATATTATTTTTGATACAATAAAATAAATTTATTTACATGATTTATTTCCATTTACCTATTTTCTGGTTAGCTTTTCCTGCCGACACAAGCGATGCAATCCAGTTCCAGTATCAAACTCTTATGAATGTTCGTAAGCAGCAAAATAAACGAATCGTGTTCTTATTGATGGAGGGAACACATTTTTCAAGTTTAGAAATATGATTTTTAATTGCTTCCATATATTTAAAAAATTTTTCTTCAACCTTTGTGAAGGCTTTTTAAAGGAAAATGGCTCATATCTACTCATGATTTCATGGATAATGACCTGATTACAAAGCTTTCTGAAATAACATCTGGTGGCAATTTAATTAGCTTTTGTTTCATTAAGCCATTTATTTATGTTTCGGTACATTTTCGGTTTTAAACGTACATTTTCATTTTCCGTAATTTTCTATTTCCTTGATTCATTTTTAGCCTAAAAGGGATGTTAGTCACCAATGGGATATTAGCCTCGAAACGGCATTTTGCGTTAAATCACTATAAACAGCGTATATTTTTCAATTTATTGCCACCAAACGTTAGAGCCCGGTATTATATTGAAAGAAATTAAATCGTGAAGAATCTGCATAAACGTGTGCATGTTTCTCGAACTGTGAAAAAACAACGGTACCCAAAGCCATCAAATTTTGAATAACATAAGCCTCCACCCGAACACAGCACCTGGAAGATAGAATTTTGAATTTGTTTTATAATCTATTTTATATTTTTTAAAACTTTAATAACGAATTTTTAGTTAACAAACTCAACGATTACAAAGCAAGCAGTAGCGACACTGTACAGAAAAAAGCATTTTTATTTCCAGCGCACAAGTCTGTCTATTGGAAAATTTTAAAGATATGATGTTTTTAAATATTTTGTGATTTTGTTGTTGAATCGAAACTAATTAAGGACTGGACAAAGAAAAAAATAATGTATGCTTGCTCTGCAACACTTACGCAGCCATTCTTTCATCTGCTGAAAATTTCTGTACGAAATCGATGAAATGTCGCATTTGTTTCTTTCTTATTATGATACCTATTACCGCAGGTAGGAACGGAAGAGGGCCCCTATTTTTTTTCAATATTTTACAGTTACAAACACTTTATAAATACTAATTCATTTTAAAAGTATCCTCAGCTATAATTTTCAAGTAAAAGAAGACTCCTTGAAAGAATCTAGGAAGTAAAGATTTAAGCATCTGTACTATGAAGCTTCCCTATCAGTCGAACTGGTAGGGAAGCGTTTCAATTGAATACGAAAAATTACTCATTTCCGAAAGTGATCGCTAATGCTGGATGTAACGATCGCTGTTTGAGTGATCATCGGTGTTTCAATTGAATGAGGCCTTAAGTTGTATTCAGATGTCCATTTTGATCCTAATATGTTATTGTAATTACTTGGGAAAATATATAAAGAAAATGAATAAGTTAGTAGCTAAGTTTTAGAGTTTATTTAGGAAAATAGTTTTTGTCCACTACAGATACAGTTAAAAAATTGTAAACTGCATCTGTAAATCGAATCTTTGGCTAATTATTTGCGGATGTGTTTGCGTTATTATTGTCAAACAGATCTTCTGGATGGTAAATAGTAAATATTTGCAGCTGTACTGATAGTCATAACGTTTCATTTAGATTGAGAATTAACGGTATTCACGCAATTTATTCAAATATTCTTATTCATGTTTTATTGTACCAATCAATGTGCTGTACGCAACGACTTTTAAATTTGTATATTTCCCTAAGTTTTAGAAATTTTTGAAAAAAACATTTTGAATTATAACCTATAAAAGTTTTGTCATCACCTTAAAGAGATGTATTTCTAGGTATACCTACAAAAAATAACAGTTTTTCATTCAAAATTTCCGAAGAATTAAGTGAGTTTATATATTGCGCGGTCTGAAATTTGGCATTTTTGTTTAAGTAATAATAACCAAGAAGGTTAGAATAAAATGGAGTAAGTCTTCACCATATGTCCCGTGCAATGAAACTGAAACCACGAAACTCACGGTATGACGTCTCGATTTATAATGGCCGCTGCCTTATGTGGACTTCTGATTGGTTTTCTTTATTTTCTAATCTGTATTGTCTACATGCTAGCTGTTCATTATTGAATATTTATAAGTTTCCCGTTCTAATTTTAAAACTTAGCATAGATGATTTTCTACTTAGCATACAGAAAATCGCAAGGATTGCAAATAACTGCTCCAAATTTAATCAAATCTAGGTACATGAAAATGTGTAAATGGTAATTATAAAACAAATGTATGCATGAGACCAGTGCAAATTTTAATGGTATTTTATGCAAATCATGCCTAAAGACACTTTTCTGAACCTTCGGATGCTGATATTCGCCCTCAGAGTAATTTTATTTAGCAATATGTTTCGTAGTCTCATACATACGTTGTATGGCGGTCATGATAAAACGTGACATCTTTGTTGATACTTTCTTGGCTCCATTTTTGTGACGTCATGCTTAACACATCTATTCTAACCTCCTTGGCAAGTGCAGTATGGCCAAATAATTTGTATATAAAGAAGGAAAGCTTTCATAGACGTAATGTAAACCAATTCGACTACTCCGCTGTTGTATCGCAGATGAACAAATTCTATTCGCCAAATCGGAAGGTGTACGGACAATTGCAGACTTTTGTACAAATTCAAAGAACTTTTAGGATTCGCTCTTTGACAAAACTTTTGGCGATAATTTAAATTTCGCATATTTTAGTACTCAAAGTAAATAATCCATTAAGTTTCTACTTGTACAGATTACTGATTTGATTCACTTCGATACGCGAAAAAATAGTGTCACAGAAATTTTTAACTCTTGATAAACGTGACCTTCGGCCTTCACACCGGCTCGACAGCTATTTTGTGCGTGAGCAAAATGATATTAAGGTTGGATGGATAGCCCCTGTTTCCCTCTGCGGTCTGAGGGGCCGCAACTGCTTTGGCGAAGCTTTCACTCTTAACATACATATTCTTTGGTATGGCTACAAGAAAATATCAGGACTCTTTTGCACGTGATGGAATGGTTGGCGAGCTTGAAGAAGAGTGTAGTTTGGTACATGTCTCCCGGAGGTTTGGAACTGATAAAAGTGTCGTTTCAAAAGCTTAAAAAGCCTTCCAAACGAAAGATACAGCTATAAGAAAGGTTGGTGGTGGTCGACTAAGGAAAACAATGCTGAATGATAATAGATATATCACCTTGAGGCGAAAAGAGAGCTAAATCAGACAGCGAGAAACATTTCTCAGCAGCTGCATCAACAGGTGGTGTAACGCATTCATTACAGTTAGGGAAGATCAGATAACTTACTGAGGCTCTTCGATTTTTTATTCTGCAATATGGACAGAAAATTTTTGTACCAACGCTATTCTGGCGATAAAGCTCTTTTTTCTTTCCATACTGCATGGGTCCTATTCATGTTTTTTGATAAGCTTTTCCATCCTTTAAGCACTGCCTTTTTACTTTAACATACTTGTACTTTTTTCCTTACTTAAGCACTGCTTTGCTCCTCTGTGGTATGAATTTCATGTGTATCAGTTGAATTCTTGCTGAATTATGACCCAAACTAGAAAAGCTGCTTATATTTTTCACACTAGTGTATGTTCCTATTAGCACTATAATTTCAAAAACGAATTAATACAGTTTTTTTAGCTTAATTAGATTCAGAAAAGTAAATACTATATGTCCGCAATATTCTTGCCTTGTTCTATTTCGTAGTTTGTTTCTAAACCAAAATATTTTTAAGGCATTACCTACAGCCTCCCACTTACTGCGATGTCTGCCATGACTTTTAATGCAGCAAGATAGTGTTGCCATTCTCACGTTTTTCAAAAAAGAAGTTTGTGAAGAATTTTCAACTTATTAACACGCATAAGCGTATATTTCTGCCAAATTTTTATCACGCGATTTTAAAACTGTCTTTTGTAGACTATGAAATTCTATATCACAGTATTTTGAGAATGCGATATGTTGTTACTACTCTTTATCAAACGCAATGTTTTTTATTCACCTTTACTGCATGATTAAAACTAAATTATACTAAAGAGATACATTTTAGTTCATTTTTAGTGTACTTTAGCTAAACAGTTATGGATAGTACATGATTAAAACTAAAGTATGCTAAAGGAGTACGTCTCCTTTCACTTTAACATACTTAAATTTCAATCGTATATTATTCACAACTATTTAATTCTACTAGAGGGCAGAGAATTTTTTTTTTAAATTTCATTATTAAGGAGCTGTTAAGCAATCAGAGACATTCATACAATGTGTTAAATTTACTAAAGTAAAAATTACTAACTTACCATTACTTTCACGATGTGTTTGATAAATGTTTACAAAAATTTAATACAAATTCTAAGGAATATCTTGTCATCCAAGTTAGGGACATCTGGTAGCATAAATACAAATGATTTCTGAACTTACATAAACAAAGACCCAACGCAATTGTCTGGGAATGCTTTGAAAATGTTCCTGTCTCAATGACGCAACGCATACGATTGCTCAAGTTGAGTTAATCTGCTTCTTTTGGGTGTCTAAATCTTCCTATCTCCCACTCTCCATCAAGGCTCAAATAATGACTTTCAAAATTAAAGTATGAATTCTTTCTTAATATTATGATGATGATGATGATACACCCTGAAATAAGTATGATAAACCTCTGTCTTTTTGTCTTAAGCAACTAGACGCTTGCATGTCTTGCCATCTAAAATAATTATTTTAAAAAAGAAAAAAAATATGATAATTTTAATGAGTCCAATTAGCGTAATTGCGCGGGCCTACTACTAATCAATATATATTATAAAAGTAAGTGAACAGTTTGCGTGCCGCCAAAACTTAGAAACGAGTCCCAGTACAATCAAGAGATTTATATGGTGTGGTTACATTCTATGCCCCATTCGTGAAGAAGGTTCGCGTTTTTACCTGAAGGAATGATTTTGAAGGGCTGAAAGTTTCGCCCTCTATACATTTCTAAAACAGTCCAGAACATTCGAGAGCATTCCACAACATTCCAGAACATTCCGGAACATTCTGGAATGTTGTGGAACGTTCGGGAATAGCATAGAACCTTTGGAAACATCCCAGATCATTGTGAAACATTCCAGAACAACTCACGAATGTTGTGGAACGTTCTGAAATATCGTGGACCATTTGAAGCCTTTTTTGAATGGGTGGGGCTACTCATTGGTAGGGTATATAAAGCAAGATTTTCGCTACAGGGAAGTGCAGTGAGTGAATAAAAACAAACAGTGAAGTGTGAGTACTCAAAGTGATACAGTGACTGAATATAATCGAAGATGAAGGGGGAAAATGCACTTAGTGCATTTCTTAATAAAAACTGACTTGATTTATATTTTATAGAATGTCCAAACGAGGAGCAGATCTTGCCAGTTCTAAAGCAAAATGGCGAAAACAAAAGCAAAACAAAACAAAAAACAGCGAAAAAAAACGAAACATTTGAAGAGAGCGAAGCACGTTTACTTTCCCAACGAAGAAGAAAGAGCACCATGAAAAACAGAGAAACCGAAGAACTATGAAATGAATGAAATGAAGAATAAAGAATTTCGACACACTCTAATAATAAAAGGCTGAGAACTCAAGCCACCCATGAAAATATCACCCTACGAGAAACTCGGACGAGGACAAGTAAACAATACACCCTAACAAATGAGGCATTCCACTACGACCCGAAGAAAGAATATAACAAACACAAACATGTCGGAATCGGAAAAATGGGTAACATCTTCCAGTTTTGCAACACGAAAAAATCAAGTACAGAAAGATTAGGAATCTGTTGCTAAAATGGGAAGTTCAATTACCACCACTGGAAGCACCTCCGCAGGAATTTCTGCATTACATTACTGGGAAACTTCAGAATCAAAACACTTTCTTCAAAATATAAAAGCGTACAACGCCTGCTTCTAAATGACTACTTTCGATGTCACTTCGATCAACACTAACAGAGATAAAATCAACTATGTTTTTTCCATCCAAGGACAAGTCTGTCACAAAATGGGATCATTACTACCCCTACCCAATGAACACTATAAAGATTTTCTGCTTTCTGATACACAAGCTGAACATGTGAAATATCTAACAGTGCATCTGGAGAATGGACAGAGAGCTTATTTCACAAAAGACACCGCGAGAAAAATTGCCAGCGAGCACAACATTAACAGCTTTTTTCCAACTGTGCCAAAGGGATCCATTCACGAAAGCATAACTATATGTCGATCCCCCTACCTATTATACGTGGAACACAACAAGAAAAATCTTTTACCGACAAAAACAGAAAATTCCAGAAGAGGACCATCCGGGGATCATGAAAACTAACGCACTAGGCCGAATATACACCGCACCTCCGAACAACGCTGAGTATTTCTATCTCCGGATGTTGCTATACGAAATACGGGGACCAACAAGTTTCACAGACCTCAAGACTGTTGACGGTTACCTACGCCAGACGTACAGAGAAGCATGCCAACGCTTAGGACTACTGGAGAACGACAACCACTGGCAATTAACACTACAAGAAGCCTCACTCACAGCCTCAGCTGAACAGATCAGAGATTTATTCGCCATAATTCTAACAATATGTAACTCATCAAACCCAAAACGGCAATGGGACTCCTTCAAAGAGAGTATGAATGATGATATACTGTACCAAATAGGACAAACTCCTCCGGAACTGGCCATCGAATTCAACGACGACATTTTCGATGAAGCACTCATTTGTCTAGAAGATAAACGTTTAGCAATAAAAAAGCAGGCCTTAGTACAACTTAGTGCAACAAGATGCTTTCAATGTGCTAAACTTCTAAATTACAAAGGAAAAAAGCTACAACAACAACGAACTACTTCAATACATTGCTCACAACAAACCACTCCTCAATGACAATAAAAAAAATTAGAACGTTATTATGAACCCGATTAAGAATAACGCTGGCGAAGGTATTTATTTGGACGCACCAAGAGGCACCAGGAAAACGTTTCAAATAAATCTACTGTTGGCAGAAATACGTGCTAAGCAACACATCACAATTGCACTGGCATCATCCGGCGTTGCGCCACACTTATGGAAGGAAGACGAACTGCCCGTTCTGGCCTAGAATGCCGTTGAATATAGCCGAAGAACAATTCCCGGTATGTAAAATCGAAGTGATGGGAGGATCTCTACGCATATTCTCAGGAGATTTTCGACAAACACTTCTAGTTATCCCCAAGTCAACACCAGCAAATGAAATCAACACATGCTTAAAAAATCACATCTCTGGCCACACATACAAATATTGCGACTAACAAAAAATGTGAGAGTTGAACTATCGAAAGACGAAACAACAGAACATTCTGCTGAAAACGTTTTACAAACAGGCGAAGGCACATATCCTACTGACAAACAACGGCTGGCCTCATTGAACTCAACAGTGATTCCTGCAATATAGTTACTATAAAAACGAACACATTCACCAAATTTATCCAGACATTGTTCACAACTATACTAATCCGGAGTGGCTATTTCAAAGGGTAATTTTGGCAACTAAAAATAATATTGCCGACGATATCAAATTTAATATCCAAAAGAAAATTCTCAGTGAAGAGAGAATATACAAATGGATTGACACGATGGTAAACATTAAGAAAATATTAACTTTCCTACAGAATTTTTCCAAGTACGAGGAATGCCATTACACTGTCTTCGACTGAAAATTGGATCTCCTATGATACTACTCAGAAATATCAACTCACCAAAACTATGTAATGGAACATGGATGGTAGTCAAACAGCTGTCGAATAACAACATCGAAGACGAAATTATGACTGAAAAGCACAAAGGACACACAGTATTTATTCCCAGAATACCACTGATATATACCAAACGCCCATTCCAATTTAAAAGACTGCAATTTCCAATCAAATTAGCCTATAATTTTACACTTAACAAAGCGCAAGGACAAATTTTAAAACATTGCGGCATCAACCTCAAAGACTGCTTTTCTCACGGTCAGTTAGACGTAGCTTACACTCCTGTAGGAAATTCGAAAAACTTGTACATATTTACCCCGGATAACAAAATAAAAAATGTTACTTTTAAGCACGTATTGTAAATAGTTAGAATATGTTTTCAATAAAAAAATTTTACCTCTTATATCTTAAAGTTTATTGTTTTATTCCAACAACTCCCTGAGCGAAGCCGGGTACCCCAGCTAGTTGCTAATAATGGAGATGTTTAACTGCGTTTATTGCATTTAAATCGCTTGTTTGTTAATCTATAACAGACAGATTATGTAAAGAAAAATTAAACATATTATGCTTCATGATTAAAATTAAGTACATTATTATCAAATGTATTGCGCCCATTGGTAAAACAGCAGCGCGTTAAAGGCCATATTTTATTTTCGGTTGTGGCAACAAACTTCTCTGAATTTGTTAATGAAATTAAATTTGAAGACATTAACTTCCGCTTATTAGACCCTTTTTAGACATAACCTAAATTTGTTTGACATTAACTTCCGCTTTGTTGAGTGGCAAGATATTTTTGTTTAGCTGCTTAGTTTTCTGATTAATTTTGAAAAGTACATTTCTTATGCTTTGTTGAAAGGCAACATATTGCTTTTAAATCGCTGAGTTTGTTAACCAAACTTCCATTAAGTTTTCACAAAACATAAAATAAGTAAGAAACCAATTCAAAATTCGGGCTTCGATGTACATGTGTTCGGGTGAATGTCTACGAGTGTTTAAAATTTAATAGCTCTAGATACCACGATTTTTACTCAAGGCGAGGAACATACGTACATGCATACAGATTTCTTATATTTAATAATATAGATTTAAGGTTTTGTTTTAAACTAATGTGTTTTAAAATCTAAATTAATATCTTTTGAGTTCAATCTGTAAAAAGGTTTTCTTCTGTAAATTTAATAGATAGGTAATACATTTAGATTTACAACAGCACCTTTGTTTTTTAAAGACTTTTTATATTTTTACAAAATTGCTTTTCTGCCTGTTAACTTCTTTCCTAAATAGTTTCATACCTTTGGATAATCATTTCAGTCTACGATATGAAATGAATATGTTTCACTAAAAAGCTTTTGTACAAAAGTTATTTATTTGGTTTTTTAAAAACATGATAATAACTAATGCAAAATCTTGTCGAAACTATAAAAGCTACGATCTAGCCTAAATAAAACGTTTATAATTTAAAAAGATTATGTACTAACATTTCAGTTTATAATAAAAATGCATTGACTTCATCATTTCTGTCAAAAACGAAGAATTTTTTACTTTCCAATTTTGTTTAGTTGTTAGTTAAAATGTGACATAAATTTTGAATTCAAATCCATGTCTAATTTACCATCTGAATAAAAAATATTTAAAGCATTTGGGCCTTGATCTATTCATAATCTGGAGGAGGCTCTGCTATGTTCTTACTTGGAATAGTATATACAGTCGATGGTTCTTTATATGGTCTTGGGTGAAATTTTTGCATTTGTTGCGCTGGAGGTTTAATGTACGGAGGAGGGTATTGATAAAGTGGAAACTGCTGAATTTCCTGTAATTGAAGAGGTTGCAATACAACTTGAGGAAGGTGTGTAACATTTTGAGAACCCTTGGTCCTTTGATGGTTAGCTTTTCTTTTGCGATCCTTTTTTCGACAGCATTTACAGCATAAACAAATACAAGCTATGATGATTACAGGAATTCCATATGCCACACGTCCTAATTTAAAGCTTCTATTGTCTTCATTGTTGTTTGAAATGTTTGGAAATTTTTCTTTTGAAATGTCGGGAATCCTTATATCCTCTTTTTTTTGGAATTGGTATATCTGCAAGAGAAGATAATGACTGTAAAAGTATATTGAAACAAAGAATATTTCTTCAAACATTTTTTTAGAGAGAAGTTTAAGATAAGTTTTTAAGTTTAGGGTTAGGATTTATTAGGTTACATTAGTCAGAATTGGTAAATTATTCGTTTTTATTGCAGAATTTTGCAGGATTACTTTCAGTTCTCAACATCATTATATTTAATTTCGTTGGGCATTAAATAAATGAATACTTTCATGAGATATATCGATCATGAAAGTTTACACAACAAATAAAGTAAAATAAAAAGGAAACAATCCTCACCATAAAATCATAATTATAAAGCATTTGACTTTTTACTCAGAGTTCAAGTTGTCATTTCGCCTCACTTTTATTTTCTCTTGTTTGACTTTCAACCTTAACTGTTCTCCGTGAATTCTAATAAACCCACGCTGAGGAGATTAAGAAGATTATTACTAGTCCGAATGGCAATAAGAGGGGATTGAGGATCAGTGATTCGAAAATCTCATTGCTTATACATACTTTTGCAGCAGAAATTTAAACATTCACGCTATTGCATAAATATCGCAATCACGCAAATTTATTAAATCATGCCAAATTATGTCTGTTTACGCTTCATACAAGTTGTAGAGATATTAGGTATTTTTTGAAAGCAGAAGAGATGAAAAATGAGCAATACCCTCGCCAGGATTCGAACCACCGACCTCTTGAATACGCGCCGAGCGTACTGACCACTACACCACGAAGGCATACGAAGAAGGCGGGAGAAATATTTTATATACTACCCCTTTTAAAGGGTGACTGGGGATTAGGGGACCAATCGCCAAATCCTGGTGGTGGAGAATCATCATCCATCAACTTTTTTAGTTCAGGCGCCACTGTTGGGACAGTAGGTATTTTTTGAAAGCAGTAAATTGAAGAAATGTGCAATTCCCTCGCCGGTATTCGAATCGCGGACCTCTCGAATACGCGCCGAGCATGCTGACCACTACACCAAGAAGGCATGCGAAGAAGGCGGGTGAAATACCGTATAAGGTTAGTTTAAATTTTAAGAAGAATTTTATTTTTTCATTCGAAGCTTGAAAACTAGTAGTCCATTCGTCGGAAATCATGATCATAAATCGGTACTGGTGATTATTCCAACATGATCAAAGAGCATTTTCTTTCAACGTATACATTTGAGAGTACTGTGCTAGGCTCTACGAGTTATGCGTTTTACACAGATTCACTGCTTTAACTAACTTGACAAATTACTAACTTTTATCGAGGTATTATTCAATTTATTCAGTTGCATTAAACTATTTATTTATTACAACTTACCTAGAACTTACATCCTACTTCGAAAGTTTTAAGTTTGACTATCCAGTCTTTATCCTGCTAACTTATGTCCCTCGTTACCAAACAGGCGCTGCAAGGTAATGCAAATTTACAAATAGTTTAGTAATTAATTTTTGAATACTGCGTTATCAGTAATTAAATTTACTACTAATTTAGTATTCAAGAAAAGTCCTCAAGTACTCGTAGTTTGCTGCACCTTCTATAGCTCAGCTCACCTTGTCAATGAATTTACCGGGGTTTGTATATAAGATGAGCTGATCAGAGCTGGACAAAACAAAATAAGCAAGTGCTTAGGACATCATGGAGATGTACCGCCAAAAATTCCCTTTTATTGTCAGTTTCATTATGAAATACATAGTGCAGATAAGCCAACACCGAGAGGGAAAGAATAGGGAAAAAATAGACGTTATACTGTAATGTGGGAGAGAGGTAGCGAAATCTTATAAGTCCTTAGAGCTTCTGAAAATCTAAATCTGACCTTGCAGTCGGACGTACCCGACTTTGTAAACCGTATTTCATAACTTATACTGCATGAAATCAACTGTAAATTCTGGTTCATTTTCACTCGACTTTGGTACTATAACTTTGGTATATAAGTCTGAACTATTGTTATAGTTATCCAACAAGTTCTTTTATGATTTCAGAGATTTTGTAACTGTTAACTCCCTTATTGTTCTGCATGTGCACTGCGCCAGAAAAAAAAAAAAAAAAAAAAAAAGTT
>KK116691.1:519486-543089 GCA_000611955.2 Stegodyphus mimosarum | reverse complement strand
GACAGTTCTATATCTCCCGTTCTACTGGGCCAATTGACGAAATTCAACTTGCGTTTTTCATGTCTCGAAAGCTCGACTTAGGATATGTATTAGATTTATATATAGCAGTGTTCTAATATAGGTATTTTGACACAAAATCGGACTTTTTCTGAAATGACATGCCAATTGTTTTCCATACTTCGATTCTACGACTCAAATTATGCCAAACTGTCGAGTTTTGTAAAAATCGCACGAGTAATTTTTAAAAAATTAGCTCTCAAAATTTTAGCTCCTTAATGTTAATTGAATTTGTTATATATTTATTAATATCTCTTTTCTGTGAAACTTACTTAATTTCTTCTTCCAGAATTCAAAATTTCCGCTTAATCCAAATATAATTCGCACAATTTCTAAGATTTATTTTTAAAATTTGTATTTTCAAGTAATTTTTATAAATTTTTCAAAAACATTTTGAATTATAACCTATAAAAATTTTAACATCATCTTTAAGTAAATGTATTTCTAGGTACAATTGCAAAAAAATTAGAATTTTTTATTCAAAATTTCTAAATATATACGTGAATTTACACATTGGCGTGTTTTGAAATTTGGCGTATTCGTTACAAACGATAATAACGCCAAATGTGATTTACACACTTTGTTAAAGTTACTTGAATGTGAACATGACCTTTTTTTCACTCGTATACAATAACGAAAAAAAAAAAAAAGAAAAAAAAATCTGTAAGGTTTCAGATTTTAAATTACGTCTAAAGGGGCATTTTTTAATGTTTTGTGCCCTACCTACCTTTATTTATTAAATATCATGTTCTTCGCACATAAACCATAAAATTCAGCGCAACAGCAATCTCGCAAAATAATTTTAAAATGAGTATATATTTAGAATTCCCGATACATAGTTAGTTCCGCCAACACCGTCTTTCAAGACGGTGTTGGTTCCGCTCGCTTTAGATAAAAAGTTCTTCCCCCTCCCCGTAGAGTGTTGCCATTGCTCGCTTTTAAATCGTTTGAGTTCGTTCATCAAAAATTCGTTAAAGTTTTACAAAATATGAAACAGATAATAAAACAAATTCCAAATTCGAAATATGGGCTTCCAGATGCGCGTATTCGATTGGAAACCTACGTTATTCAAAACTGGATGGCTCTAGGTACCGTTGTTTTATTACATTTGGAGAAATGTATATACATTTATGTAGATTCCTCATTATTTAACTTCTTTAAATATAATACAGCGCTGTAAGATTAAGTGGCAACAGTTTGAAAAGTGATTCAGACTTTTAATGTTTCCGACCCAAAATCGCAAAACGAAAACAATAGTCCTTCAGGGACAAAGCCCCTTTGGACTAAAAATCTGAAAGGTTTTAGATTTTAAATTACGTCCAAAGGGGCGTTTTTTTAACATTTTGTGTGTCACCTTTATTTATTAAATATAATGTTCTTCGCTCTTAAAACTATGACATTGAGTTACAATATCTCAAAATAATTTTAAACTGAGCATATCTTGAGAATTTCCTATATGCAGTCTCACGCGCTGGAGATAAAAATGTTTTTTCTATAGAACGTTGCCATTGCTCGCTTTGAAATCCTTGAGTTTGTTAATCAAAAATTCAAGTTTTACAAAATAGGAAATCGATAAGGACAGGGACAAAGCCCCTTTTTACTAAAAAGGAAAGGGAAGAAATAGGTTGCTATAAATTAAGAAGTTCCAAGTGAACTAGTGGCGCAAAGTGAAAAAAAAATGTGCCGAGAATGATTTTTAAATTTCGCACCAAAATTTAAAAAAATTAATATTTAAGCATAATTTGATTTGCCGAATTGTAACATGGAAAAAAAATTACATGTCATTTCAGAAAAAGTCCGATTTTGTGTCAAAATACCTATATTTAGAACAATGCTATATATAAATCTAATATATATCCTAAGTTACGCTTTCGAGACATGAGATAAAGCTATTTGAGTTTTAACAATCGGCACAGTAGAAAGAAACACATAGAACTCTCTCTCCTTTTTTTTTTTTTTTTTTTTTTTTTTTGTTGTTTTTTTTTTTTTTTTTGCAGTGTACATTCTTTGAGACTGTAGATCACTGAAACAGCTGATGTCTTGTAATTTCTGCTGGCTGTATGGGCGTTTTCTTAGTTTTCCCCATGTGTAACGTATATAAGAGCCAGTTTCCCTTAGAAAGTTCTCCACGAACTCCTCCCTTTCATTAGGCAGATAGCCCTATTGTGTTTATCAATATCAACTAAAACAAATCTAATTTTTATTTTCCATTTTATGTTCTTCCCTCGCTACATTTCGACATGGTCAAAGTATTTATGAATTTATCATTCATTTGTATCTTTGAATTCGTATTTTCATTCCATCAACATTTTAATGTATAGTCGTGAAAAATAAATCAAGAGATGACTAGAAACATATTATCCTTAAAAAGGTTACTAAACAAAAATAACAAAGTCACCTATTAATAAATGAGTCATCAAAATTTTCGCCTTTCCTTCTGGCAGTTGCTTATTCTCTGTTTTCGACAACGTTTTCATTTATAGTGTAAACTAAAGCTGATATTCAGTAAAAGTTCTTAAATATTTTCATAGAATTCCTAATAATTCTTTTTCTTAGGTAGAAACTTCTCAGGTGATTCATCATAGTAAATAAACTTTCAATAAATTTAGCAGTTTTTCTGTAATTTACTTAGAGTTAGAAATCTATTTTTTTCCTTAAACTTATGTCTAAATTTATTAGCCCAAAGGAGTGTTACACAGAAGGGCTGTTAGTCCCGAAACGGCATCTTTCGTGGAATCACTTTTCAAACTGTTACCACCAAATATTATCGCCCTGTATTCTACTTAAAGAAATTAAAAAATCAAGAACCTGTATGAATGTACGTATGTATGTGTCTTCCACAGTGAAAAGCAACGGTACCTAGAGCCATCAAATTTTGAATAACGTAGTCCACCACGGGAGCACCTGAATACTCGAATTTTGAATTTCGATTTTTAATCCTCTATTTCGTATTTTGTAAAACTTAAAAGCAATTTAAGCAAAACTCAGCTTTTTCAAAGCAAATAGTGGCTACTCTGAAGGGAATAACAATTTTTTTTTTTTTTATCTCCAACGCGCTAGACTGACTGTCGGAAATTCTAAAGATATGCTGTGTTTAAATATTTTTAGCCCAAAGGGCTGCTAGCTCAAATGCTCTCGAAACTGCCATTAAAACCTGTATCTGTGTATAAATGAAAAAAAAATACCGGTTTGGGATTAATATAAAATCTGAAAACTTTCAGACTTTTTTTTTGGTTGCATTATTTTTTATTAAAATGCTCTCATAAAAATGATATGTTTTTAATTTTTAAGGGAATGCTATACCGAATCACCTTCATCAATAGCAAAATGTTTAAACTTAAATTATGACCAAAGATTGATTATTTTAATAGAAATGAAAAGAAAATAAATATCAGACACATAACAATATTTAAAAAAATTTATTCAGTTATTACAATAACAGATTGTCTAAATTCATAAGGCAAATAATTTCAAATTTTGCTTCATCATATACATTTATGAATCTTAAGATTTCATTTTATTCCATAACTCTAAAATAGTATACCAGTTTTCAACCAATACAGTATTTATTCATTTCATTTAATTTCTGGTTTATTTAATGGGAAGCATTTGAATTATTTGCTTCCATGGCAATGTCTTAAATACATATTTCTAAAATCTACAGTTATTTAAAAAAGAGTTATGTCTGCCTAGCCAAAGCCGTAGCTGGGTTCGGGGACAACCGTATATTTTGCGCCTCTTTCTGTGCGCCAAGAATGGATAACATTTCATTCTAAGCTTTCGTAACATCAATTTGCACCCTCGAGATACTACGCCTGGGTACATATGTCCCTCCTTGCCCCACCCTAGCTACGTCACTGTGACTAGCTGACAGAATACAGAATGCTAAAAAAAAAAAAAAATACAGATAAAAGTATTTTGATATGAAAAGCACAGATAAAATATTTTGATGATGAAAAGTACATTAAAATATAAACTAATATCTTGAAACTTATTTTAACTGTAAAAGATATTTGAAATTATCATTCAGGTATTTTTCTCAAGTTAAATATTTTAGCTTTACCTCTTTTTTAGCCCTCTCTTCCTTAAAATTCGTATGAGATCAAAGTTGATACAAGCCTTAATTTAATTTGTTTTATTATTTTTATTTACAAAATTATTCATGTTGGTTTTAAGTAGTAGGATGAGTTATTAAAAGAAATATTTTCAGAAGTTCTTCATGCAAAAGTACATGTTTTACAATACTAAACTAGATTTTTATTATTCCTCAATTCCTTACAGATGTTAAAAGTTATGGTGAATATAAATTTATTTAAAAAACTCTTAATTTTATATCGTAGAATTTTCCTTCCTTTGCTTAATTTTCCCTATTTCAGTTTTTTACCCCCACCACTTCAGTTATCATCTACAGCTGACAACTGAAGAATATTATAATATTTTTAATGGCTTCATTAAGTTACGCAATGAAAATTTTTTTAGGTTATGTAGCGAAAATTTGTTTGACTGAGGGTACAGGCCTTTCAAGTAATATTTATATAACCTAACAACGCTTGTATATCGAAGGAAAAACCTAGGAAAAAATTGACAGGAAAAGCACTTTTTTATGGATACTTGTAATTACATGAGGTCTTTTTTCAATAAGTTTATAATTTTACGGGGGAAAAAAGAATATTAAAACTGCAAAATTTGATATTTGTGTGTGGTTAATTTTGGTAAAACTTATTGCTAACAAATTAATTTTACTAATCTCAATTCGCAATCACTCATCAAATACGTTTAATAGCTTTTTCCAAGAAATATTGTTTTAATAAATCTCCTTTTATAATTAAAAATCTCTTTATCATTATTCTGTGTAACATCAAATATTCAAGTGTTTAATACCATTAGTTTAGACGTATAACGAAATATTTTGAAAAATAGTTTTTATGGGAAAAGTGATAACTATAGGTATGCTTAAAAACTGAGCTGAAGAGGTGGTCTGAAAAAAGTTGGAAGGTCTCTGATTTAATCTCTCGTTATTTATTTATCATAATCTGCAATTGCATAATGTTCCAAAGTAGCCATTGTTCATACATTTGCTACAGGCAACACCATTTTTAACATAATAACTATGCAATATTTGTAAAGCTAATTAATTATAATGATAATTTGTGGTTTCTAATATATACTTCCTTCACAATTAAATAACCCCCTTTTGCAACTTCTTTGTTTAAAATATAAGCATATTAGAAGTTTTCAGAGTTTAAATTGCAGCTATGGTATGTTATGGCTACTTAATATTTGTAATTCGAAGGAGGCGAAAATTCAGAATAACCAGGCGGCGGCGCATACGGTGGTTGAGGAACATACTGCGTTTGCGGGATTTGTTGAAACTGTGGCTGCATAGCATGCGGGATTTGTTGAAACTGTGGCTGCATAGCAACAGGTTGCACAATAATTTGTGGAGGAGGAGCAGCGTGAGTTTCGTTGGAGTTCATAACAACAACATTTGGAGTATCATCTTGGCATGCATCACAACAGCACCTGCAGCACCAATAGCAACAACAGCAGACGAAAATGACGCCTACTACTGGGATACTTATAATGGCTCCTAAGCCTAATCCCACATTTTCTTTGAAGTCATCAAAAGAAGAACCTACAAGAGAAGTCAGTTTATTAACTGAGAGCTTTGAGTAACATAATATTAGAAAGGATACGAATGTTCTATAACTAAAGAATAATGCTTTTAACATTAGAACCACAGAAACTACAGTTTTCTACTTAAAACTAGGTTTAAAAAAAAAAAAAAACTTAGCTTGAAGTAGACTTTAAATAAAACTGTATCAGATTCCAGTACGTTTCTCGCTCTACAAAAGGTCAACCACCTATAAGAACACTCAAAATTGATGTACTTATATTCGAAACTGCATCCAAATCAAGTTGCCTTGTTTTCAAATTTTAACTTTTACATGGTTCTGGTTCTCTTTCAATTTAAACTTCTCTGTGCCTAGAATCGTGGTAGCTCTCCTCTCAGCAGTTTGTTTTATGGTTTAATAATTTAAATTATTTAACGTTTTTGTAATGATTGGTAAGGATAAACAAAGTAGGCCAATAAAATATTTCACAATGAAATTTCCATTATAAACTATTTTAACGGTTTCAATAATTAACATTGGGCAAATTGCTTAATTTATGCCCTTATGTAAGCATATATGCAATTTCAAAGGACAAACCACACTACTTTTTAAGTAAAACAAATACTGCTTTTCACAAATATTCTTATTAAGGCATGTACTTTTAATTATAAAGTTAAAAATTTTCATATTATTTGACAATGAGCACTTATATTTATGCTGGCAGAACGGATGTAACATATTAGTGTGCCATTTCATTTTAAGGTAAAATTTTTATTTATCTCAAATGTTTCAAAAGTACAGACTGAAGACAGGTTTATTCATAACAACGAATTCTAAATGCAAAGTGTGTTTCCTGCTTTCCCCATGTCTATAAATGGAAAAGAGGATATAACCGAAAAATTGATATTTATACAGGAAAACGACCAAATTCTCCCAGTGTATGCCTTATATATAATAATGTGGCGGACATATGTTCTACATATGTTACAAATGTCCAATTTTTCATTTGTGCGTTCTTTTTCACACACACCAGAGGAGTTTTCTTTAATATTTTTTGATATATTATCTCTCTGCCTTTCTGTTTCAGAAACATATAATCTATTTCCTAAATGCCTTCTCTCCCTATTCCTTTCTGACTTTTTTTTTTTGAGTTTCTGAATAGTTTTTATTGTAGTAGTTATATGATAATATCACCACTAAAAGAAAAGTAATATGCAGTAGTTATGTTAGCATATATCTACATACACAACTACTAAGTAGCACGTAGTAGTTATATGATAATATAACTAGTGCATACTTATATAATAATATAGTTATATAACATATTATTATATAAACATACCTATATAATAACATAACTCTCATATAACTACTAAGTAGTATGTAGTAGTTATATGATAACATAACTATTGCATACTTATACAATAATATAATTATATAATAACATATTATTGTATAAACATACTTATATAATAGCATAACTATCATATAACAACTAAGTAGTATGTAGTAGTTATATAATAACATAACTACTGCATACTTATATAATAATATAGTTACCATATAATAATGCACTTATTGATCTAAAATAATCAACCATTTATTGCAGATACATAGAAATATTATGCAATGCTATAGATGCCATTTTTTTAGAAGATACTTTTACTGACTGCATTTTACGCCTTAATTTAAAAGTTTCGAATGGTTTAAAGTACTAATATTTCTGATAATTGCTTTTCATGTTAGTTACTTTACCAATTATACGTAAGATGTATTTATCTTATTTTCCTATGGTCTGTTAAATACCTGTCTCCCTTTTTTTCTTCTTTATGTTTCTCTACGATATCTGAAGAATCGGATATTTACAGAACATGAAAAAATAAATATAAAATTAACCGAAAACCTCTAAAGGGTTACTCAGGTCATGGAAACTTTTACTTACCAAGCATGTAGTTTATTTAATCAAGTCTTTATGGTCATGATACGAATTGAACATGCATTTCAAAATTGTGCATATTTAGGATTAAAATTGACGCTGTAATCTTATTAAATCAAAATATTTAGATAGACAAAATTTACTCTACCTAGGGGTGGTGCTATTTTTATATATTTTATTGTCTGCATTTAAGAGCACAATTTTTGTGTCACGTTTCATATTGTAAAATAACGCAATCTTTTTTAGCACTTAGCATACATCAAGTATTCCGTAATTAGCATTTTTGTACTCCCGTACTAGTATGTACCTTGTGCTGTATTCATGTGGTTATATATCTTAAGCAAGTTACATTAAATGGCTGTAATTCCATTAATGTGTTGTATTTATGCGATGTACTTATTTATGTGTCGTATGTGCCATATTTATGTGTCGTAGTTGTATTTATATGTATTTTATTGTATCAGTGTCTTCATTTAAGAACACAATTTTGTATAGTGTATCATACTGTAAATAACGCAACTTTTTAAACACTTAGCGTATAGCAAGTATTCCGCATTTAACATTTTGTATTCGGGTCCTGCATGCACCTTGTGCTGTATTCATGTGATTATATAGCATTGGTAAGTTACATCTATACATGTCTGTAATTGAATTTATGTGCTTTACTTATTTATGTGTTGCACGTGTCATATTTATGTGCATATCGGTGTAACCAACAATTATCTGTAAAACAAATGCCCTTGTATGGCAATGTAACCCACTTTTTAACTTAAGATCTGAATTAACTTCCGAGGAGGCCTCTTGCTGCTCCGGGGAGTTGTTGCCACTAGATAATAGAGGGCATGGGACACATGCCTGTTTACCTCTGGTATAGTTCGACCGCCTCATCCGCGACCATGAGCGCAAACACGCATGCGCCATTGGGACCGAATTATTCTCAAAATAGGGTGGATAAATAGAGACTTTTTACCCCTCCATTCTCTCTTTGCGAAGAAGAGAAGACTTTCACGTCGCAGCGAGTAATAACGCCCCTTTTGGACGAGTCTATGTGTTTTGGCAGAATGCCAGCCAGGGTTGCGTTTGAGACGGTCAAACTATAGCTATCAGGCGTCCCTGTCCTGTGCAACCTGTGCCGAAGGTGGTGTAAATGACAATTTATATTATGAGAGCGCGCATTGCAAAATGCAGTAATTCCTTACACACATATTCATATTCAAGACAGAAGAGAAAAAGTCTTAAATAAATAATAAAAGTAAAGCAACCTCCTGCTTTAGATGTTGAGTTTCTATGCTGAAAACTTACGCCTAACACAGGTTGTTGCTTCACTTTTATGATTTATTCATATTGTTGAAAACTCATTATAACTCAAATTTTTCCCCAGACATGCCTTTTCTCGCAGCATACGTTCTCCACAATGATTAGCAAATAATTTAATTTACACATAATTTTTATATCAAACATATCCAATGTCAAACACTTTCAGAAGTTTAAATGCAATTCCTAAGTACACGGATCTAATATTTTGCCTCGGAGAAAATTTCACTTTTTTTTCCTTTGTTTTTTTAATTTCATATTTGTAAACATGCAAATAGACTTAATTTTGGGAATATGAAAATGTTTTTCTTCTTCCTTTATATGTGCATAAGCACATATGTATACAATAATTTATAATTTAATTCCCTTTCTATTTTGGAAAACTTAGAACATCAGAAACAACAGCTAATTTGAAAGTAAAATCTGTTACACTATTGGAGAAATACATCATTATTTTCTTAGCTAATTGTTATCATGTTTTCAAACTGCTGAGAAAACGATCAAATTTCACTTGGTTTTCAATTCTTTTATTTAGTTTCGTGTTAAAAAATGGTGATTATAAACAAAAGCAGATTTTTTTTTTTTTTTCTGATCCAAAATTTAGCAAGAGAAATGAATCATAATTTTTTCGCGGTTAATGCATTCCTAACTTCAGACTCCTAAAGGTGACCATTGTTTCTGAGAACATAAAAAAATCGGTATTGAACATCATCCCTCTAAGAATACCACTTCTACAAAAGACCGCCAATCATGTGGAATGGTGGACTAGAATCGTCCAGAATGAACGTAAAACTGGTTAGCTATATTACTGAATCTAAAATGAAACAATGTTTCAAGTGGGGAATTTAAAACAATTTATCTGTTCTAAATTGATTTATTATAAGATAATTTTACAGCAGCGAATGTTACTTTTATCCATTCTTTCAACTTGCTATTAACCTGTGTATAAAAAGAGGTTAAAATCCGAACAATCCGAATTCTTCCATGTAATATGCATTAAAAATCACCTTCGATACATGGCAAAATTTGCTTTTAGAATGACCTTAGATAAGTATGCTTATAAAAAAGTAAACTTCTTAACTTTAAAAGTAAACTTCTTCAATTAACATGAGTACAGAAACGCCTATGTTCATCTTTTGGAATCGCAAATTTATGTTCACCCGCATACGGAAATTGCTATTTTGAATTTACTTAGCTATATGCAAAATTTCATTAATGTGGTCACAAAAATTCGCGTTTGCTTACAAGTACAGGCAAAGGTAAATGTATGGAGGGCACCAGCGATGCATCATCTGTCTTCTCACATAAACTAACACTAAAAATATTTAAAAAATAAAAATAAAATTTAAATTAAAAAATCTGCAAGCTTTATCAGAGTTTACAAAGAAAGGATGAGGAAATGAACAATGAAGCTTTCCAAAGGATCTGGAGTTTACATATTATGGTACATCGCGCGTGTCTGTACCAGTGCTCTTTGTCGATTCAGGGAACCCTTAGAACTCTAAGGTTGTTTTCGGAGAACCCCATCCTACCCTTAGAAAAATGTACCTTAATTTAATACTTGAAGTAGATTAACATGTTATAGGTACTTTATCTAAAGAAAATTAAAGAAAAATATTGCTTTTTTTATTAAAAAATTGTAACATAAATCTAACGAAATTTATTCGTTATAATAGCATTAGCTCTTGCTCCAGGTGTCACCAACGATTATAGTAGTTTAGGGCCAGGAATGTGCTTTTTTATTTTTATTTATACAAACTGTAGAAATCTAGCTTTGTTGATGTTACCTGCAGTCGCGTTTCCTGGTCTATATTTAAGTTCTTTTTTTTTGGTTGTTGCCACATATGTTCGGAAAAAATTTTCACTCAAATACGTTGTCCCCAATGGCATAAAAATGCTTATAGCTGTAGGCGAAACTTTAAACTTCTAGGTGTTCTACATGAGTCTACTGCCAAAAACGCTGGAGCTGCTCTTGCTTAAATTTTTAATATTCTCTTGTAATTTTCTGCAATTAGAAAAGAGGCTCTATTGTATAATTTTTAATACCATCATCTAAATTCAATTCAGTTTCCATTAGAAAGCTGTTTAGTTTTCCAAAGCACTGCACGTCATTAACTTTGACAAATTATGACCACAGGTTAAGTCTTATTAATCTTTAACAAAATGCATCTTTTTATTTTTTAGTTAATAAAGACAAGTAAACAATTTTAAGTGCTGTATAATTTTTTTTTTATTTTTTATTTACTTTTAGTTTCACGGAACCAATTAAATAGGCGCTTAAAAATTAAAAGTATTTAAGACTCTCCTACTGCTCACAACAGACGGAGTATTATTTATTAAAAATATCTTACATTTATCAGAAATTCTGCAAATTTATTGGAATATCTACAATCACGATGACTGAAATTCAGAGAGTGAATTAAGATGTCCCAAAATCCACTGTACACTGAAGCTTTTCACTTCCTTTTTTATACAGTTTCCTATAAGTTGCTGAATCTAATCGCCACCGAGATCCAGAAAAAGGCCGTACACACGTTTTTACCTCTTGATAAAGATTTTATGATTTATTGCACACTCCTCCCATTTTTATAACGATCCTAGCTCCTAAATTTCATGTCGATTATCCCCATAATCCTTACCCACAGGAAAAATACAGGCGGGTCAGATCATGCATGAGCTTGATTACTTAGTCAAGTAAGAGTAAGACTCTGAATAATATTACTTTCTCCTCCCTCCCGAAAAGAATGACCGAAAAGCATAATGCCGTTACATCGATATGAGAAGATGCACACCAGCAATTCTTCGTGAGTCCGTTCTTCCTAATACCGGATGTGAATGGAGATAAAGGTACACCGTTCTGGGTAAATCGTTTAATTGAAGGAAAACCGTAACTTAACTAGAATAACCTTAATTTAGCTTAGAACAATGCACTTGCAAATAATGACACACTAAGCATGGAAGACCCATGCTTGGTGGATCATTATTTGCACCCGCATTATTGGCCATAAAGAGATCTGATCATGAAGAGACATGCTCATAAAATCGTCGGTATTTTCAGTATTCCACAGCTGATTCTTGTGTCTGTAGTTGAGCTTAAGGCTGTGGATTTACGACTCATCATTAAAAAAATAGTATCAATAGAATGCACTCAGAAAGACTGTAATCTTCTGCCAAGAACGCTTACATTTCACATTGCAGTATTGGAAGAAGGTTTCACGCTCTTGCTTTTTCAACTAATGCACGATGAACACTATGTATATATGAACAATATTATTTCTGAGAATTACAACAAGCCATTTTTTTCTTTCATATTAACTTGCTGTGATTGTCATTTTATGGGCTAACATGGATTCATTTGTATTTTGTCCCAACTATCCGGAACGGTCTTCAATGGCAGAACTCATAAATGCATAATGGTATCGCAACCGAGAAAGAGGTTTTGAGGGCCGAAAAATGGGATTCTACTGCTTTTGTAACGCTGAATCTTAAAACACATTGCTTATTTTTCATTTTGCATTTGCTTCACAGTATACAATGTGTAGTTTTATTCCTTTCAATCAGACTGTAAAATTTTCACAATTACTTATATTTGACCTAATTTAATGTTGGAAGTTTTCACAAGAAATCCACAAAGTATTTTGTAGAGCAGATTGTATGGCAAAAAATTTCAGCACACTGTTTTAAAGCGCGGCAAAGCTCGAAAACGTGGCAGAGGTCTCGTGACGTAGAAGAAAATATAATTGGAAATCCACTTTTCTAATCCGTCTTAGAAGCTCCTCTCTCGGTTGCGATATCAATGTGAATTTGCGAATTATGTCTAGGGTGACTGCGAATGACCTGCAGAGGTGGGTTACTTCCGAAACTTTTCCAGTTTCCAAGAACTAGGTTCCAAGAATCAATTCCCATGGGTATTCTTGACGAAATTATAATGGAACTTGTGCAGGTGGTTCTCGTTTAATCTTAAATTAAATAATCTCTTCCAGTCCGGTCTGCATTTTGCATATTCAGAAAGCTAAGACATACTGCGCATTAGCCTTGAAAAGATAAAGGCAGTTAGAGACGCAATGAACTTCTGGTGGCACATCAATTCAAATCTTATTCATACCATTATGAAACTATCAGCGGACAATAACTTTTGACAGATATTTTGAATTAAGTTTCTGAAATTGAAGTTTTTTGGTACTTTGATTAATAGCATCTGAAAAATATTTAACGAGATATTATTACCTAACCCTCATTGCAATTCAAAATTTTTTAACCTTCTGAAAATTTTCAAAGAAAATAAGGAATACTTTTTAATTTCGGTAAGGTGCAGTACAACCCTATTGCAATATCTTTGATTCTTGGTAAAAAATTCGCAGTTCGGGATACACCAGAGTTGTTGCTCAGGCTCATATTTGTTCTTGTGCTATAATTCCAAGTTTTTACTTTGCCAGAGTTCGCATTTGTCGTTCGTATTTTTTACAGAAAAAGTAACTATGTAGATTAATAATAAAACAAAATCATCTAAAGAACAAGATTGTGCATATTGATTGAATGATTCAGGTACATGACTTTTAGCTGGCTTTAACAAATGCATTCTCTCCTTTTCCAGAAGGAAGGAATTTTTTAATATGATTTTCTTTCGCAAAATGCTATTTACTACTGCTATTTGGAAAAAACCTACAAGTTTTAGGTCTCCCAGTTAAGCAGAGATTTAACTAACTGAATTTTGAACTGAATTCTTATTAACTGAAATTTCTGCTTTATGAAACTTTTAGAGGTTCAATAAAAACTTCTAAAAGTTGCGTTTGGTTAAAAATGCTTTTCACAAGCTATCGCATGTTAAAGAAACTTACTTCGCTGGTAAAATTTGCAGACAGCACTTCAAAACACAAGCTTATAACTTATAAGTACGTTTCTGTATAGAACGAAGTTTCAAATATTTGTGCAAAAAACAGGAAATATGCTATCCGGAGAATTATGAAAAACCTTTCTAACAACTCTTTCTTCTTACAAAAGAAATATTTTAAACTGGACTTTTTAACGCAGCAATATCTTGGTAAAGATCTTTAAATCTTTGCAGATCATTGAAAGCATATGAAATGATTTTTCAATTAGAAATAAAAGGCAAACACTAAACTCGTTTTTATAGAAAATCCTACTTCATTATTATAACACTGTTTAATTCCAAAATACAAATGCAGTAGGTGAAATACATACAGTACGTAAATGAAGCGCGACCTATGAGACTGTACGTATATGCTTTTGTTATCCAGATCGAAAAGAATTTTTCAACCAGCTCTCACTCTCTGATGTTTGTTTGGTAAACGATTTCACCCCCTTCACAACATCAATTGGTTTAATAGTCTTTGGTTTTGAAAATTGCAGATATTGTAGCACTCGGAATACGGTATGTAATAACTAAGTCATAGAGTATTTTCTTCCTTCTTTTCGCATGCCTTCGCGGTATAATGGTAGCACATTTGCCCCCCGAACTAAAAGGTGTTGGGCCATAAATTCGTCACCATCAGGATTTGGCAGTTGGGGGCCCCTAAACCCCAGTCGCACATTAAAAGGAGGAGTACAGAAAGTATTTTCTATCTCCTTCCCACATGCCTTCGTGGTGTAATTGGAAGCACACTCTACGCGTTTTTGAGAGGTCCAAGGTTCGAGTCCCGGCGAGGTCAAAGCACATTTTTCTCGTCTCCTGTTTAAAAAAAAAAATTAATGACTCTCAAATTAGCAGATACGATGCCATCTTCATACTTTTTAACAATCTCCTATTCCACCTCCATGGTGACCCTAGCATCTAATAATTTTGTTTGTACCTAGACTCCTCCTGTTACCTTTTTCAAATCTCCTTGCTACGGAATTTACAAAACATGAAAAAACACAAAATCACTTGAACATTCAGAGTACTGGTTGTTTACTGAAGAGTAAGAACAGATGAACTGATGCTTATAGTAGTCGTAGCATTGTTTGAAAGAGGTAAACAAGCGTAGCGCACGCAGTAGTGACTAATTGAACTCGAATCATATTCCAAACAAATATTTTCGCGTTCAAATAGAACGTATGCCAAATGTGATGTATTCCAAAGCGGATATATACCGAGGTACCACTGTACTGTAAACTTTCATTGAAAGTTCATTTAAAATTTATTGACAGTTTTATTCTCTGTTTAAATTGCATAATTTAAAATAAAAGTGATAAAGGGTGGTGGGGAGGGTCCATCCTTTTATCTAAGAACTAAATGTGGAGGAAACTAATGAACAGCTAAGCGAATATTCGCTTTAGTTCAGGAACAGAGACGTAAATTCTAGAAGGGATAATTACCCTTTATTGCTTAAAATAAGAATTAACAGTTGGTCCCTTTCTCACGGCGTACAGAAAAGCCTCCACTTGGACTTGAACTCAAAATAATAAGACTTAATTAATGCTTAACTAAAGAGATATAGCCGAAGCTATCAAGATTCTAAGTAGTTGGCCTCTAAATATCGAACAAACTAGCAAAGCTATCAAGGGCCTGTAATACGGCCGAGCTTAGGAACACCGTAGAGATTAGTAGCCAAAAGGCAAACGCGCGCTTGTCAGAAACTCTGAGGATCTCTCTCGAAATCTTAGGTCTTAGCTCTTGGGTCATATTCATGTAAGTGGTGTACGACCCGGATGTCTTTACCACTCTGTTTTGTCCTTTTGGAATCCTTAATGAAAAAATCGAAATTCAGAAATTTAGAATACCTGTACGCAGCCGTGTTGCATCTCCAGTGTTGCGTTGGATCTAATTTTGTGGCAGTGTAGCATACAAAGCAATATATTGACAATCCTTGAAGCGCTATGGCAGCAGAGTCCATCTGATGTGAAATCGCGGCGAGATCTGGATATCGTAATGTTAAGGCACGCAGTAAAAGAAGTGGACGGTGCTTTGAAGCGTTCTTTCAAACAATCGGAGAATAGCGTTTCTGAGCTCTCATATATAATACAAAATCAAATTCTATACCCGCTTTGACGGGTGAAAAGTCTCTGTCCTGCTTTGCCAAGAGTAAATGAGCTAAGTAGAAAATTGAATTAAAATAAAATACAGGGTGTTTATAAAGTCCCGGACCCATTTTGATGTTTAATAACTCATAAAATAATAAAGATAGATTAAAATTAATAACATAAATGGTTAGATAGACTCAAAAAGTTTCATAACCCTTGTCAATGAACTTCCACGTGTGCTCCCTTCGTCGCACGGAGAATATCAAGTCGATATTCAGTTTCGCGCCAGGTACCAGCAAGCATGTCGGCATCCACAGAGGCTATTGCGGTTATAATTCTGGCTTTTAGGTCATTCATGTTCGACACTCTCCTCCTGTAAACGTTTTCCTTTACAAATCCCCAAAGGAAAAAGTCCAGCGGCGTTATATCAGGTGATCTGGGTGGGTAAGGAATTGGACCTCCTCGCCCAATCCATCTTCCTGTAAAATGGTCATTCAAAGAACTACGAACGATGGTACCCCAATGAGGTGGTGCACCATCTTGTTGCAAAAAGACATGTGGCTGAAGCTTTTCTAGTTGTGGAAATACGAAGTTTTCCAACATGTCTAAGTATACGACTGATGAGACCGTCTTTTCTGTAAAAGAGAAAGGCCCAATGACTCGGTCGTGCATTAGTCTACATCACACATTAACCTTTGGGGAATTCCTTTGTGCCTCACGGTATTCATGTGGGTTTTCAGATCCCCATATTCGCACATTATGGCAATTAATAGTTGGCAAAAACAAAAGAGAGAAAACTGCAATTAATAAGCAGACGATATTTAGAAAAGTACAGATATTTAGACTGGAAAATGAAATTATCTGAAATTAACCACACGCGCAGACGATATTTACAAAAGTAAAGGTATTCAAACCTGAAAAGGAAAATATATAAGTTATTCCATCAATAAATGCCATAAGTTTGTTTATATCTTCATTATTTTATGAGTTATTAAACATCAAAAGGGGTCCTGGAGTTTATAAATACCCTGTATATACATTATTTTACGCTGATCACCATTTTTCATTATGGTGTATCGTTCGTGGTCTCTTAAAACGCTGGTTCAGCGAATAGTCTTAATTCCCGATGTTCTTCACAGTTTCTCTCGAAGTCAGTGAAACTTCGACTTAAATACCACTCTTACTCATTTGCATTAAACGCGATTCTAAACACACATGCTGATAGGAAACTGTAAGCTGAAATTAGGATGACCAAGAAAGTAGCTTAAACTATGAGTAAAAATAACTGTTAAAAACTTAGGATAAACCTTACAATGGAGTTATGGAAATTTTTTTCAAGCCCATAAAAATTTAAATGCATCTTAGTAATATGGAATCTCTTATTATCTTATTGATAATAACAGCATAATTTTTAATAACAATGACACACTCATGAAAATATCATTAAATATTTTATTACTTTGCTGCAGTGCTGTGAAATTTCCTGAATTGTTCTTCAATGCAATGGAATCCGTAGTGTTTATCTCTGCAATAAAAATTTAAATAATTTAAAAAACATGTAATGACAAAAAAAAGATTGTAACAAGCTATCCTTGTATAGCATAAGAAAAATCTAATTTTTTTTTTTACATGTAAATTCATATTAACATTCTTTGAGTTTGACATAATTCTCTTATTCATTTCAAGCATATTATCTTAAAATATGAACATATATGTTTGTTAAATTTGAGCAAAAATATTAGATTCAGGTACAAATGAAGCTTAAAGAAGTTACAAAGATAGATTTCATTATGTATTTATATATAAAGCAGCTTAAACTCGACGACTGAATGTTTATTTAAATTCTGAAATTTCGTAAATATGTTATAATTTCTACCCATTTATTGTGAAATTAAATTCAATTATTAAGCAATAAACGTTTGCAGTTCTTCTTTTATGCATTTACTGGATATTTTGAAATTTCTCTCATAAAATTAAAATTTTAATTTAAAACTACATGTATTTCCTAATGTTAATAAAATAAAAATTACAAATTTCTTCAATATTGAATTTTTATTTTTGAAAGAAGCAAGACAGTTAAACAACAGAATAATTTTCTAGAAATAACAATTTGTAGTGTAAAAAGTTTTATTTTGCTTAAAAACCAAAAGTAGAGCGGAATATTTTCGTGCAGCTAACTTTTCTAATACGACCACCAGTGAAAGTAACTAATATTTCTACCAGTGGCGGCTCGTAAGAAGCACTGTGGAACTGCAGCACCCCCTGTTTCCACTTATTATTATTTTTAATATTTAATATAATGAGCCCTTTTTTCTTTAATTCTTTCTTTATACTTCTACAATATATAATCCTTAAACTTAATGTCAGTAGCCATCCTCCAGTTTATGAAAAAGGTACGAAAGTTTTTGTATGGAACTGCGCTTCACAAGGCTGTTCTGCGCAAGCGCGCACAGAAAGCAGCACTGTCGCTCTTGCAGTGCTGAAATTCTGGAAACGTGATTATTTCTTACTCCGCGCGTGTGGTAGTTGGCTGTTCTGCGTATGCGTTCTTAGGAAGCTTTTACGAGGCTGAGAGGGAGAAGAGCACTGTCGCTTTTTCAGTGCCGAATCTGGAGTGTCGTTGGGAGCTGGTTCTTTTTTTTTACTCCGCGTGTGTTGTGTTTAAAAATCATACACCATATTCTTGGTTAGATTAGCTTTCAGCTATTCTATTTGATTCATTTTTTTTTCGGTTCTTTTATTTTACAGAAAACTTAAACCATGTCCTTGCATCCTCAAGTAATAAATTCTGTGACTGTAAGTGAACTTCAAGAGCTTTCGTTTTCATGCGCTTGCAATGCTTTCAATATAGAAAAATTTCCTCAGTTGTCATCCAGAGATCGAGGAGAAAATTATTGATCTCTTCGCGCAAATTAAAACAAGAAGAATGGATTTCATTTTTAAATGACTAGGTAAAGCCTGAACTGTAACAATTTAAGTTAAAGTAATTGAGAAATGTTTAATTTTTCTTTTGTAAAATTTCATGGAAGTTTCAAAATAAATTTTCTTTTTATACATGTTTGTTTCCCTTTACACAGGTTTAAAACAAAGGTTAAATTTTTTTGGAACAGCACCCCCACTAATTTTAGCTACGAGCCGCCACTGATTTCTACGAACGTAAATAATCATCTTGAACATCAGCTTTGTAAAATAATTCCGCGGAAGACCAGAATCATCTGGTACTGTAAATAATCGTTTTAATGAGGGTTTACTGCATTCTCATCCAAACTGGATTACTGATAAAAAAACATATTCACTTTTACTATCATATTCCATAGATTTATTTTTATCGAAGCAATGCATTTTTAGTGCATTTTTACTGCCTATAAAGTTTACGAAAGTGGTATTACAGTACAATTCGCTGTTTAAGATTGCTAATTAATTTCATTCATGCATTTATTTAATTAGAAAACAACGTATTATATCACGTAAAGCCAACACTGTTAATGATAACATCTGGCATTTTCTACGTATCTATTATTACATATGTACAAAATACGATTGAAATAAAATCTTAATTTAGAAAATAAAATGTGATAATGAACTCGGCTATGTTTTCTTGAAACTTCTAAGAAAAGATGATTTTTCTTTTCTCCAGCAATTACAAAGGTAAGTCGCTGCGCACTTCCGGTATTTCATGGTTGGTCCTGATAAGCATTTACCTTGGAAGTGAAGACCACCCAGAGTGGATTTGAGATACGTGTATTATTGCCGCAGATAGTTGCAGTGTCTTTGAGCTTCCGAAAATATCTTAAGCAGTAAAATATTTTTCATTCTGTTACAAACTTGAAATATTAGCGATAATCAATGATAATATTTATAAATCTAATTACAGGAAATTAAATACTGCATATGAATAAAAAGTGATTGGCTTTGACTACCTAAATGAAAAAAGATTTCAAGTTGTAAAAAAATAATGGTATGTGCAAAATAAATATAAAACTATACCTGGCCAAGAAAGCACCTATGCTAATTCTGAAAGTTAAAACTTAGAGAGTGTAATAACATACATGTATTCATTATTCAGGCCATTTCGCTGCCTCGAATGAGAATTTAAATTTTCTGAATAAATATAAGTTGAACATATACAAAATTGAATGCATAATAAAAATAGATAAAAGCGATAAAAAGGCAAAATTTTACATTTTTCTGAATACGCTTAGTTTTCGCTCCAATATACATAATTTCTAACTAGTTCAGTCAGAAGATTTTTTCTAAGCATTCCCATTTTCTAAACATAACAAAACGAAGCCTATTTTATATTATCATATTAAAAATTATATTAAAAATTAATTATATTAAAAATGTGTAAGCGATTAAAGTATAAATTCTTATAAAAGCAATCAAATATTTTAGATGATTCTGCTTAAAATTTATCAACAGTTTGAAACTAATTTAGGCAAATTTGAATTGTGGCCTCAATTTTTGTATATAAGCATTCATTTCCTGTGTAGGTATCTATATCTTTTAGTTCTCGATCCAGCTACATTTAAATTGTTAAAATAATTCAACTGAGAACGCAAAACATGGGAAAATTGATCCTGACTTTACTTAAGGACAATTTTTTTTTTTTTGCCAGCTTGAAGACATTTTGTAGTTTTCTGGAAGATTCTAGAAACACGCATTTCGAGACCGTTTTTTTCAGAAGCTCGTTTGTCACCATTTAAATATGGCTCCGAGAGTCAAGAGAAGTCTATTAATACTCAGGTCTGGGAATCTGCGATTTAAACAGAGTTATCTAATGTGCTTGTAAGAAATTTTTAAGTTTTAAACTAACCAGTTTTGTTCAGTTATTTACCTTTTCTATTTTCCTTCATTTCAATTTTCTGCCAGAATGATATTTCAATTTCTCAAAATAGAGACAGAGAGAGCGTGTTCTACCTTTCGATCACGCTGTTTCGCTGATATTTAAGCTTGTATTTTACGGCCGTGCATATAAATTGTGGGGTTGTCTACGTTGGTGATAAGGCTAAGAGCCAGCAAGCGTTAATTACCCCTGTGAAGCTTCGGCTGATTATTTAACTTAGGTTTAATTTTATATTTTTATTTTGAGCTACATCCAAATGTATTGGCTAAGTTCATAAGCATCAGGAGTGCCTACCGTAAATCCTTTCTTGATTTGAATAAAAAGGTCTTTTCACCCTTCGCACGCCTTGTCATCGATACAGTTGAACTCAGCAAATAATAGCTTCGCAGTTTAAGTAAAGATCTATCCATCAAAAGTAAAGTTATTTCAGTTAGAATCTTACTTGCTCTTTAGTGTTTGCTCTGAGAGTGATATCTGTAATTTACAATATTTCTCTTATACTGAAGAAGGTTGAAGATTTCTGTTAGTATCTGCCTTCTCCTTGGTCAATTTACAGTAATATTTTCTGTGCACTGTATTCTTTTCTAATAAATGGTGAATTTCTTCCCGTTCATTTACAGTGATCATAAAGAGAGCCATGCATGAAGCAACATAATTTTTTAGACGATTAGATTTCAGCTTTTAAAATATTTTGAAATTATATCACGCTGATGTTTGATTTAAAACCATTAATAAAAGCACTCTTTGTGAAAATTTCCAACGTATTTTTGCATTAAAAATGCTATAATTCTCTGAAGCATGAACCCCTGATTAAAAAAAGCATTATAATATATTTAATAGGCCCTTATATCACGTTCGTAATTGCTTTGGAACTACGTAATTTTAGCAGATGTCCAATTTAATGAACATAAATATTAGTTAGAAAATATCTCAGCATGCAGCAGTAAGGGAAGAAGCTATTTCATCACTATCTTTTCTAACCATGATATTTTTGGATTAGGCTTATATATATATTCGACATGTGGCTATCATTAAAAATATATTAAATTTTTTCTCAAAAATACCCGAACTAATATTTCTCCCAAACAGACTAAAGAAGACTCTAGAAACATTGAAATAAATAATCTATGTAATGTTTGTACCTCCTTGGATATAAAATTATATCCAGCTTTTTAAATTTCTTAACTCGGTTTCTGAAACACAAATGCAGTATTTCAAATAGAATACAAATATGGAAAATATTAACCAAAAAAGAATCTGAAAGTTTTCAGGTTTTAAAGGTCGTCTAAAAGGGTTTGTTGAGGCTTTTTACGTTTTCGCTAAGCTTGCAGTCTACAAGTCTGATCGTACTAACCCCCCCTTTTTTTCTCATTTAGCTTTATTATTAAGCATCATTTCCCTCCCACTTACGCCATATACAATTCAAAAGCAAAATTGTAAAAAAATTAAAAGCAGCATAGCAATATACGTTTAGAATTTCCGATGCAGCGTTAAGTCTTGGCATATAGTTTTCTGTTTTTTGCAATCTTTTCTCAGTTCATCGTATCAGTGTTCAGTTTTCTTACTAAGATGGCTATACAAAACTTTTTTTTTTGTGTGTGTGTGTGTTTGTATTATTAACGTTTTGTGTGTTTATTTTATTTGTTATATATCATGTTCTTAGCTCTTACTTCATATAAAATTCGATTCAACAGCAAGCTCACAAAGTATTAAAAAGCAGCATGTCTTTAGAATTTCCAATATACTGTTTCGTGCTAGCGAGATAGAATTTTTTTTTTTTCTTTATCGTACAGTGTTACCACTGCTCGCTTTGAAATCGTTGAGTTTGTTAGTCAAAAATTCGTTAACGTTTTGCAAAATACAAAACATATAATAAACAAATTCAAAATTCGAGCTTCCAGATGCCCATGTTCGGATGGAGGAATATGTGATTCAAAATTGGATGGCTTTAGGTATCATTGTTTTTTCCCAATGGGAGAAACGTTTATGCATTCATACAGATTCTTCCTTATTTAATATCTTTTAATACAAAACAGGGGGATAATATTTGGTAGCAACAATTTGAAAAGTAATATGCCGTTTTAAATGATTCAAAGCAAATTGTCGTTTCAATATTAATATCCCATTCGAGATTAATGTAATAGTGTTAACCTATACTAACATTTAGCCTAATTATACTTTGATATAAAATTCTATTATCTACTGATATTTGTTTATGCTTTATTTCTTTAACAGAAGTCTACGTGCATAACACTGAATGCATCATTGCGGAAAATGTGCAGCGTAGAAAGCATTATCATAATTTTCTCTTACATGTATTGCTGTTCTTTAAATTTCACAGAAAAATAAGAAAACAAATTACGGGAAGTTTCTAAATTTTTAAAGGTTATTACCTATTCTAATCACTTTAAGGAACAAACTTTGTTTTCTGAGTTGGAAAACTAACAAATTATTAATATCTGTAAAGAATAACTAAACTAATAATTATCTACAAGTAAACTAATACGTTATTTATAAAGAATAGGTATGTCAAACTCTTAGAGATGATTTGGAGTTAATGCTTATGTAAGTTAATTGTTTTCATTCATTCTGAAATTGATTTCTGTGTTTCTCGGGAAGCTCTGCCTGCTATTATCCAGTTTCCCATAATCCTTTTTAGCTATGTTGCAATCTATTATGTCTCATTAAATAATATTTATTGGCATCAGTCTTTCGAAAGAGTATCGGATTTCCGGTAAATTTAACCAAATGGGATAAAAATAAGCTCTTGCGGTTATGTCCATATGAGCAAAGAATGCGAATAAAGGGGAACAAATATGTTTAATAACGTGAAACGAAAGTTTATGAGGTTTTTTTTTTTTTTTTTTTTTTTTTT
>KK116691.1:484126-519420 GCA_000611955.2 Stegodyphus mimosarum | reverse complement strand
TTTTTTTTTTTTTTTTTTTTTTGTTTGAGCGAGGTTTAAAGTTCTTAAAAATTTAACCGAAAAATAGGATTTGGTTCAATTTACAAAGAACTGATATATTTTCTTGTCATTATTATATGTTCTAGAACCTAGAGAAACGGGAGAAAAATTGTATGATTAAGATTTTATAAAAAGATCAGAAAAGAGAAGCGGAAAGGGTACGTGTTTTTGAGAATTTTTTTTTCTTTCAGGGAATTTTAATTTAGAGAGGTGTTAACTCATGAAATATTCTACATTTTTTTTTTCAAAACTTGCAGTTGCTTTTAAAATTTTTTCCTTTTTTCTTCATCTTTCCATTTTTTAGAGCTTGATATGTTCTGAAAGGTTTCTTCATTTTTTAGGGAGGGAAGGAAAAAGAAGAGGAGAGAAAGGAAATGACGGCAGACTAAGAAAAATAATTAAAATTTTTATTAAGTTTAATTATTTCAGAAAGCCTAAGACTTATGTATGGCTTATATCTACGTATCAGTGAAAATCAGAATTTTTGTAAGAATATAAAGTACCGAAACTACAATTGGCACACTAATGAACAGAGAAATCCTAAAAAATGTTGAAAATTTATTTCAGCGTATTGGATAGTATGTTAGGTTAGACTGTTTGAATATGGTAAAGCATACGAAAGATATTTACTAAAGAGGAGGGATGCTTTCATGGAAGAATTTCTAAGGAAAACTCTTTCGTATTCACTATTTGATAGCATAAGTAAATGTAGCAGACAATCTTTTTACATAATACAGTTTTCTTCAGCAAGTTTTTAAGCTTGATTGTTTTATTATGCCTTAATCTGGCATTTTTATTTTAGTAATGTATGCGTTATATAACATTTGGAGAAACGATGTGGTTGAATACTCAAGTATCGATTATTTATTTTAGTCGGGCTCCTCTGAAGAGCTTATTAGATTTTCAAAGCCAGAAACAAAAAATCAGGTATGCTTATAAATATGAATTTTCTTCCAACTTCCAGCCGGACGTGCCGCTAGTTACACCCCGACAGTATGCACGGGGAAAGACAATAATTCTTTATAAAATTATTCTCAAGTATAGAGCAATTTTGGTTTCAAATTTTTGTTAATTTTTATAGTGATGTGCGTGTATTTGGGAACGAGTGAATCCTATTTCTGAGCTTAAAAACTGTGTTTCATTTTCAGCTTCATGTTTTGTTATTACAGTATTTTACGTGTCCAAAATTCTACAAGTTTCCGAATATACTTGTGAAAAATGTTACAAAGTTTTGCAAGAGTAAAATTTTTTACAACCGAAACATAAAATATCTTGCCCGCTATTTTCGTTTTGTATTGTGGCAAAATAATAAGTCAAATGATCAAATCGTAAGATTTATTTTAGATAACATATTATTCCTATGTTGATTCTTTCCTGTAAGATCTACTTCTTCTGTCAGCTTAACGAGAATGCAGACTGTATTGATTCTGAATAATGAACAACTATGCAATTATAGCTTTTACAAAGAACAAGGAAAGCTGTTCCTTTAGCAAGCTGTCCATTCATATGTCGATTTGGATTTTGCTGAGCGTTTTTTTGCATTTGATATCACTTATGCAAACATATCATGATTAGTTGAAGAAGGTAATACCTGTCGTTTTTATCCTTGAAGTTTTTGAAATTTATGTACCTGTTAACATATAAAATGAAATGATTTTGAACCTATGAAAATGATTTTGGTTCTGATATTGCCAAAAATTGTAATTGGTTTCATATTAAAATATGAATTTACTAATATTAGTAACTTCCATACTTTAGAATCGTGAATTATTACGCTTTTTATTAAAAAAAGTTCTACTAAAAGCTTCTTTGCATTTTTTTAAAAAGCTTTTTTACTAACATTATGAAAGAAATAAATATGAAAATTTAATTAAATATGGTTTAAATAAATTTTTTGAAAGCAAGAAGTTTCAGTATTTAGCAGAGAGAATTTCATTTTTACGGAAAGCTTGATAAATGAATTTTAGAACTTTATTATAAAAACTAAAATAGTTTCTTTCATGTACTTATTTACTTAACCGTTTATTAACACTAAGTTTTCTAAATCTCATATTTCATTTCACGAAGAATCAGATGCAAAAATCAAGCACTGTGTATTTTCAAAAATTAACATTATGTTTTAAAACAAACGAGTGTATTTTCATAAATATTCTTGCTATGTTTAAAAGGAATTATAGTTTCCCCCAATGCTTGTTTTATGGTGTAAGTGTTATCATAGTGCTTGCTGTTATCACGTCCATCTAAACATCTTTGACTAGAACATCGACAGTACTGTTGCGTTCTACGGGTTCGTAAATTTGGAGTGATTGATGACAACACTTTGTAGTGACATTATGTATCTTTCGGCTTCAGGAAGCTGAAGAAATGAGCAATGCCTCCGCCGAGACTCGAACCACGGACTCTCGAACACGCGCCTAGCGTGCTGACCACTACACAACGATGGCATGCTAAGAAAGCGGGAGAAATACCTTATAACTTGACGAAGAATGAAAACACAATTTATTGGCCAGTATTACTCAGGAGAGCTCCAAAAACACGCTTACAGTCCTCGAAAACTACGACAAACACGCTGAAACAATCAGCAACACGGCCTTTAGGCTACCAGGCTCTTCTCGTCCGGCTTTCATCTCAGCCCTCATCACTTCATATCCAGCTCTTATCTCATCATATCCAGCTTTTATCTCATCATATCCAGTTTTGATCTCAGACTTCATCTCTTCATATCCAGCTTTTATCTCATGATATCCGGCTTTGGTCTCAGCCTTCATTTCTTCACATCCGGCTTATATTTCTTCAATTTTGGCTTTTACAGCTGCTAAGAAGTCCGTTAACTTCACTTCCTCCGTCATGGCTTTTTCCTGTAGGCGGGTCACTATCATGCTCTCGCAAATCGTTGTTGTTGCATTCGTTGTTGCATTCTTACGGGTTCGTGGATTTGGAGTGATTGATGACAGCACTTGATGAAAACAAAATTTATTAGCCACGTTTACAACTTCAAAAACACGTTTACAGTCGTCGAAAAACTACGACAAACACGCTGGAACAATCAGCAACACAGTATTCAGGCTATGAGGCTAAAACGGTGAAGACAGCTTCATGGAAAAGCACTAGAGTACAACTCTCGACTCGGTTCAGTCGTTCTCGGAACTCAACGTATTCTCGAGACTCTCCACACCATAAATCGCGATGCACTTGACGATACACTCGGTAGTCTCAACAATGCACACTCTCGATGCACTAACTCGCGATACACTCAATGACCAGCTCGACACTAGACTGTTACTCCGCATACAGGCAGGGTCTATGTAGCTTTTGGCCTGCCTTCGAGAACATTTTGGCCAAACCGGTTAGAATGTTCTTCATCCGTCTACGACATATCGGCAATTTTGTTGCCGAAAATCACCAAATGAGAGATTTTGCGCCAGATATGACAACCCTGCCTTCACTTGCCATTTTCGGGTAACCCTAAACCCGTTTTGCGAGAAAGCTATCTTACCCCTTCTGGGCACTTGGCAACAGTATGTGTTCCAGGAATACAAACCGTTAACAATAAAGTGCTGGGCACCATTTAAGTAATGGGTACTGTAAAAATAAAGAATGTGCTGAAAAAATTTAACATATTACGTATACAGTGGCTGCCGAACTGAATATAGAGGACGATACTGCGTCACAATCTAGATTTCGTCTGGGGTGTCTAATGATCCTTATGTGGTGCCGAATTAAATATGGTGAATGACAACTCGACATCACATGGCTCTGGCGCCGCTCCTCTATAACCCTTTGAGGGGAGAAGAATATAAAAGTTATCGCATATTTCCATATGTGCTCTGTTAGTGTAACTGATTAGAACTTTCTGTTTGTAAGATTTGTGGTTTGAAACCCAGAGAGGGCACATTTGCTTTCCCGTTATTCTTGCCACAGGAACCTTATAAACTCTACTACTATTACTCGATAATAATTTTCAAAATTATGGTAAAATTTATCTAGAATGAACACCTGTGCAAAAGCTAAGATACTCAGGGAATAAAAATTAAAGACCATAATAGAAATGCTAAAATGAACAATAATAACAATAACATGTTTAGAGTATAATGCAGTATGTGTTTAACTTAGCATTTTAACTTCTGTCTTACCTGTCGTTTCATTCACATTTTCATCTGCTTTCTGAAAAAGAGGGAAAATGATAAGCGACGTAAATAGTCCTTAAGGACTTGTTCACGCATGAGTTTATTGAACTTAACTCCGAGCTTAGTAAAATCAATAATTTCCTTGAACTGCTTAATAAATGCTGATAATATCTGAGGATTGAAGACTCTAACAGTTATGAAGAATAAGAATAATCTTAGTAGATTTCATTTACCCAAGCAATTTGATTAAAGTTCTAATTATATTAAGAGAGATTATGTAGAGTGAAAACCAACTAATGTTTCAGCTTAATTTCTGTCATTGTCGTAGATAATTACCAGGCATTGTTTATATGTTCTCAAACCGCTGATGTGATGATTTTGATTTCGCATTTCAATTAAATACGAGGGTAAGTTGAAAAATAAGTTTCCCCTGTCGACTGTGGTCAGAGTTGTGTATGAAAGTCAAAAAATAGAATGAGACATTAAAGATATGACATACCTTTATTTTATTATTCTCGTACGAGTACGTTGAGACATTTGTCATATCGCTTGATAAGCTTCAAAAAGTCCTCCAAGAAAAATTCAGGGCTTTGCATATGGAAGAAGCGTTGAACGGCTATGGGCGAAAGGCGACACAGCAGGAAAACGCGCAAGTCACCGATACACCATTGGGTAGAGGTCGCTGCAAATCAAGCAGATGGCGCTGTTGCAGTGCCTGCGCAAAGCGGAGACCAGCCTCTCATTTGAGCCCCGGTAGGTATGGAGAGAAGGTGCGTTTTGAATTCGTGGTCAAAGGAGGAAGTGAGAGCGGTTATCCGCCATGAATGGGCACGTGGAGTATCAGGAACAGAAATTCATAAAAGCCTCGTGGAAGTCTATGGGCCAGGTGTGATGTCGAAGCAAATGGTGCGGAGATGGTGTCGCACATTCAGTGATGGACGTCAGCAAGTGGAGGACATACCGAGAGCTGGACGGACGCGCACGGCCACTACAGATGCAAATGTCAGGAAGGTGGATGACATGATTAGAGCGAACCGGCGTATCACCATCGATGAAGTAGCGGAAGAACTTGGAATCTCACATGAGCGAGCTCAAAACATCATCCACGACATTCTTCGATACAGAAAAGTGTCAGCACGATGGGTGCCCCGACAATTGACCTCGACACACAAGGAACAACGCATGGGGGTCAATACTGGAAGCAATACTTTGGAAGCAATACTGAAGTGAAACAAGCCGTTCAACGCTTCTTCTATATGCAAAGCCCTGATTTTTTCCTGGAGGGCTTTTTGAAGCTTATCAAGCGATATGACAAATGTCTCAATGTACTTGGTACCTATGTGGAAAAATAAAGGTATGTCATATCTTTAATGTCTCATTCTATTTTTTGACTTTCACACACAACTCTGACCACAGTCGACAGGGGAAACTTATTTTTCAACTTACCCTCGTAGTAAAGTAACTTGAGGTTCAGATGAAGTTATTATTTTGTATCATAACAATTTTTATGACTACTAAATTTGTCTCTCATTTGAATAACATGATAAATGGTAGAAGTCCAAGTAAAAGCACAGAGACTGCCGGAGAAAATAGAGAATATTTTCAAAAATAAAACTTAATGGACATTTACTTCCTGAATAATCGTTTCTCAGCAATGTGGGAATTGTGGTGGAACTCATTCATTATTTAAATATCTCATTGCTGAGAATTACTATATCTAGTGTGTACTTCCGAGGATGACCGATATTACGTCTTTTAGAATTGAAGAGGCCTTACAGGGACGTGGGACCCACAACCTTTATTTAGGACTACCAGTCAGCTTTCGTAAAAGCAGTGTCCAAAGCGGTATAAAAAGGACAGAGAAAAGATAACAGTTGAAATTCTTCAATTTTAATACTAATACGACACATACAAAAGTTCTTAATATAACTGAAGAACTTATACACTCATGTCCATAAATTAAGGATAATTCGGAGTCACGCGGAAATCGAACTCTAAAATAAATGCATCACCTGTAAAATCACTACACACATCTTCAAGAATCATATGCAAATTTCAAGAAGTAACCAGATGACACCGATGGTACGTCGCAATGACGAGAGTGTAAGAGAGTGATATATAAGGAATACACGCAAAGAAGTAAAATTGTTCGCAGGCGCTTTATAAGCATTTCAGTGCAATAACCGAATAGTTATGACACAAAAGACGCATTTGGATGACTTTTTAAGTGGTAGAATTATCGGCCATCTGGAATGTGGACGTACTCAACTGGAAGTATCAGACAAACTTGGAATTGCCCAGAATGTCATCTCCAGGCTTTGGCAACAATTCCAAGATGATGGTAATGTGAGTAGACATTACAGCACAGGTCGCCCCAGAGTTACAACGCCGAATGAGGACCGGTATTTGGCAGTTACTGGCACAAGAAACAGGCGGAGCACAGCCTCAGACCTGTCTCGTCAGCTCTCTTCAGCCACTGGTACGACAATTTCAAGGCAGATCGTGTACAGACGCTTAGGGCAGATTAGGGTAGACCTGTCAGATGCGTTCCACTTACTGCAACTCACTGTCGCCTACAGTTAGCCTGGAGTAGAGAAGATGCATTGTAGACACCGCAACAGTGGGCTTGTGTGATGTTTTCCGACGAGTCCATGTTCAGCTTGCAGTATGATTCTCGCCGGACTTTCATATGGAGAGCTCCAGGTACCCGTTACCACCAAGAAAACATCATTGAACGACACCGTTACGGTGGTGCAGGAGCGCTCGTTTGGGGTGGAATTATTCTGGGTTCCAGAACTGACCTGCATGTTAAAATTGGAACCATGGCAAGCCAAATCTATCGGGACGTCATTCTGGAACAACATGTTTTGGGGCGCCATGGGCGCACAATTTGTGTTTATGGATGACAACGCCCGTTCTCACCGTGCAAACATCGTAAGCGAATGACTTCAATCGGAGAATGTCACCCGTATGGACTGGCTAGCATTCTCACCGGACTTGAATCCAGTAGAGCACGTGTGGGACATGCTTGGCCGACGAGTTGCAGCCCGTCAACCTCCTCTTACATGCCTACCGGAACTTCGGAGAGCATTGCTTTTTGAGTGGTGTAATATCCCCCCAAGATCAGATCGATAATTTGATACTCAGCATGCCTAGGCGTTGTACGGACTGTATTGCATTTTCTGAGAGACATACAATGTATTAACAATCATACCAACCATGTAATATTGGTTTTTCGTAAATAAGTTTTTTTTGTAATTTACTCGAGGGAGAAAAATTCGCTAATTTTTTTTATAATATCAAACATATAGCATCTTTTTTTGCTCTTTACCTTTTGTTTAATAAATAAGCTTTACAAATAAGTCAAATTTCTTTTGCTTCTAACTCTTCCTTTGCCTGATTTTGCGTTATCCTTAATTTATGAACGTGCGTGTATTTGTTATCTTTACTTTCAATGAAGTAAAGATTTCAATGAAGTCTTCTCTGGAGTATTTCTACTAGAATAATTATACCTAACATTCTTTCAGTAGATGTTAAAGTCTTTTTTATAAAATTATTGCTGAAAGAGATTTGGTACGTTCTGAAAGAAGGTGTCACACATCTTAATTCAGCCGGAACAAATTTTGCTGTTGAAGACAGAACATTTGAACAGACAGAACTGGAAATGTTCTGTCTTCTCTGGAGTATTTCTAGCTAGAATAATTATACCTAACATTCTTTCAGTAGATGTTAAAGTCTTTTTTATAAAATTATTGCTAAAACCTCGGGAATGTTGCTGATTGTTAAAACACAATTTACATCCTTTTCTTGAATCACTCGATAAATTCTTCTACTCCGTTAAAAATATCGGCACCAAATTTGGCGTCTATACTCGTTTTGCCCCATAGTCACCAATGTTAGGTTAGGTTATTTGAATATGGCAAAGCAAATGAAAGCTATATGCCTAGAAAGAGGGATGCCTTCATGATGGACTTTCTGAAAGAAACTAGCTGGCATTCATGTTACAAATGTGGAAAACCGCGAAACCTAACCATACAGCCACACTGTTTGCCAGGGATCGAATCCGGTTTAAACACCCAGCATTTTTAGTGGTGTTAAACACACGGCCACTGGCGGGGTTCTCAGCCACCAAATCTGAAGGAAGTTCGAAAATGATAATAAAAAACTGATCGTTCTTTTTATATTTATTGAGAAGCGATATTAATCTGGAACGAGAACAAAGGAAATAGTAGTTAAATGAGAATAGTTTTCAAAAAACAAAACAAGAAATATGATTTTTTTTTAAAATTATTCTGCAATTTAAAGGGAGTTTTATTTTGCGAAATTTGAAAGCAGCCTATCAAAAGTCAAAACCAAGAAAAAATATTATAAACATTTACTAAGTGCTTGATAAATGACAACTAAACAAATATAAATTGATCTAAGTATACTTAATTATTTTGATTTTTTTTCTGCAAATTTGCTTTCATTGGTTGTACTATATTCATGTTTCTAGATCAGGGATAACCAAACCGCGGCACGCGTGCCACAGTGTGGCACGGCGGAGTTTTAAGAGTGGCACGCGAAGACTTGTTGAATTAAAAGACTTGAAATAATAATAATATCGTCTGTATTCACTCCGTCCTTAGATACACTCTTTAAATTCATTAGAATAAAATAATTCAGTTTCTTTGCAAAATGTTAATTGTAACCCAAATGAAATCCATATCCAAATTATTGATGTACAGCAGCACACCACACTGAAAAGCAAATATAAGGAACTTATTTCAACTGCAAGGGATCCAAATTATATTGAAATTTGGAAATTTCTATCAACAAGCAATTTTCCAAATATACACGATTTGGCTATTAGATATTGTTGTATGTTTGGATCAACACGTGTTTGTGAACAAATGTTTTCCATTATGAACACAATAAAATAAAAATATCGTTCAAGATTAATTGACATGCACTGAAAACACAAAATTTTGTTAGCGTCTTCAAGGACTAATCCTAATATAGAAGACTCGGTTAAAAAAAAAAAAAAAAAAAAAGAAAAAAAAACTACATATTCAAAAACCACATTAATTAAGTACTGACTATTTAATAGTTATTTAAAATTAAATGTCTCAAATTATTAATTTTTATTTTATAAATAACTGACTGAACTTTTAAAAATGTTTATTAACAATAAAACCCTAGATTGTACTTTTGTTTTATTTATTGTTTTTTAGATGTCCATTTGTTAATTTTTTTTTAATGTCCGCAACTCAGACTTACTTAGAAAAATGTACTATTTGCATAAACGTCCCACAACCAGCCTAACAATTTTGTCACCTTTTTATATTTTTTAATATGTTGGAAAAATTAGAAGTGGCAAGCATCTTTTTTTTTTTTTCCCAGGAAGTGGCACTCTTCGCAAAAAGGTTACCCCTTCATGTTCTAGAGATATTTGTAATATGAATTTTAAATTTCGCGTTATCAGCGCTGACATTCACAACTTTAGTCATACAGCTAACCAATTATTTCTAGGCCACATAAAATTAAACTTGTGTTGAAGTTATTTACATGTAGTCTTTTGTTTATTTTTTAACTTATTATTATTAATTTGATTTCAATAATACCAAAAAATAATACATTAGAATATATAATTCTGAAGAAGGTATTAATTTAGATAAATGTCTACAACAGGCCATATTACGAATAACATTTAGCCTATAACATAATGGCTTCGAATATTTTGCAAATGTACAGATTTGTAAACACTAAACTCAAAACGGCTTGCCGTATAGACGCAGATAGATTAAGTGTTCTTTGTTTATTCTTCGAATTAGGCTTAATACGGATTAGGGTTTTAAAAATATGTCAATATGTGTTACATAGTCAGTTTCACTATTGTGTATAATAAAAAGTAATGCTTTAATTCAATTTCAGTATAATAAAAACACGTGATGCTTTAAGTTTTATTCAAGTAATAAATGATTTATTTATTTCATTTTATTACAGAAAACATGAAACCTAGGCTATGCGTTTGTTATTAGCAACTGAGAACGTATGATGTGTTTTATTTTGTAAGAGTAAAAAGTACTTCTTGACTATATACATACAATTTTTGAAAAATACACAAGGACGAAGAAATAAAATTTCTTCTTTTACACTACATTAAACTTCCTTTCAGTAAAAGTATTTGTACTGATTTTGTTGCTCTCCCGACAGAACTGCACTATATTTTAATACAGAAGCCTGAATTTTGGGCCACAGCTTTCACCTTTCTGGTTTTCTCATCGTAATCGTTTAAAGTCTTCAACTTCCGTTAATTTGATATTATCCTGTGAACACCCTGCATATGATTTTACAAGTTTTTGTAGCCAGATATCTTTCAAACGTAACTGTTGTCATTAGGTAGTCTTACCACGTATGTATAAGTGCACCATACAGCAACAGTCTCCAATGTGCACATTATTCTATTAAGAGTACGTGTTTTATAAGGTATCAAGTTGAAGTAATGAAAAACGCATTAAATTTAGAGGAATAGTCCCAGTAGAAAAAGAGGTAGCCCCCCCTTTTTTTTGTGCAGAATGTACCTGTGGACAATTTGAAATTTTCATGTCAGTCATTTATTGATAGATAGCATAAATATTCAAAAAAATTTTTTCTACTCCACAGTTTATTTTAAAAGACATTCCTTTATATAATCCTATAGAATACGTGAGGTACGGCATAAAACATAAACGTGCAAGTATAGCTAAAATTCTCTCTAAGAGCTTCTTCTTGTTTCCTCAGCTTTATTTAAGATATTTCGTGCTAACATATTTTTCTCGAACATAGGAAAAAGCCATATTTGTAAACTTCTGTTATATCGGAATTACAGCATTCAGCTTTCATAGGTCTTCTAAAGGTGGGGCTGTTGGAGTGCATATATTGTAGGAATTGTGAACACTTGAAGACCCAAAAAGTAGAGAAGTATTTCGTTCCACCTTTTGTGGTGCTGGAATGAACTGCGTTTGTTGTTGAAATTTTAGATGTTGCATATCACCGGAAGATATAGTTGGTACGTGATTTTGTTCAGGTATCAGGTCTAGTGGAATTTGAGTATCTTTGGATCTACGCTTTCTGAAGCGTCGGAAGACACAGCAGTATAAAAGCCCAACGCAACTAAGAACGACCACTAGACAAGCAGTCGTGATGCCAATGACTGCACCTGTAGACAAGGCACTCTCCTTGCTTTCTTTGGCAATGAACGTTGAATCATGAACGTTGCTGCCGTGACCTATATGAAAAAGGAAGCCTTTTCATTTTAAGGCAGATGAACAGAAGCTTTTATTAATGAAAGCAAAATATGGTAGGTATTTAAATATTAAATATTTTGATACTACGACACTAAGTTATCTATTTTGAAAGAAAATTGTTTTAGCATTCGGTATTCCTATATGCATGCTAAATATGAAAACTTTTATCAGAAACCTTTCATTTCGTTATATAAAGTTTCTTATTCAACAAGGAAATTTAATGTATTTCTGACGAAATCGAGTACCTCGAGATTCTATAAATACATTATTCTCAGTGTATGTGTAACAGTGAAAAAGGGATTACGTTTGAGTAGGGCGATCAAACAAACTGTTCGAATAAAGAGATTATCTGCTGAATACATGCATCACCCCAAGGTTATTTGCGAAATATGTCTCTTAAACTTGAATTATTTTTTTTCTGACCAAAATATACATTGACGAACCAAAACATTACTACTACCACGACAGTTTTCAAGGAACTCGTCTGGATGATGTGGAGGGCATGTGATTAAGTGCGAATGGCATTTAACTGCTGTTGGACAAGGTAAGGAATCAGTCTTGCACTTACTTTTGCAATTGATAGGAAAGACTGTTGATCTGAGCTAATTTGATAGAGGCAGATTGTAACAGCCCGAAGACTTGGAAGGAGTATCTACGAAACTCCACGACTGGTAGGTTGTTCACGATTTGTCATTGTTAGTATTTATGCAAAGGCGATAAATGACGGAGAAAACAGCAGTAGATGCCAAGGTGTTGGACTTCCAAGTGTCATTAAAGAAAATGGACGTCGGAGAGTGTCCTGTTTGGTACAGCAAAATCGGCGCCAGGCAGTGGCTCAGCTACCCCACTGCAATGCAGTTTCAAGTGCAAGTGTTTCGGAACACACAGTTCAGCGCACGGTGTTGGATATGAGACTGCGCAGCAGTTGTCTCACTCCTGTACATCTGTTGGCCGAGCATCATTGTCAACTATGCCGATAATGGACCGGAAACATCGAAACTGAACCATGGATAAGTGGATTACCTGGTCGGAAGAATCACGATTTCTTGTTCGTCACGTCGATATCGTATCAGGCTAAGCCGTCTCCCAGGCCAACAGTTGCCATACAGGTCATACACAGTATGGTGGTGGCGGTATTATGCTTTGGAGAACATTCTTACGAGAGGATCTGGGACCCTTAGGTTTGGTAGACCAGACCATGAAAGCTGCGGACTATCTGAATTATAATTATGAATCAGTTACACCCTCACATGGCATCTGTCTTCCCAATTGGAAATGGAATCTTCAAGCAGCACAACACCCTATGTCACATGGCTCGAATTGTGTTGGAGTGGTTCGAGGAGCATAAGGATGATTCAAGTTTAAGTTTATTCCAGTTTAAGTCCTGGCCATTTAACTCGTCGGATCTTAACCCGATATAGCACATTTAAGATGTCATGGAGAGGTAGCTCAGAGCTCAAAGACTACCATGTTGGAATATGTCGACTTTGCGTGACCGTTGTTTAAATATTTGATACAACCTGTCTCCAGTCATCTACCAAGATCTTGTGGCAACCATGCAAAGGCAAGTTGCTTTTCTGGGAGCTGTTTTTCTGGCCAAAGCTCGCGCAGCGCGTTATTGAGTTGGTAGTCATAATGTTTTGGTTCTTCAGTGTATATCATTCTGCTCATCTAGAAATACATAAAAATCAAAATTTGATGTCTGAAGAAGCGAAACCAATAAAACTCATGCAAAGTAATAGTACATACATTGATTATGGGATTAAAGTATAACATAAAAGTGCAGTGAAAAAATAATCAAATTTGTAGTGTTTTTACATTAGCTGCATTGAATGAACTAAAGCTAATTAGAAGATTTACAACTGAAAATACCTGCAGTTATGTAATACAAATTCCGAAAGATTTTCGAAGTTAATGGGGTGTGCATTTGTATATGAGAATATTCATATAACTGAATTCTTTACTTTGGTAAAGTATTCAGTTTACTATCTGCTTAACTTTTAGACTGTCAACTTGACCGCAATATAATAAAAAATAAATTTTTATAGAAAAGTAAGAGTGGCTTGCATTTAAATGAATATATAACATAGATAAGAATTTTTATAATTAATTTATTAATTAATAGCATATTAATTAACTTATAATTAATAATAGACTTTACTTAAGACTATCGAGGAAAATTATTCTTAAAGAGAATAGAACCCTAAAAGTAGGCCTTTGTAGACTAACAATTTATTCCTTTTTGTTTGTTTACTTTTTTATGTGTAAGATTTTAGTCATTAATTTTAACTGAATAGCTTTCTTTTTGAGAGTGTAGAACCGTATTTTTCATCGGCATAAATTTAAAGTGCATACAGATTAAAATCGTTTTGAAAACCCGAAGAAGCGTTTTCCGTGAAATATCGAAATTATTGAAATACACTGAACTCTGATAATGTTTTTGCTTATTTAGATATAAGAAATGGTTAAAAAATTCAAAAAAATTATTTAACCTTTTAACATTACATTTAAACATTATGAGAAACACCAAGAGTTCCAGGTTGAAAGATTTTCCTTGTTATTAATCTTATAAGCATATTATATTCTTTATGCCGTAAATTACATAAATAATATAATTTGAAAATTGGTCTCTCTCTCTTTTTTCCCAGTCCAAAAGGGCTTTGTTCCTGAAAGACTATTGTTTTCGTTTTTCGATTTTGCGTTGGAAGCATTAAAAGTCTGAATCTCTTTCCACATTGTTGCCACAAAATATTGCAACCCTGTATTATATTTAAAAGAAATTAAATAATGAAGAATCTGCATAAATGTATGTATATTTCTCCAAATGTGATAAAAAAACGGTACCTAGAGCCATCCAATTTTGAATAATGTACATTTCCACCCGAATATGCGCATCTGGAAGCCCGAATTTGGAATTTGTTTTATTATCTATTTCATATTTCGTAAAACTTTAAGGAAGTTTTGATGAGCAAATTCAAACGATTTAAAAGCGAGCAATGGCAACACTCTACGGGGAAAAAAACTTTTTATCTAAACCGTGCGGAACTGTGTATCAGAAATTATAAAGATAGACTCATTTTAAAATTATTTTGCGATATTGCTGTTGAACTGAATTTTATGATTTAAGTGCGAAGAACATGATATTTAATAAATAAAGATAACACACAAAACGTTAAAAAACGTCCCTTAGGACGTGATTTAAAGTCTGAAACCCTCCAGATATTTTTTTTTTAGTCCAAAGGGGCTTTCTCCCTGAAGGACTAAATTGTTGCCACCAAATGCTATCGCTATGTATTATATTTGAAGAAATTAAATAATGAAGGATCTGCATAAATGTATGTGTGTTTCTTGCATTGTAATAAAACAACGGTACCTAAAGCCATCCAATTTTGAATGACGTAAACCTACTGCAAATATGGGCATCTGGGAGCCAAATTTGAAATTTGGAATTTGTTCTATTATCCACTGCATATTTTGTAAAACTTTGATTAACAAACTCAAGGACTTCAAAGCGAGCGATGGCAATTTTTTTCAGAAAAAAAAAAAAAAATTATCTCCAGCGCGTGAGACTGTGCATCGGTAATTCTAAAGATGGGACGAAGACTCTAATTAAATTATTTGGCGATATTGCTCTTGAACTGAATTTTATGGTTTAAATACGAAGAACATGATATTTAATAAATGAAGGTAACACACAAAATGTCAAAAGAACGCCGCTTTGGACGTAATTTTAATTCTGAAACCTTTCAGGGTATTTTTTTTTTTTTAACGAAAAATCTTTTTTGGAAACTTTTTTGTAGCTGTGATGAAAGAGGGAAGAAGGAAAATTATATAAAATTTTCTTCTGTTATTACAAGGGATAAGAGCTTATTATTCAAATTCCTTATCGTTTATAATTTGCTTTGAGTAACAAACTTCGTCTTCTTGGAATAAACTTCTTGTGCGAAATAAGTCGACGAATTCTGAGCCATAAGCAAAACTTGAAACCTATAATGTTAAATTTATAGTTGAAAATTTACCCTATAATTATTTTATATAACAGCTTGAAATGTGTCGTTCGAGTGAATTCATATACTAAGAGATAACATAAGCGTTCAGTAAATTACATTTAATCGTGAGTTTAAATAGTTTGCGCAATTTGAATTAATGATCATACATGCTATTTGGCCTTTTTTGTAGAATTTTTGGTTGAGTTATACAAATTAACAATGGTTTGCAAAAGTCTAAAAAAAGAAATAATACGCATTCTAGCTTAATAAGCTGATTATTTTAGAAAAATTAAGTTTACATAGCTGCGAATAAAATAAATAAACTATGAACACCGAAAAATACTAACGCAGAATTTCGTTTGCGTATAGAGAAAATAGAAAGCAATTTAGCAAGTACAAAGTAAATATCAAAGGAAAAAGCGTTGCTTCGGCGAATCATAGCTACTATTTGACATGATTGATGCTCAAGGGCTTTAAAAAAAAAAACAAAAAAAAAAAAACCACCCAGCTGGGCTAAGCACAGAACAGAAAGCGACACCACAAAAGTGCAAAGAAAATATCAAGAAAAATTCATTGTTCCGACGAATGAAAACTGTTAGACAAAATTGGCACTCAAGGTATGTCAAAAAGTATAATGTTATCTAAATGTGTCTTGATCATTGATAGCAAATACCTGGTGACATTCTAAGTATGATTCCAATGTGATTTGAATGCACTATCCGGGAAGTAATATAAATTTTTATTATTGTCAGCGTTAAAAATTCATCTTTATGCACTGCTCAAAACTGCTGAAAATGTTACACTTCGTTTTGAGATTTATTGCTCCTCACTTCTTGCTAAAATACTATAAATAAGTCATAGTCACTTAGAACTAAGATTTAACTGTAGGCATCTAAATGTGTAAGAATGTATCTAAGTGTAAACATATACACATACATATTTATAAAAGAATAAGATTACGAAAAAATGAAAACTAAAATTAGATTTAAATAAACTTTTCTTACTCACATTAAGCTCCAGTAAACAAAAAAAGTAGTTTATATGTAAAAGTAAATTTGCAACATGAGGGAAAAAAAGGAAATATTTTGGAGGACCCTCTGGTCTATCTTCTAAAGTAGCAGCTGAAATACGTTGTAGAAACCATACAGGAGAAGGTTAAAAAGAGCCTTTTATTGACTCTTTTAAAATTCACAACGCGTCGACTTGACGCTAACACACTACGCCTCACTCGTGCGGTAACTCAAATAACAAGAACTAAACTAAAAATTCGAAGATATTAATAAGTAGTAGTACGCTAAAGGGCTCTGAACATCCTGTTTCCTAAAACAGCGTCAATTATCTAGTGGCAGCAAAGTAATAGCTGTTACGCCACTTTAACCAGCAATAAATGCAGAACAGGAGCTCACGCTACAAAATATACAATGTTCGCCCAAACTCTCTAACTAGAATTCGGTATTTAAATCTTTTCTCCTCAAGCTAGAATTTACATTACTTCACGCGCAATACCAAATTTAAATATTCTGGCATTGACAATTAGGGGAAATGAAAGCTTATAGGAAAGTAAGAATAAAATTAAATTTAACGCCTTAGTTAAAGTAAATATAAATCCTTACAATTTAAAGTCATAAATTTTCCTTAGGCCAAATGTATCAAAAGATTTAATAAAAGTAATTAGACATAAAAAATTTTAGAATCGTTAGACAGGAACTTAAAGGATATTGCAATGAAGAAAGATTTTAAACTTCTAACAGCTGCTATTTGCTCTTAATTTATAATTCCAGATGATTTTGGTCATTTATGGAGGTGGTCGTCTTAGAAAGTATTATTAATATATATCAATGCCATGCAAAGCAACTAAAGTAAGCGGATGCAATAAACATTCATATCCTGGATAAGTAATATAATAACAATATAAATAAGTGTAAATAAGCAAATATGCAGAAAAGTAGAAAATGTCAAAAGTAGAAATAATTACTCTCAGAGAATAAATGGAAGAAGAAGATACTAAATGATTTGGAAATAAAAACCAAATAACGAGTGATCTTATCAAAAACAGGGAACATGAGTTAAATGTATAATATAACTCCCTAATCGTTTTGAGATTTATTGCCCCTTTCTATGTTCAGCTCTTATCTACTTTACGACAGTGACATATTACATGTCATATGAACGTGATCTCTAGGTACTGATAGAATAAGCCTTGAAATTTTCAGGCATTTTCTGCAAGCTGATCACATTAAATTATCAATTAAATCCTGCTTCGAGAATAGACTAGTAAAGATTATAGATTCTCAAACTACTCAAAGTTATGAATTAAAAAATATGTAGATTTTGACCACAGCATATGGAGGGATTTATATTGAAAAGAGCAGCTGCGTATGTTCAATATTATTACTTACAGGGAATTGAGATCAGGTTTTTGATAATTTGTACACTGCGGAAGAAAAAAAAAAGGGGGAGAGTTCTATATCTTTCGTTCTACTGGGCTGATTGACGAAATTCAAAATGCGTTTTTCATGTCTCAAAAGTGCTTAACATAGGATATGTATAAGATTTGTGTATAGCTGGCGCAGCGATGCGGTTAAATAACAGCAAGCAATGGACTGTATTAACATGGCAATGGCAGTTTGAATTTTCAACACTCGATTGGCAACGAAAAAGGAAGCCATCTCCGAGATTCAGATGCAATCCAAAATAAAGTGATAGTAGAATCTGACCATGCAAACAATTACAGCAGAAACATTCAAGCATTTCATCGTTATCTTGAGTAGATTTGCTAGCAACAGTGCAAAACATAGTCGTGGTAAAGATTGCGCTTAAGTGGTGCAACTCTTCTTTTCGCACATATCAATGATACCTTACTTTCATCTTCAGAAAATGATTTAGCATAAATAACTGTACAATACGCCTTCTCAGATTAATCACAAATGGCATGTAACTCTGTCTTGCAATGATTATCAATTAAAACATTCTAGTAATTTCTAAATTACTAAGCGAATTTAATTCTCCCTGAAAACGAGTCCAAATGGTCGATCGTTGTGGATTAAGAATTTCATCCCAATCTAACTTGTCAGTCCACAAGTATCGAAGAAATATTTTTGTAAAAGGGGCTAACCAGCCTAAGGGGTTAAAGAGTCTGGCAACTTCTGACAGCACATTCCTTTTAGTGACAACTGAAATTACGGAAGGTAGAATGTTAAAATTAAATGTGTCACTTTGAGGATGCCAATTTATTCCTAATACCTTTCTTGATTGTTCCTTGAAAATGTCTAACTGAAGTGCATTTTCTGTGAGTTCTTTTGGTATTCCTTCTAATACATCAGGCATGTTAGATGACCATTTCCGAAGAATGAACCACCCTCTACGCATAAGATCATTTATATCATGTATTAAATTTTTGGCAGCAGTTCTTGATGGAGCGCCTGTTTTTAACATCCATCAAGATCATCGACGTAAAAGTCAGATTTGATAACTTCCGAAGCTCTTGGGAAATCCCTTTGTTCATCTAAAGCTAACTGTAGAAGAGAGGGAACGGGTTGATAGAAGAGTGTAGGAGAAGTTCCATATGTCATCGTTAGTATTCGATATTCTTGAATTTGTTCATTCACATGATTTCTCCAAAGAATGCGCTGAAAATTCGTATCTTCTTGATGCACAAGAATTTGTCTATACATTTTTTCTATATCTGCACAGATAGCAGAAGCATATGTTCTAATTCGGATGAGAATGTCAAACAACTCTGGTTGAATTCTAGGACCTACGTCTAGCAGGCCATTAAGTGAATATCCACTGGATGTTTTTGCTGATACGTCAAATACAACCCTTAATTTAGTGCTAGTGCTTGATGGTTAAAATACTCGGTGGTGAGGTAGATAATAGACTATTGGAGGGACAGGTTCAGAATCAGGTATGACTTCCATATGTTGCAAATGCAAATATTCATCAAGAAACCCCTTATATAAGTTACACAATTCAGGTTTTCTCACTAATCTATTTTCCAAAAGGAAAAACCTTCTCAAAGCTAATCCCCCTGAATCTCCTAATTCTGATGGCGATTTATTGAGTGGTAATCTTGTAAGGTTTTAGTTAAACTAACCAAGTTTATTTTAATTTAAATCTTTTCTATCTCCTCTCTGCTTCAACTTCCTGTCAGAAGAAGCGCGCGTTTTTAGCTTATGCTAATTTTTGAAGTTCAGCCAAGCACTATTTAAGCCAGAGGTAGAAACCTCTCGGTGTGTGAGAGCTTTGCCTCAGATCACGGTCACGCTGCTCAACGTTCGCCTGACCAGCTAGCAGTTTAAATTTATAAGCCATAGTGCTTACTACGTGATTGCATTGTAAAATAAATTAAAGTGCGGTAGTATTTAGTATACCTTGCTACGCACCCTTTTAGATAGAGGCCAACTTCCGCGAATTGCTCTGCGAAGCAAAGTTTAATTTAAGTTCTATTTTAATTTATTTAAATTTATTTGATTGTTAAGTTCGACCAAAGTGTGGTCTGTTACGTTCTGTATCTCTCCCGAATTGGGAGGTTTGTATTTAATAGTGATTGAATAAAAGAGGATTTCAAATCCCTTCACGTGCAGTTATTCTCCAGCCCAGCAGTTACATCAGAACATAGCGTACCTTCCGCTCCCTGTTCCAGTTCAGGACTTAGAACGTAAGGATAAGAACCCTTTACAGAATTTACCATGTTCTCAAAGAATACACACAGAATGCTAAGTCCTGATAGTGGCGCCCGCACAAAAAGAAGAGGATGGCCTCAACAACAAGAAGACGAACCTGAGACACCTGCTGTACCTGTCCAGAATCCTGAGATAGCACCTCCTGGCATAGAAGGATTCGGCTACATCGTACAAACCATGCGAGCAGCCATGAAGCCAGCGGCAAGTTTTGACGGCAAGACAGCCGTAATCAATTTCCTGGAAAAGCTAGACTCCCACTTCATGCTATATCCAGTCCACGAATTTCAGAAAGTCGCTCTTGCTACCAGCGCTTTGAAGGGCCAAGCGCTAAGTTGGTTCAAGTGCATCGGAAAGAATCTCTTGGGGGAACCAGGAAGCCCCACATACACGTATGAAAATTTCAAGAATTCTCTAGTGAAAGCATTTCCCGTGGTGCGAGATCGAGCCAGATTGGAAGCTGAACTGTTTAGCCGATACCAAGAAAGAATAGAAGATTTGTCTAATTTTATTTTGAGGAAAATTCAAGTTTTCAAGCTTTTGTATGGAAGTCGCCCGGATCCTGAAATTATTCAAGTTATACTTCCTAGGCTACTGCCCCAAGTTCAAGATTTCATCGAACTAAGAAATCCAACAACATTAGACAGATTATTTGAGCTCGCGGTACAATTTGAAAGCCGAAGAACAGCCGACAACGAACGACGACGCCAATTTGAGCGAAGAAGTCAGTGGAGTTCGCCAAGACCGCAGCAAAAGCAAAATCAAAGTTACGGGAATAAGGCGAAGCAATGGCCGAAGAAAGATGTGTCTCCTAAAGCGAGCGGCGAACGAAGGGAATTTAATAGAAGAACAAGCAAAGATTCCGAGGGCAACCAGAAGAAAAAGAATTTAAACTAAGAGGGATTTCTTCGAGGAAGGTGAAGAAGTCCGAAGCAGCGCAAAACCCTTCCAAAATCAATTTAAACACCGTGGTCGTTAAGAATTTGAGTTTGCCGAAGATTGAAGTTCTAATCAACAACATACCGGCGACAGCCCTCTTGGATACAGGAGCCCAAAGCAGCTTCGTATCGGAAAGATTCTTTAAGAAGCACTTTCGACGTTACAGAATTTTTAGTGCAAGAGACACGGATGTCATAGCGGCCCAAGGAGAAAAATGTAGCTGTTTAGGAAAAGTACCATTGTTCGTGCGTATCAACAACGAACAGGTAAGAATCCTGTTTTATATTGTGCGTAACCTGCAGACTTGTATTATTCTAGGTGTGGACTTTTTTAGTTTGGCAGAAGCAAAAATTGATTTCAAGGGGGGAGAACTAACATTAAATATGAAGCCAATTGAAGCGAAGAATGATAAGCCCCCGCAGCTGGACTTGGAACATTTACAAGCAGAGGAAAAAGAGAAAATCCAAGGTCTGGTAAGTCACTTTGCGAATTTATTTAGTGATGTACCAGGCTTTACGCAGGTGGTGAACCACGACATTGACACGGGGGACGCTCAGCCAGTTAGGCAAAAGCCATATAGATATGATAGGACAAAAGAAGAAATAATTGAACATCATATTAAAGAGATGTTAAAGAATAAAATCATCACGCCAATTTCTAGCAGTTATGCTAGCCCCGTTGTCCTGTGTAAGAAAAATAATGATTACCCGATTACGCACCCGAAGCGGTGGCGTTTTGCTATAGATTATCGCAAGTTAAATTCAGTTACAAAATATCCTGTATATCCGTTGCCGATAATTGAAGAAATTATTCGAAATATTTCGTCTACAAAATACATGACTACATTAGATCTCACGAGTGGCTATTTTCAGATTGGGGTAAAACCCGAGGACGTACACAAAACCGCGTTCATAACGAAATCTGGTACGTACGCATTTCTTAGAATGCCGTTCGGATTATCCGGCGCGCCGGCAACGTTCCAAAGATGTATGGACATCGTCTTAAGACCAGTCCTTGGTAAAAGCACTTTCATATATTTAGACGATATTATAATTACGAGTAGTACTCTAGAACAACACTTACAAGATTTAAGAAAAGTATTTTCATTGTTAAACGAAGCTGGTTTAAAGATAAATGCGTCTAAATGTAAATTTGCCGCAAAAGAGTTACGTTATTTAGGATTTAAAATTTCCCAAAAGGGAATCGAAACGGATCAGTCAAAAATAGTAGCCATTAGAAATTATCCTGTTCCTAAAACAGCGAAGAAATTATCGTCGTTTCTCGGGATGTGTTCATATTACCGGGCTTTCATTAAAGACTTTGCAAAAATAGCTGAGCCACTGCTAAAGTTGAAAAGAAAAAAAGCTAGGTTTTCGTGGTCAGCAGAAGCCAACTTGGCGTTTCAAAAATTGAAAGACGCATTGACTCAAGCTCCCGTCTTAAAATTTCCAGAAGGGGATAAAGGATTAGAGATTTCAGCGGACGCTTCAGATTTCGCGATTGGTGCAGTGCTTTCCCAAAATGGTCAGCCCGTGGCTTTTTTCAGCCGAACATTAAATGAAACCCAAAGAAACTATTCCGCAACAGAGAGAGAAACTCTCGCAGTGTTAGCATCAGTACAGAAATTTCGTGTGTTCTTTGGAAGTTCTCCAGTAACTGTATATACCGACCACGCGGCGGTCACTAGACTCTATTCTGGAAAAAATTTATCACCCAGATTAATAAGGTGGGCTCTCAAATTACAGGAATATAACCTAATAATTAAACATACGCCGGGAAAGGAAAATGTTGTGGCAGATGCTTTAAGCAGAATTAACTTAGATGAAAATGGAAGTGTAATTAAGATAGCCATGTTAACATCCAAAGTATTAGATTCTCGTGAAACAGTAATAGCCGAACTCAAAAAAGATCCGGAGTTCAAAAATATATACAATTATTTGGCCGACCCTGAGAATTTCAATCATCCGGATATTGTGCCGATAAGAAATAGGGCCGAAAATTACGAATTAATTGACGGACTGTTATTCTATACGAAAGCTACTAATGAGAATCATGAATATAGACCGGTTATCCCAGCTAGCATGAGGTTGAATGTATTAGAAGAGTTGCATGATTGTGCCATTTCGGCTCATTTAGGTATAAGAAAAACTGTTCAGAGAGTTCGCGAGGCAGTTTTCTTTCCAGAACTGCAAAAGTTTACTAGGGCGTATGTCCAGTCGTGCCCAACATGTCAATTAAATAATTATGTTAATTTCCGCCCGGCCGGGTTCCTAAATAGTATTAAATCAGAATTCCCAAATCAAATAATAGGCATCGATTTACTTGGACCTTACCCTCGAAGTAAAGTTAATAAAAGCCGATATCTTTTAGTTATAGTGGATCATTTTAGCAAATGGTTAGAGTTAATTCCGTTAAAACGCGCGTCTGCAAAAATTGTAGTAGATTCAATTCTAAATAAGTATATTTTAAAATACGGGGCGCCCCTAAAAGTTATTTCAGACAATGGTCCTCAGTTTGTTAGTAAAATGTTTGAGGAAATGTGTGCAAAACTGGGCATACGTCATCTAAAGATGGTCCCGTATCGTCCGCAGTCAAACATAGCGGAACGGGTGAATAGAAATGTAGTGAAAATAATTCGTAGTTATGTGAAAAACTATCACTCTACCTGGGATAGCCATATAAATGAATTTGCATTTGCACTTAGGACCGCCAAACACGATACTACACAAAAAACACCCGCTGAACTCTTCTTAGGAAGAAAGATCTTGACCCCCCTAGATAAACTGTTCTTTGTACAGGAAAGGGCAGAAGAATTTAAAATGAGTGATATACAAAAGTTAATACGGGAAGCGACGGAAAATATAGAAATGGCCCAAAGAAAACAGAAATTGTACTATGACCTAAAAAGAAGAGAGGTCAAGTACAATGTGGGAGATGAAGTGTTGAAGATTAAACACAACTTGTCAAATGCCCCAGAGGAAAAGGTGGGGAAATTTTTTCCGCGTTTTGAAGGCCCGTTCACAATTGAACAAATTACGGGGGCAGTGGTTATATTAAAAAGAAATGATGGTCAAACGCTCAAAGCGAATGTGGACCAAATAAAACCGTTCTATAATCGCAGCAAAATGGCTGTATTTAAAGATTCGTTTCAGGATCCGAGGCAATCGACTAGCCAGGAAGATATACGTCAGCAAAAACAGCAGGAACCAGCTACAACGGCATCGAAATGTCAGAAGAAGAAAGCTCCCCCCCAACAAAGAAATAAGAACCAAAAAGGTGGTTTCAAAAGAAAGTCTCACGATGCAGGTGAACAAATCTACGAACGGAATTACGAGCGCACCAAGAGAAGAAAGCAGAATGGGCAAGGGAAGCCCAATGTATCCAAAAGAACTGTGGAATCATCGGACAGGTGCCTGAGAAGCAAGAAACGTCGATTGCAGCCTGAGAATCAACTTCCCGAATACAGCAGGAACCAGGACAAGCAACGAGCAAGGGCCCAGGAGAGAAGGGCCCAGTCCACCAAACGTCCAGCGGAGCAACCTCCTCTACAAAGGAAATTGCCGAGGATACAACGACGGAATTTCAAAAGAAAAAGAGACGAGCAGGCTCCGAAAGAACAACGAAAAACGAGGAAACTGAACCAGGCCACAACTTACTCAAGTTTTAAAGATTGGGCCAAGAAAAGGATGGACGATCATAATAAGATAAGTACAATTTCGTATTCAAAAGTTTAGTTAATTTTTGAGTATACTGCAAGTTGCAGGACTGATTTTACCTCAAGCGAGGTTGACTTTTACGCCAAGTGAGCGATAAGTTCTCATATGGAAAGTAAAATGTTTTGTTAAAAGAAATTGTAATTCTTAAAGATTTAAAATTACTTAATTTTGTAAATAGATTAATTCTGTAAAAGCAATGAATTGCTGAAAAGAATATGTTAACTAAATGATTTTGTATGACGCTTTGTCTAAAGACTTGTAAAATGTCTAGAATGAAAATTCGGAAAATTGAAAAACACGATTTAGTCTGTAGACTATTAATTCAATGTAATTTGATATTTCAAGAAAGTACCTTGAGAAAGGAATAGGAAGCACTTGCTGTAAGCTTAGAAATTTAACCTATATTTCTGTAAGCTTAGAAATTTAACCTCTATTTGCATTTCAGGATTGCTATGAAATTGTTAATGTGTTATGAAATGTAACAAATAATATTATGCTAGCAATGCACGTTAAGTGCAATATTAATGTGAATGTTGTGTGCAAACTGCGAATTTGTATGCATGAAAAGTTAAAGATTGACTATTTTAGAATGCAAGTGTTAATTAGGCTCTCCACCAAATACACTTAAAGTGTTAGACATAAAGCTAGTGAGAACCTTAGGATTAGCTGGTTATAGGGCGTTTTTTTCAGGTCTCGTATGTCAAGTTCTAACTAATGTTAGTCGATTGTAGGTGGAAGAGTTGAACACCCCCGAACACATAAAAACCCGCAATGGCGGTTTGCTTTACATCCAACACCGGTGAGAGAGCATACGGGGGAAGAATTTAATTGTGCTTGAATGATAATGTGTGTGTGCAAAATTACACAAAAAAAAAAAAATAAGGATTTGTACCACTTAGAATTATTCTGTTATTATGTCATACTAAAGTTGTTTTCCTTCCAGATTTTGCTGGAAGGAGTAAGACTGTTTGAAGAATAAGACTTGAAAAAAAAAATGTTGAAGATTGTTGTTCCAGAAAATTTCGTCTGTATTTTACACAAACATATATTGCCTTGTAAGAGTTGGCCTAAGTTTAGAACAGTGAAATTTTCGACTATTTAGAATTGCTAGTTTTCAACATGGTCCGTTTGGACCAAAGTAGTTTAACTATCGCAATTCTGGCGGGAAGTTTGTAAGGTTTTAGTTAAACTAACCAAGTTTATTTTAATTTAAATCTTTTCTATCTCCTCTCTGCTTCAACTTCCTGTCAGAAGAAGCGCGCGTTTTTAGCTTATGCTAATTTTTGAAGTTCAGCCAAGCACTATTTAAGCCAGAGGTAGAAACCTCTCGGTGTGTGAGAGCTTTGCCTCAGATCACGGTCACGCTGCTCAACGTTCGCCTGACCAGCTAGCAGTTTAAATTTATAAGCCATAGTGCTTACTACGTGATTGCTTTGTAAAATAAATTAAAGTGCGGTAGTATTTAGTATACCTTGCTACGCACCCTTTTCGGTAGAGGCCAATCTCCGCGAATTGCTCTGCGAAGCAAAGTTTGATTTAAGTTACATTTAAATTTATTTAAGTTTATTTGATTGTTAAGTTCGACCAAAGTGTGGTCTTTTACTTTCTGTATCTCTCCCGAATTGGGAGGTTTGTTATTAATAGTGATTTAATAAAAGAGGATTTCAAATCCCTTTCACGTGCAGTTATTCTCCAGCCCAGCAGTTACATCAGAACATAGCGTACCTTCTGCTCCCTGTTCCAGTTCAGGATTTAGAACTTCAGGATAAGAACCCTTACAGAATTTACAATGTTTCTTAAATCTTACTACATATCTACTTGTGTTGTCTCTGTTATGAGAAGTTTTAAAATATTCCTCATACTTTACTTCGGATTTCTACGGAACGGTTTCTTCCGGAACTGTTTCGAGAGTCCAAAATTTCTTAACTAATTCATCAATAGTTATTTCTAAATTATTTAATGATATGCAAGAGTTCACATACGAATTAACTAATGCTGTTCCTGAAATGATCCAACCTAATTTTGACGAACAGCTGTTGGAAGTTCTTGGTTTTGTTCAACTGTTTCACACAAAACAAATGACATGAAAACATTGCCTCCTAGAAGAATATCTGTCAGAGCAGATTCATAAAATGTAGGATCCGCCAAAATAAGATCACTGAAAGAATTCACAATATTTGATGGTAATGATACGCGTGGTAAGTTTCCACAAACCTTGTCAATAACAACAACAGAAGTTGTAAAGGAAGGTTCTGAACAAAAGTGAGGGGAGAAGGTAATCTCCAGTTTACTATTTGTTTGAGATGCTGTTGATCCTAGGCATTATATCTTTATCCTTGCCTTTTTTCTATCCAGACTAGCTTTTGAAAGACAACTCTCAGTAATGAAGTTTGCCTGTGATCCAGAATCCAACAAGGTTCGACACTGTACGAAATTTCCTAGTGCGTCACGAACCTTAACTGCAGCAGTGCACAACAAAACTTCCTTATTTATAGTTCCACTATTCACAAAATTAGAGTGCATCTGATTAAATTTATTAGAAACGTTATCTGGGATAGTATTTTCTGTCATATTTTGAGGAGTAATGAACGGACAATATATTTCCATTATTGTCAGGAGCAGATAAACCAGTATCTCTAGATTTCGTGGAATGCCATAATGAATGATTATGACATGTTTTGCATCTACTCAAGCTTTACAAGCCTTAACATTAGGCACATTAGAAAACAATTAAAACAAAGTTTACTAAACTTCGCCAAATTGAATCTCTTGCTAACAGGCAATTTACCGAATTGATCACACTTATATAAGTAATGATCTTTCTTACAATACGGACAATTTGTAGTAGTTTCCAAAACCAACGATGTGACATTAGAACTTATCTTTCTTTCCTTCAAATTGATTTTATAGTTGTGAAGTGTTCTGGCAGGTTCGTTTAGAAACGTAAATAATTCGTTTAATGTTCTTAGTTGATCGCCTTTTAAGTGTCTCTCATACCAAAGGCGTGTATTTTTATCCAATTTTTCTAGAAATAAATGAGTAACCAATGTGTTACCAAAGCCTTCGACCCTTTGTTCTATAACATTTAGGGAATAATGCATTCATTAATGACGCCAAGAAGATTCAAAATAGCGCCCGCTGAATCAGAAGCATTTGGATGCTTAACAAGCTTCTTAATTAATGAATTCACCAGTTCACGTTTATTCGAAAATCTATCTTCGAGTAAATCTTAAGAAATTTTATAATTTGAATCTGAAATAGGTATAGCTTGAATTATTTTCAGAGTTTCAGCCTTACAAGAGCTCTTAAGATACTGAAGCTTTTAAGCGTCTGATAATTTAACATTATTGTGTACACTGGCCTTAAAAAGATCGCTAAATGTATGCAATTGATCTAAATTTCCATTAAGAGTAGGTACAGTTCATTTCGGAAGTTTTACTCCTGTAGCATCTAATTTAACACTACTTTAACTAACATTATCAAGGTGAGAACTCTTTCGTTCTAAATCCAAGTAGAGATCATCAATTGTATTTTGAACTATTTGATATTCTTCAACATAGGTCTCAAATTCCTTTTCCTCACATGTTACATAAACGTTATCAAAAATGTGTAAAACATCTTCACTTAAAATATTCAGTTTCTTCTTAAAAAGTTCGATTTTTGCCTCATCCGCTTTAGCAATCCCAGAATTAATTTTTTCTTTCAATTTCGTTAAATTGCCTTTAGCGACTCGTTTCTTTACTAATAGTGATTTCATATCCATAAAGAAAAATTCAAAATTGTGTTACCCTAAATTGGTACAGCAGATGCGTTCTTTCAGATGTGTCAGCAACAGTACGTAGCTTCAAAATTATTTGATTAATTCGAAAAATACAACATATTATCCATCAGGCGATGATAAATAAACGTTCGTTGCAGAGATTAAAAAACAAGGGATTAAAACACAAAATGAAACACAAGATGCGAAACTTTGTAAACAAATCTACGAATCTAAAGTACTAAAAATGGCTTATGCGGCGTTCGTAGCGTACGAAAATCAAACTTGAGCAAAAGGGAATTATTGTTTCCAAAAAACTTACAAATTCTCAGGCTCGACGGACCAAAAATAAATAATGGCGCAGCGATGCGGATTAATAACAACAAGCAATGGACTGTATTAAAATACGATTTTATTTTCAAGCCAAAAAAAATTGCGTTGCGAATCCAGCTAAAAATGAAAAGAACATCTACTCTCGACTCCAAAGCACGAGTAGTCACGTGCTTAGCTGAATAAATCTGCGTTCGTAATAGCAGCGTCATCTACTAACTTAAAATGAATAATAACAATAGCATTGTTATAACATAAATATTTTGACCCAAAATCGGACTTGAAATAACATACCAACGGTTTTCCATATCGATTCTACGCCTCCAATTATGCCTAGGAATTAAATTTTGTAAATTTTGGTGAAAAATTTAAAATTTTATCTTGGCGTATTTTTTTTTAGTTTGCGCCAAGAATAATTCCCTTGGCGAACTCCTTAATTTATAGCGACATATTTTCCTTTCTTTTTTCTTTTTCTTGTCCACGAGCGGAAAAAAAGTCACCCTCCATGCTTTCAAATAATTTTAGCAAAGTGCGTAAACCACATTTTCATTATTATCGCTTATAAACACACTAAATTTCAAAATGCGCCAAAATGTAAATTCACGTACACCTTCGGAAATTTTGAATAAAAAAACTTTAATTTTTTTGCAAGTATACTTAGAAATATATCTACTTTAAGATGATGCTAAACATTTTATAGGTCATAATTCAAATGTTTTTCGAAAAATTTATAAAAGTTATTATTTATTATTAATTTATTATACAAATTTTAAAAATAAATCATAAAAAATGGGTGAATTTTATTTGGAATGAACCTGAATTTCGAAATGTGAAAGCAGAAATAAAAAAAATTAAATAAAAAAAGAGATATTAACAAATATATACCAAATTCAATTAACATGGAGGAGCTAAAATTTTGAGAGCTAATTTTTTATAAACTACTCGCGCGATTTTTACAAAACTTGGCACTTTGATCTATTTTGAGTCGTAGACTCGAAATATGGAAGAAAAATTGGTATGTCATTTCAGAAACAGTCGAATTTTCTGTCAAAATACCTTTATTAGAATAATGCTATATATAAACCTAATATATGTCCTAAGTGTCGCTTTCCAAACATGAAAAACGCAAGTTGAATTTAGTCAATCGGCCTAGTAGAACGGGAGATATTATATAGAACTGTCTCCACCACACATTGCTTTTTTTTTTTTTTTTCCGCACTGTATTTTGCATTTTGTATTATTATTCGTAAAAGAAACGAATTTATAGCTTTGACCATCATATGATCAATTGACATGATTTGGTATGATTATTGCAAAGATGCTTAAATAGTAATCAAGTGAATGGTTAAGAGCTAGTTTAAAAATTTCAAAAATCATCCAGATTTTTCAAGAGTATTTTTGCTATCCATCGAACCACTGACGCCTTCGTAAATCATCACAGCGTTTACGTTAGGAAATGATAACGTACCTTTAATAGGACATTCTCTTCTTTTGAGAATAAAGTGACATGTTCTCTCTGAAGAAGTAATTTTGATATATGAAAAACATCTCATTTCATAGACAATTAATGGAGATCATTTCCTTTATATATGCAATAACTTTAAAATGGTCTGAATTGTATTCACTTTTTTTAATATTTTGAAAAATATACGCCTTAAAAATTGTTTATATTTCAGAACTTTATTAATATTTTCCAACTCTCCGTTGTTACGATACTAGATATAAATACTATCCGAAAACATTATTCGCTTTGAAATATTACATGCTACATTATTTAAGCAATTTCGGGAAAAGTTATGCAGGAGAATGCAAATTTTGTCAGCTGTCATTTTGATTTCTCTCGTGGCTCTAGTATTTATGGATGCATCATTTATTCATTTAAAAATGAACGTATTTTTAAATGAATGAATTGCTTTATAACATAAATTAAAAAAATATAACTTTGGCCTTCTTTCACTATTAAAGTGTTAAGAAATATTCCTATATGTTATATATTAAAAGTTGATTCATGTTTGTTAGATTAAAATCAATTATGTATTTGCAATTATTCATCAAACTTTAGCCAATAAATTTATATAAGCTACTTACCGCTATATCCATGGTGGAACTCTTCATCATATTTGTTACTGTAATGGTCTAGGGGGAAAAAAAATTCTGAAATTCACAAGTAAATTTCACAAGTATTTAGAAGTCACAAGATTCTAAATTCGCAAGTGTTTAGATGACAGCTATAAAGAACTAGAGTTAAGGCTTGAAATTCATATCAATAAAGCAATGTCATACAAGAAAATAAAAGAAATGGAGCTCATTGCATAGTTTTTCTAAAACAGAAGAAATAGAGTCTGAAAATTCGTTGGCTAAAAGCCAGGATCGAATTCCACTCCATATAGCGAATAGTGGTTTTATATAAAGCACGAATGAAAACAAAATCACTTTTGACAAAAAAATTTCATTTATAGCTATGACACTACACTGCTAGGGAGGATACAAAATTTACGGCGAAATTTAATTTCAAAGTTTATGATATTTGACTTCATTTTTAATTTGAATTGAGGGAAAATTTAATAAATAAATTAGAATAATTCGAGGTTGATTTTTTTTCTTCCTTAAATGCCTATGACTTTTGTGACTTACTAGTTTCTTTATTCGTAATTGTTTTTTCCCTTGCACGAAGTGAAGGAAATATTACAATCACGAAAAATTCTGGGTATCATACTTCAACGAAAATATGCATTTTAACCGCTATCGAATGCAACTTAACGATGTTTTTTGCCTGACATCTGAAAGTAACGACAGAATAAAAAACTCTTTTGCTCCAAACGGGTTATAAAATCCATTTAAAATCAATTCAGAAGAGATTTTTCCGTAATGTCTGTACGTATGTATGCATTTATCTCGCATAATTCAAAAACGAGAAGGTTCATAACGTTGAAATGTTGTGTATACGGATGCTATAACATGTAGTTGTGCACCTCCTTGTTTGGTTGCAATCGGCCGCACAAAAAGTACATATATATCTACTCTGTTACTCGGCTCTGTGAGCTCAGTTTTGTTTACTTACATATTGGTAAACTGTGCATTTTTTTGCATTAAAAATGATTGAATTATGTTGTTCTTATATTCCTGTTAAGGTTTTTTACGACTTTAGTTAATCTGCAAGCAATAATTGTAGAATTATCAACAATTTAAAAGTGAGGCTTAGCCTAATTTTTTTTCCCCATAGCAGCCACATTTGCTTACATTAGAACTTATCTTTTTGCTGAGTGGGACCCAAAAGTAAATTTTCAATTTTTAGCATAGAAAAACCTGTCTTCTTGCCAACTGGCCGAATTGTTTGTTTTTGCGGAGAATAATTTTAATTGTAAAAATTGTTCTTTTAACTGTTTTAACTGTATTTGGTGTTTTACGTTTTTCTGTATTTTTCAAATTTTAATGAAGATGTTTTGAGGTTTTATAAATTTTTGCTTTGCTGCAATGTGAGAACTGAATTAATTGAATGGGAAATATATCTCTAATGAAATTCGAGGAAATAAGTTTAAATGAAATGCAACAAACAATGTGTATAATTTAATAGGCCGTGCAAGGAAGTCACGTGGTTTCCACATCAGAGTTTTTACATTCCGTGTGCCGAAAACATTTAACTCAAGTAATTTATAATAATTCGTTTGATTAGAATAATTTATGATAATTTATAATAACATACTCAAGAAATTAATCTAAAAATACGTTATTAGTATTCTGAAATCTTTTTCATTTTTTATTAATGCAAATAATATTACGGTATGGCTGCGTGCCCATACTGAAGCCTGAAAGTATTGTCTAGAATACAATATAAAATTGATTATTTTAAATTTTAAAATGCGAAAACATGAATTATTCTGTCATTTAGAACATATTTTGCAGCTGAAAGTATATGTGCACTACCAGTGGTTTTAAAAAAAGAAGGATCACGTAAGGACTTTTGTAGGCACGGTGTGTGCAAATATATATACTATATAGTTAACTCATGAAGTAAATAATTACATAAGACATAATTCAACTTTCAAAGTGAGATTCAGTACTAACGCTGCTAAGATTGCAAATATAAATTTTAATTATTAATTTCAGTTCTCCCCTACGAAAAGAAGTGAAAAAATATTGTAATAAGTTATTAATTAAATGTTAATTTCGTAGAAAATTGAGATTAAACTACGGGAAATAAAAGTTAGCAGAAGCATTAAATTGTGTATAGTATTGTGCAAACTTAGTAGAAGTATATAATTAAATCTAAGGCATCAAAATAATAACAGAAAATAACCCCTCCAAAAAAACACAAATTAAAAGTAAATTAATTATTGTTGATTCTATGGAAGAAGACTGACTGTTGAAGAGGCATTCTTCCACAAAATCACCAATAATTAGGGAACGATGGCGTTTCGTCTCTTTGGTGTATCTGAATAAAAACCTCTTCAAGCTGGAAAAAAAAAAGAGGGGAGTACAAAGAGATGCAAATTTTTTAAATTTAAATGAATTAATTTCAAACACACGAAATAAATTTGGCAAAAGTATTAGAGTATTGTAAATTTCTTTCAGTGCAAAAGCTTTTAAAATTATAGCAGTTAATTTCTTTAATTTCAAAAATAACCGGGAAATTATTATTAATGATGCAACAAAATTTATGCTCTTTATTAACTGAACTTAATACAATAATAGAACTAACCTTCTACTTCCTAAAGGAAGTATAGTAGTAAAGGAAGTATTGTAATCGCGAAAAATTTCGAGTATCATATTTCAACGAAAATATCAATTTCAACCGCTGTCGAAACCATTTGAACGATGTTTTTGCATGACATCTGTACGTACGGACAGAATAAAGTACTGTCTTCGCCAAAAAGGATTGTAAACTCGATTTAAAATGGATTTAGGAGAGAATTTTTTTCTTGATACCCACTTACGTATGTATGTGTCTCGGCTACTCAAGAAGGAGTAGCCGTTGAAAGTTGAAATTTTGTATATGAGAGTGTTATAACATGTAGTTGTGCAACTCCCTTGTTCGTTTCAATTGGCTGCACCAATTGTATATATATATATATATATAAAGAGATATTTTAAAGGAGGGGAGGTAGTTTAGTACGCTCGTTTACGGAATATATATATATCCACTCTGTTACATGACTCGGGGAGTTTCGTTTTTTTATTTTTATATGTCGGTAAATTGCTAATTTTTGCTTTAAAAGTGATTGAATTATGTGGTTTTTATGTTCCGGTTAAGGCTTTTATGCCTTTAGTTAATCAGCATGCAATAATCGTAGAATTGTCAATAATTTAAAAGTGCGGCTAAGCCTCATTTTTTTGTTTTGCCATAGCAGCCATATTTTTTTTACATTTGAAACTTAGCAGAATAGTGAATCAAGTCAGTTTTTGCAACTTCAGTATCTTTTTGCCGAGTGGGACCAAAAGTAGTTTTTCAATTTTTAGCACCGAAAAATCTGCCTTCTTGCGCGCTGGCCGAATTGTTTTCGTTTGCATAAAACTCTAATTTTAATTGTAAAAATTGTTTTTTTAACTTTTAACTGCACTTGTTGTTAATGAAGATGTTTTAAACTTTTATGTTTTTTTTTTTTTTTTTACTTTACCGCGAAGTAAGAATTAATTGAATTAATTGAAAAAGAAATATGTCTCTAATGAAATTGGAGGGAATAAGTTTAAATCAAATGCAGCAAAAAATGTGCCTAATTTGTTAAGTCATAGAAAGAAGTCATGTGGTGTTCACATTAGACTTTTTAAACCTGAAAAGCAAATAACTAATCAAAATTCATCTTATAATTTTTAGTTCCATTAACAATAAGTCTGAGTTTAAGCTGTGTCTTATGGAATTTAATCAGAGCACATAGGCTAGAAAATCTCTTGTGATCAGGTGGAACAGAAATTTTAAGTTTGCGGTAAAAGACTGGAGGGAGGAAATAATTGGCTGATTCCGCTTCCATTAGTTGGAAGTAAAATTGCTTTAATATAACTCTGAACTTATTACTCGCTTTATCTGTTTTGGTGATCGTAAATTTCTGTTTAATTTCTTGTATTTTGTTCTTATTTTTATTCCAGTTTAAATTTCCTATGAATTTCACCTTTGTTAATCTATGTTTAATTTTGTTAGAAACATTTTTTTTTTCACCCTGAGAATGGGTAGGCTTATTTTGTATGCTGTTTTAAATATGAATTCATTGAGATTATTCTCAATAATATCGAGGAATAATTTTTTGCTAATTCCGTAAACAAGTCTGAATTTAGTGCCAAATTTCGTCCATTGGTTTAATTGTAAGTTACTGATTACTGTTATGATTTCCTATGATTATCTGATTATGGTGATTATTGTGTGATTATGGAAGAAATTATGGTTATTTGTAGTAAAAAATTGTTATGGTATCGGTAAGCCAATTGCTTAAACATGTTTTATACTTGTACAATACG
>KK116691.1:469461-483906 GCA_000611955.2 Stegodyphus mimosarum | reverse complement strand
TATAAACAAATATATATATATACTATATATATTTGTTTTCATTACGTATATATATATACGTAATGAAAACAAGAAAAAGACGGAGCAGTGTTAATGCGTGATCCATATTCAAAAGGAAGAATTCTGATTGCGTAGTATGCTAATATGTTGAGTTCGTAATATCTAAGAAACTTAGCAGTCAAGGTGGCTTTAATTCCAATTTTATTTGAATTCACATTTGTGGGCACAGTTTACTTGGCACTTTAATTGTGCTTTTCCAGAACATTTACATTTTTGAATACTGCTGCAAGAGGAAGACTGCGAAGGATATAGCGTGCAAACAGCTCAGAAGTTCATAATGAACTTTGCTTATTTCTTGGAAAACTAATCAATTTTTAGTTGAAACACAGAGTAGATCCTAGTGTCTATCTGAAGACAACATTATGAATTTTCGTACAAATTGTTAGTATGTGTCTTGGAAGACTAACCGGTTTTCAGTCGTATGATAGAATAAGGTGTCGAAGAGACCGACTGAATGCACTTAACCGAGATAATAGTTTAAAGATTATCAATATATAACTCTTTTTGAAAATTTTGATTCATGTATTTTGGAACTTTGCAGTTATTTCAGAACTGTTTCAAATGAAGTACAGAAATAAAAATTTGCATGCCATCAAGACAACAAAAGTGCAGATCTGAAGGAAATACAGCGCTCAAAATTGTCTTTGAGTTTCTTGGGAGAAGTGTGTGTAGTCGCAAGCTTTCTGATTATGACTAATATTACATAAATTATTATACTTAGAACGATTCCAGCTATTTACAAGAAAAACTCTTCCAGGATTAGAATTTTGCCCCATTGTAGTTACGATGGTGATTAACTCATAGTGAACTTTGCTTATCTTTCTTTATGTGTGCTTATGTTTATCGATGTTTGTATGTGCTTATGCTTATCTACGTTTATCTTTCTCTCTACTTGCTTAATTTTCATTCTTTTATTTTTTGATGGAAAGTACTAATACACTCTCAAGTTGTTAAGAACATCTTATGCATGAGTTAATTCCATCTTCTCCACATTTTAGTTGATCAAATAGTTGATTTTCAGACTAGGAATAAACTAAAATAAATGAACATTTTATCATAAAATCGTAAAAATTAGATTATTGTAAAATTAGATTACTGTATTACTGTAAATTTACTGTAAAGGAAATTTTATCTGTTAAGCTATTGCTGGAACTACAAGAATAATTTTTATTCTGACTTTACCTATTCTGTTATAGTGAGAGGTAGCAAATTAATAAAATAAGAATGGATGCCAAAAATGAAATAATATTTTTTTACAAATTTTCGTGACACATTCAATGTCGTTCACAAAAGTGTTGCAAAATGTGTTTCGAGCGTTCAGTTTTTTCGCTCTTCGAACCTAAATATATTACTTCATCATTTCATGGGTAATGTATAAGCAGTTTTTTAATTTCGACGTTGGTAAAATATTGTTCATAATCAAAAGGTAGACCTCGAACAACTGCGACAGATAAATTCTTAAAGATTAAAAATTAGAATAAAAAAATTAAAAATAACTAAGAAAAATACCGGGAAATTTTCATAATAACGGGAAAATAACGCTGTAACGTAAATTAAATATGGACTAAAATTTAAATCTTTTATGCATAACGTCGTTTGATAGTAGAAAAATATATATGGAAACGTATACAAATACAGAAAATCGGGGCCATTATTTCGGAGGCCATTTTATGCATCAAAGAGACACCTTAAAGAATCTTTGAGCATAAAATAAGAAGAGAAAGTATGTAGGAAAATAAATCTTGAGCACGTAAAAAAAACTTCTAATCTTTCTTTACTGTAATTTTGGTTTGTATTTATTTATTTGTTTAGCTATCTTTTTAAATCTGAAAGTATTTCACTTCAAAGAAAAGGGGAGGAAGTGAAGGTCTTTCAACAATTAAAAGCCTTTTTAAACTACTAAACCCCAGAATTAAAAGCGAAGCGCATTTTGGGTAAGCTTCTTTCGTTTGTAAATGCAAGTAACTTTTTTTGGGGGTGGGGATGGGTATCTAATAACTTTTCTTTAAGCACAAGATATTTTTCTTTTTTAAAGGATGTGAATTAAAATTATAATTCAGCCTAGCATAGGAACTCTAAAATTCTAAAACGCCAACATTATAACTCTATATTATCATAAAAAAGAACTGAGATAATTAAATAAAATCCTCTAAAAATACCGAAATATTTACGGCTAATACACTGGTGTCCAAAATTATATTTACTCTCTTAAAAATATTGATATTTCTTGAATAAAACAATTAATATGATTTCTGTTTTTCATGAAAAGAACACAAGGCATTTTAATTATTATCAAATTCAGTTTGATCAATATCTTTATCAGATGCAAGGAACAGTATAATGTTATTCCAACGCTTAGAAAGAACTTTAATCGAAGCATGTTGCTCTGCGAACCTTTGTATAGATGTGATTTCAATGGAGCTAAAAGCGACTTACGGCGTATCATTTGGAAAATTTTTCAACCCTGGGTAATTCTAGGTAGCAAATGGAGCCAGAACTTCTGCATCGAGATATTTTGAACTCAGAAGAATTTTAAAAAGCGACCTTTATGCCAAGAAGTAAATGGTTTGTATTTCATTGACGTCATGCCGAAAGATGACAAGCTTAAGTGGTGCTGAAAATTTTTAAACCGAATTCTAAAATATGAGCACAGTTTTCTTTCCTCTAGTTTATAGAAGAGTAGTTTAGTATCCGATTCTAAACGAATTTACATCTTGAAGAAACAGCAGTACGAAATATGTAAATGGCAGCCATTTTTGTTTACATTTGAAACTTAGCAGAATAGCGGATTTGTTGCCAATCTAGCGAACAAAATAACGTCTTCTTTTATTATTTCGAATTGAATTAGGCTTAATCTATTCTGGAATTATCATTTAAGTTATTAAATTATCACATATATTGACTCAGCATAGCGTCCACAACAAATTAAGTCCGATTTGAATTGAATTTCGAATTCTATGCCTTTAGTCTTTTTTTGCCGAGTGAGACCAAAAGTAAATTTTCAGTTTTGTGCACTGAAAATTCTGCCTTCTTGCCTGCTGACCGAATTGCTTGTTTTTGCGTAGAAACTCTAATTTTAACAGTACTTTTTTCACTTTTAACAGTACTTCACTGTATTTGGTGGGTTTATTTATTTATTTTTTTATTATTATTTTACAACTTTTAATGAAGATGTTTTGAGTTTTTACGTAGTTTTATCTTGTCGCGAAGTGAGAATTGAATCAATTGAATGAGAAATATATCTCTAATGAAATTCGAGGAAATAAGTTTAAATGAAATGCAAGAAAAAATGCGTATAATTTAATATTCCATACAAAGAAACCATGTGGTGTATATATTAGACATTTTAGTAATAAATTAGGTTATAGCTATAAAATACAAGCATTCTTTCAACTTCATTCTAGTTTGGTGTTCTTCCTTGAAATTTGGCATTTTCGCTTGCCTTTCCAGTTAAGAAAATTTCTTATTGCAACCAAGACTGTATTCCAAAAACAACTTTATTTTCTTTACTGAAATTCTCTCTCCATCGAATCTCAAGAAACTCATTCATAACACGGTGTGCATCATTAGGGCAATTTCCTTTGCATAGTTATTGTTAACACTATTGAAGCTAAACAGAAAGCGCGTAACAAATCTGTCGAATCTTCTGTTTCTACCCCTTTTTTTTTTCGTTTTCGAGTAAGTTTGTTTGCGACTGGGAGTCATGAAAGTACTTGTTTGAAAATGTTATCGAAACGAAGAGCTCCAGATATGTTGCAAACTCCCCAAATTGAAAGAATTTGTAGAGAAAGCACCTCTTAAACTAACAGGATGGCTAGTTTGATTGCTATTAAAATAAGGATAAAAATTATGAAATTAGAATCATGGATTTATAACCTTTTGTAATGTTTGATTTCTGAGAAATGTATAAACCTAGTTAGATTAAAGGATATAATAGATTTCAGTTTTCAAAAAGTAGGTTTTTTTCGAAATTAAAGTTGGGCAAAATGCAAGCTTGCAGCAAACCAAACTGCATTAGTATAGCACTTTGTTTCCAGTTTGACATATCACAGCCAGCTAGTATAGTATTCAAAATTAAAAGAATTTTCTCTTTTGACTCTCATCAGAATTAAATTATGTCGGAAATTTGATTATGTCCAGAATCGTTGCATAGATTTTAATGAAACGTTGTATAGGCATAGGTTGACATAATACAAAAACGTATGTAACAGTCATATCACATACACACACAAAATTCATGCATAAGGCTCATCCGCGCAGAAAGGTCTAAAACAGAGGTTGTAAGATCGAACAAAAAAAGACAGTTAATAGGGATAATGATCTGCTCTAGCAATCATGCAGCTTACACAACTTAATTTCACATTGAAAGTGAATCAGTTTACGAGACGCTACTCTAGTCGTCCCATTCCTGCAACAATATTGTTTTCAGATCCTAGACAGTTCTGGGAAGAGGAAGGTAGGTTGCAACTGCTTTCCCAAGAACATTCCAGACCTGTACTAAAGAATTTAGATTTATCAATATCGTTGACCCAAGCATATAGTTAATATTCTCACTTTCTATAAAATCAACCACCAGATTAGTTTTATGCTGACGAGGGTTATCGTTCATAAAAATTAAATGAGGATCAACTACACTTCTGAAAAAAATGAACATAAGGATCTAAGATCTTATTAGTATACCTCGCAGCAGTTAGACAACCTGTTTCAAAGATATAAGACATTAACATTTATTCGCCCTTTCAACGCGATGCCTGCTGTCGCTTACAAACCTTCGCTGCCATATTGCTCCTTTTCTCAGATGTGGAGGAAAGATAACGAGTTGTTTCTGGTTATCATCAGAAGGTGGTATATCGAGAATTTGGCTAGGTGGAATCGGCACTCATCTGTTAAGTTTGCTTAGGGTCCTCCACAGATGCTTGGTTAAAAGTGGATGTTCTCTTCTCCATACTAAAGGGGCTCCCTTGTACGCAGAAGGGAACAAACGCTAAACACTTCTTCCAAACACACAATATCTTACAGCTGTGCGCGCGCCTTAAGCTCTCGGTACATTTTATGGATGATAACGCTCGTCCACAAGGGATAATCTAGTGGATGATTTGTTTTGGAAAGACAGGCTATTAATAGATTAAAACAAAATTATATAAATTCCTATATATACAGTTTAGGACGCTCTTTAAAGACCAATTGTAAAACAGCAATGTTACCGGAATGAGACTGTTTGATTTAGGAACTCGTTTCCAGTATGAAGTCACACTTTCAGAGCTGTAAGCTTGTTAGAAGGAATCATACCCCCTTTTAGCCTTCGCAAGCTCTCGTTTAGAATTTTCCTCCGCTGATGAGTCTTCCGTGTGTATCATGATTATTGTATGCTTTATTAAAATTTCTTTTTTGTATTACATCAGTCTATATTCATACCATATTTTATTAAAATATATCAATCATTTCTGGTGATAATCAATCAAATGGAAAAATTATCTTAATATGGAACAGCAGTATGTAAATATTGTTCGTTTTAGCTCTTTAACGTCTTAATAGTTCGCTTTACTTTAATTCCCATATGCTTGGATAAGAAAGTTCATTTTACACTGGATTCCAAGCTGCAAGTCTCGCTGCGTGGTGTATAGGTGCAACGAGTATTCCAAAACATTCGTTGAATTGGTACTTAATCCATACTCCTTTAGAATCTGACCAGATGTGATAGTGCTGTCATAGGAAAAAAATCTAACAGTTTTTTTTATGACAGTGTCAGTTTATGTGAAAAATATGAAAATACCATGTACACATACTGCTCAAAACCTGTGTTTGAAAAGCTCTAATCAATTTATTCATTGGCTTGAAACTTACTTTTGAGAAGATTATATTGAGCAGTTGATCTGAGTTCAAGATTATTTCAAAATTCTGCCTGAATTTACTTCTATAGAAGGCAACCATATTGAGGTGTCTTGCGATAATACAGATAAATAGGAAAATAGATAAAATTTGATAGCGGAAACTAATTGAATACTGGTTATCATTCAAAAATGAATAATCTAGGTAAGGCTTCATGTTTGTGAAAAGTGGAATATTTATTTATTCCTGTGATAAAAGGGAACTATTTCGGGAACAGATATTGTAGAACAGGAAATGATGCAACTATATTTAGTTCAATTCTAAAATTTCAAAAGATATGCAACTGAAAGAGGTTCAAATTGCGATTCCTTTGTTCAATGATATGATTACTGAAAATATATATTTAATAATAAAATTTTGCGTAAATTGTTTCTGAATTTGAACTAGTTGCTCTAGTTATTTTTAAATTTAAAGAGCATAACAGAATCAATCGCCGATGAGGTGGAACATCAGTTAAGCATATATTCCGCCTTTGAGCACCATGAAAAAATTTTATATATCAGCAGTCCTGAGATCTGAAAATATTTAGGTATTATTTGCTGGTCTAGTGAATCATTCTGATCCAAAAGAAAACCTATATCAGAAAACTAATTAATTCCTCAACTCAGTATGATTTGTTGTTCTTGGTTTATATTTTAGAAAAACTATGTGGTTATTAAAAATATCTCACCAAAAATTAATTATTAAACTATATCTCAACATATTTTTAGCAGCCTGTTTTCTTTGAAATACATACATGAATTATATAAATAAATATATACATCAGTAAAAAATTTTTAATAATATATTACATATCTGGACTCAGATCCAATTCTTATTGCGCAAAAAGGAAATTTTAGAGCAATTCTATGCACTGATTTTTTCATTTAGTAGAGTCGAACTTTGCATTGATTACCAACACAATACAACTGACGTGCACAATTGACGGTCTGATAACTTCAAACACAGTTCTTGCCTTACATGAATGCTATAAAATGTACTTTAGCTATTGTAGCGTCATTGACTTGAATAGTATCTTAAAAGCAAAATTCAGAACACTGGTTAAACCTTCAATTAGTGAATTTGAAAATGTTGTCTCAAACTTCATGATCGTTCAAAAAATATTGCAGACATTTCGAAGAATGATTATCATGAATGATGCTAATATAACTTTTAATAAAAGTAGTAGCAAGGAATACAAATTCTATATAACAGAATTTAACAGTTATTTCTATATAACAGAAACAACTTTGGAGAATCGGCAACAATTATAAGAATTCAGTTTTCTAATCAAAATTTTCATGCACATATGAGGTTCCATTAATTTGAGTAACCAGTTATTTTATGTTTCGAATTTGTATTTTCCCTTCTCTTTCTATTTTCCCACCAGAATGCAAATTAGTTGGCGTGTATTTATAGGGAAGTTTCGAGACTGTTAAGTCAGAGTGTGTTCTGCCACTCGTGGCCATGTTAATGGGTTTGCTATTATAGATAAGACTTCCTGTTTTCATCCTCGCGTTACAACAGCCGGTAGTTGAATTTCACGCCGGTGAAATCCTGAGCCAACTTCGCATTAAATTACGCTCTATAGTCTTTGGCTCTTAGTTTAGTTAAATTTAAGCTTTACAATCAGCTTACTATTTTAAATTTCTCGCCGTAAATGCCAGCGAAGTTGTAAGCACGCAACAGGAGTGCCTTCTATCCAACTTATTTAATTTTAAATAATGGGTTTTTTACACCCTTCTTCTGCTTTTGTTGTACTTAGCGATAAGTCGCTTAACGTCTACATAGAGTTTGTCATTGGATAATACTCAAGAATGTTAAGTTTTACCGTAAGATTTTTCAAGCAAATCTGACGAATTTTGGTACCATTTTATTTTCTACTTGAAGGCTTTAATAGGCTAATAAATGTCGGGGATGTTGCAAATGAATATCTAAGGAAAGATTATTTTATGAGAATGCATCATTTCAACTTTGTCTAGAGGGTTTAGAGAATTTATATATACATAATTATCATTAATCCTTTATCTCGGTCTCAGTTTTGGGGGCTGTCTAGAAGGTTACAAAAATAATTACTATCGCAGGGCAGCATAAAAATTCAAAACACTGGCAAAACTAAAATTTTTGTAAATATATTTTATACTAATTTAATAAATATTTTAATATATTTCAGACTTTTCAAAATTGTAACCAATCCTTTGATATAAACTCTGCTGTTAATATAAGCTATAGCAGACTCCCTCTAGCAACTAGGGTGCCCTCTGGTGAGTAGCCAGAGAAAGACTTCAGTAAAGGCCAAGTGATGAACCTGTTAGGTTGTATCAGACTTGCTCTGTAATATTCTTAATTATATCTGATCTGTGTGTAACAGTGTTAAACCTGTTGATAAATTATTGTTACACTATAAAGGACTCTTTTATGACCACATCAAACACGACCCCCCCACAAAAGTATTTTTCGGCAAAAAAGATTCATATGTTTTAGGTTTAGTGCATAGATGTATTAAATAAACTCACATGAGTGAAAAGTAGTTTCCCGGACAGTGACCTATATATGTTTTAATTATGATATAACTCAAAAGCCATATTTCTGTCAAATATGCAAATTCATGTATTGAGAAATCAGTAACGTTTATGCGTTCAGAAATGGTTGATGCTGAAGTATAAAAAATACTCCCAAAAGTATGTAAAATCTATTAAGTTATTCAAATCAAATTTGTTGTAAAATATACACTTAAATACACAAACTGTCTTTAATTTGATTCGGAATAAATTGAGACTGACATATACATTTGTATTAGTTACTTCAGACTTAATTCCCTCACTAAGCAAAAACAACCTAATTTTATACTCTAAGATTTACACGCATGTGGTCAATGATTTCAAATCGCAATAAAGGGATTTTATTTAATTTTTAAATCAAAATCCATTCCTTATTGCCAGTTTAAAGGAGTATTTATTTCGTTCATTTGGTAAAGAGAAGAAGACCGCGAAAATCCTGTTTAGCAGGATATGACCTTTATTATTCTCATCTGTTGCTTATAATTTTAGAGATACTTATCACTGAAATGTACATACAGAATTATCAAATCTTTCAACGTAGAAAACATGAAAATTAACTGTGCCCTCGCGAGATTAAAACCCGGATCTCTCAGTTGTTAGCTGATCGCTCTAACATCATGAAAGCATGTACGGAAGAATGCGAAAGTCCTTTGCAAAACTATCGTAGTCATATATTCAGGAAAATTTATATACACAGATACAGTTTTAGGAAAAGGTACTATTCTGTTTGAGCAGCAAAAAATGTGGCACCTTTTTCTTTTGGTCACCAATTGTTGCCAAGTATAAAATAATGAAATAATAATAGAGTTCAAAAGACTAAAAATTACTACTGTAATCTAGAGTAATCTAACATAAATAAAAGATAACAAAATGGAACTAAATTTTTAATTTAAACATAGATAATTTGCATAAATAATATGCTACACTTAACTAAACAATAATAAAACAAAAGGAAAGTCAATCTAAACAGGTGGCATAAAATTACGAATATTATTCAATATTATAGAAACCGACACCACATGAATTCTACCAAATATGACTCGAAATGGCGGCGAGCAGCGCCCCGCTGAAATTTATTTCTCTATTTAGCATTGCCCCACAATCGTTCCACAGTTTGGGTATGGCATCTAGTTTCAGGGTCTACAAAACTAAAACTGTGACTCACAGTGAAATCATCGGCATTTCTTAATTCCTCTTTCTTACATCCTTTCTAACAGTTTGAAAATATTATGCTGCCATCAGCGAATTTTTCCTGAATGGAAGTCATCAGTGTTGTAGCCCAACGATCGGGAACGGAGACCAGAAAATATTCTTTGCTTTCCCGGCATAAACCCTATTGCAGAACATACATATCCAATGCTGATTTTTCTTTTTGTGAAAAGACTTCCGTCTATTTCTACGATTTTGCTGGCTCCACCGATTTTATTTCTTTTACGAGACATCAAGCTATTTGCACGTATCTCCCTCAAGTAATTATCCAATTTACTGTCCTATTACGGCTGATTTCCAACTGAAGTTGGCGAAGTTCAATCGACGTCAGTTTCTAATACCACAGATAGATAGAAAGAACGGCACTGAGGAAAGAAAGACGCGAGCCTTCAGATCATGTTTTGGTTCTCAATCCTTTTTTTTTTTTTTTTTTCACTGCAAGAATGTACCTAACAACGCCATACAGGAGCTTTGTTTGAGTCAAAAATTAACTTCATCGAATGATTTAAAGAGCAAAGTCAATTGCTAGGAATTATTCCTTTGTCTTGAAGGAATCTTATGGCAACCTCTTCGTCATTAGATACTTTCCAAATTGTGTAGTCCATCGTACTGAAAGAAATAGTGAAATACGGCAAAAAAATTTTATGTGAAGCTATTTCAAACGAAAACTCGAAATCTCTAACCTCGATATTTGACGTGTTGTTGTAGCACTGTTTTCTTCTAATTATTTCTTCATTTTTAACTGGCGTCGCTCTAATGGAATAGTACCTAGGAAAATGTTGGAAACGCATTTTCTAGACAAAGAAGAACAGGCTATCAAACGAATTCGGTCAAATAAAGGTTAATTTATACCTTTTGCTCCGTACAGTACTTCAGCAATTCTAATTTCACTGGATTTAAAAACGAAGTTCCAAAACATTACTGGGTAAAATTTTAACATTTTCATAAAAACTTTGGATATTAAAATAGCAACATATAGAACACTGAGTTAAAAAAAATGGAAACAAAGTAACCAAGAATCATACAGAGATGAACATGCACTGCTTAGGTTGGTTATACATGAATGTGAAAGATCTCTTAAGAAAAGCTTAAGGAATATTTGTCATACGTAATTTTCCCTTTACATATTTTGAGAGATCTTTGAATTAAAAAAAAAAAACAATTTTTGCATACTTTTAGTTTAGGTAAGGAAAACACATGTAAAGTTATTTGCCGCAGAAAGTTTTAAAAGCGCAGTATATTTAACAGATAAAATTATGAGTTGCTGATGTTATGAAGGAAGAAGACTTTTAAATTATATTTTTTGTTATTTATTTATCATTTCGCTGATAAGACAGTTAGAAATAATTGGCGTCTAACATTAATGTAGCAAAGACAAAATGAATTATCTACGTTTATCGTATTAAATGCTTTATATCAAACAATGTATTGTATTAGATTACTTAGAAAATAGAAATACAGGCTTTCAAGCTATAAGCAATACTTAGTATTGCTCCCAACCCAAATGTAAGAGTCAAAGAAATCTTATGTTTTATTTCTTTGATTAATATTTCGTTTACATTTTTTTTTTTTTTTTGCTAGACTACGGTGGCACTAAATATCTCTCGTAAATTTAAGAAGGAAGAATTATTAGGAAATATTTTACCAAGTACATAATGATTACATACTAATAGGTTTCATATTATAGTATTGCAATACCAATTCATTGATGTTGCAATACTACCAATTCGTTAATGCTATTGTTTGTTAAGTAAAAGAAACAAAAAAATTAGATCTGTAAACTTTAGTAAAGCAAAAAAAAAAAATCTGATGTGTACACCACATGACTTCCTTGTACGAAGTATTAAATTATACGCAGTTTTCCTGCATTTCATTTAAATATATTAAATTAACAGTTGACGAATTTTGAATTAAATCTACTTCGTCAAAGCATATAAACCACAGTAGAATAAATACGCTCTTTAAAGTTCATTACATTTATTTACCATACCCACACTTCGGCGCTAGGTTCACTTACCAGAGTTACATCTCATTCAATTTATAACTCAGAGTGAACAAAAATTATAGCATCTGAAGAATTACCACAAGTTCTATTCAAAAAGTATAATAAATCTAAAACAATGTACAAAAGAAATTAAACGAATACAAAAGAAACAGTTTTTTGGAGACGATTCTCCTTAATGTGCATGCGCTACTGATTAATTCAGTTCTCATTCGCAATGGTCCCACCTGTGGCCGAGCAGTAAAGTTGCCGAACAATGGTATAGTTTGGTCTGAGGTTCGAATCCCACAAATAGACTGGCTGCAGGGGTGACTTCGTGGTCTTCCCCCATGTGTAACATGTATATGAGCCAGTTTCCCTTAGAAAGTCCGCCTCCTTTTAGGCAGATTGTTATAGTGTGCTTTGCCATAACCTCAATAAAAATTCATTACAGCAAAGCCCTCAAGAGCTATCAGCTTAAGGGGAGGGCAGACTTTCTAAGGAAAACTGGCTCTCGTATACACGCTACACATGGGGAAGACCATGAAAATGCCCATGCAGTCAGCCTGTTCGTGTGATTCGAACCTCGGACCGAATTACTGGTGTTCGGAGATTTTACTGCTCTGCAACTAGCGGGCCTCCTGGAATGCATTATTTATAATGTGAAACATCAGTACATTTGCCACACTTATTAATAATAACTGAAAATTATGCAAGTTTCTTAATACTATACCTTGTAATGCCTAGCAGTGTCGGGTACGGTTCCCCATTCTCCAGTTAAACGATTTTTCACTTTATTTGCTTCACCATTTTCAGCATTAATGGCACTATAAAAATACATGCATTTATTAAACAAAACTATGCTAAATGACATAAAAAATAATTAAACATCAAATTTAAGAATCTCATTACAGTTCATATTTAGCTTTCCATTATAGTATTAGATCATTAAAAATAGAGTTTGCATCCTTCCCCTCAAAAAAAATGTATTAGCATACACATTAGTCAAAGTCAGTGAAATACGAGTCAAAAGTGAATAGGAAATACACCCTTTCCAAAAACATATACAAAATATCAGCCAATGCATCAATTCAGTCTACTTTATTAGACAGTATTGTTTCCAATAGTAAAATACTCACTAATACATGAAAATTTCCCAAAGATTTACTTGATGTTGGAAAAAAAGACCTACCTGATCACTTGATCAACCAAGAAAATTCAACAGAATTTGCACCACCACCTTCAATAAAGTGAGCTAGCCTTACTGCTCTTTGAAGACTGAACCAATGACAATATGATGTTCCCATCAAAGCATCTATAATGATCATGAAGATAACAATAGGCAAAGGAAATAAACCTACTGACATGCACTGCATCCTTTGATGAACCATGAATTTTGCTTGGCATGGATAACAAGAAAATTCATGACTAAAAATAGCCTGAACAAAGTTGCTCATTCTATATTTTGTGAAATAGCTTACATCGTATCGCAACTGGTGCTACAGTTTAAGCAGCCACTACCCATAACATGCAGTAACCTTTAATGGTTCTCTCAGCAAATAAGCATCTTGATACATCAACACTATTTTGTGACTTGCTCTATTGCCAATACAGTGAGTGCATCCACGAAGAGCAACCTTTCAGTGAGGTGATGTCGAAGGTATTCATATGATGAAAGGTAATAGTTATAATTCTCTGTGGCCTGCCTGAGCTTCAAACTTTATCCCCTGCTGAAAACATATTGGACATATTACTGTTAGTATGCAAGTTACAACCATCTCATAATAACCCCCCCCAACAGTAGGCACTACCATTATATGCATTGGCCACTAGGCTGGATGGGGTGGGCTACCAATACCTCCCATGAAGGTACAATTAACATCCATGCCTTCTCAACAGTTCAAACTCTGGTCCTTTGTTACAGCAGTCAGACTCGCTAAGCAGTTTCTGGTCTTGGCAGAATATATTAAACTAACTGATGAAAAAGATACTACTCGCTAAGCAGTTTCTGGTCTTGGCAGAATATATTAAACTAACTGATGAAAAAGATACTTGGCAGGAATTTCTACAAGAAAGCCTCTGATATTTGTAAATTCAGATCAATAGAATACCTTTATTGTTATTTATTTATTTATTACATTCTCCATTGTTAAGCACTATATGGCAAGGGAGGGATGTCCCACGGAGGGCTTAAGGAGCATACCACCATATGCAGCTATATGTCAAAGCAATAACTAATGGTTTAAACATATGCTTGCTTTGAAACAGGTATGGACCTACATCTACTCAAAAAGATAAATTATTTTTATCCAATTTTAGTCACTTCTTCATCTCTCCTTCTTACTTTATATTACACACCAAACTATTATTCATTTCCAAGAGGAAAACAATTATAAACCTCAAAAGTACCATTTAATTATGAGAAATTACGAATTAAAAAGGGATTACCTAGCATGTAGAAATCAGGTTCCAAAATAATTTTATTTACCCTATGAACATATTATTAGATATGTTGTCCAAATGTCCTCTGTATTTCAACCATGGTCCTGCAGCACTAATGTGATCAGTGGTACATTTTCCTTTCACCTAATTAAAAAGTACTTTATCTAAATTTCTAATCATAAAATTAAAAAAAAATTTTTTTTTATTCTAGCATCATAATTTCAATCACATTGTAAATTACATTTTTTCAATTACTTAAAATTTTACAAAATTAAATAAAATATTCTAAAGAAAATTAAGAACTGAAAGAACACTAAAGATAAT
>KK116691.1:455203-469427 GCA_000611955.2 Stegodyphus mimosarum | reverse complement strand
CACAGAGGGGGGGGGGGGGGTTAATCACATTTCATTTTTATATAACACATGAAAAGAATACACCCCCCCCCAAAAAAAGCTTTGATTTTAAAAGTTTATTTTTTTAATACAAAAATTTTCATTCTATTTAATTTTTGAAAATATGCTTGTTTAGCAAATTGTCAAGTATTTTTAATACCCAACTTTTAATAGTATTTTTAATACCCAACTTTTAATACTATTTTTTATAATTCTAATAAATATAAAAGTTTTATATTTCACATTCAGATAATTACACTCAAAATTACCTTAATAAGAACTTGCATATCTGTTAAATCTTTGCCATCCCACTTGTCAAAAGGAGCCAAAAGTTGCAGCCTTTGACTTTTCGGATCAACATCAACAGCAACCGAAGAACCGTCGGCAGGAGGAGCTTGGTATGTATCTTCACCAGGATCGAAACCACGGGGAGGCAATTCTTCACCATATGGTTCTTTAAACTTAAATTTCTCACCTATATTTGTATTTTCAAAAAACTTAATTTCCATATTTTTTAAAACAATGAAGACATCGTTTAAGCAACATGTTTAATTTCACAGAAATAATTTAAGATACCTTTCATCCTAGTTAAAAGATGGCTTTTTCAACATTTTCATTGAAAATTTAATTATGATACACTATGTTTAAGTTCCACCTTGCTTTTCTAATCTGGCAGCAGCAATGCTTTTCTAAAAATTAAAATTTATTACATAAGGAAAAAACTATTAAGGACAAAGGTGATGTCACTAGAGCAGTCCAGAAATAGCTAGATGATCTCACAGTTTTCACAAGTATTACGAACAGTGAATGTATTGTGCAAAGAAATGCATCAACACTGATGGTAATTATGTTGAAAAGTATAGAATAACTTCACTTCAGCTGATTTTTTTTTAAAAGTGTGTTTATGCTTATTTCCTACACCATTCATCTAAAGAAGTTTGCCTCATATTCATGTTATGCCTGGGGACACCACAAAATCACCTATGCAACCAGACCAGTCTACAACTCAAATCCAGAAAGATTGGACCAGACTAGATTATTTGAATTACAATAAGCATAGGATATGGAAAAGGATGTCTTCATGGAGAAGCTCACCATCATTTAGCAATTGTATTGCTAGGCTGGTGGTGAGCCTAAATCTGAGGTGAACTACCACCAAAGTTGAATATTCTTATCCACTAATGGATCATATGAAAGTGTTTCCCCCCCTAACTCCCAAGATCAAGTTAGTCATTTCAGTATACTTCATATTATGACAGCAACGAAGCACTTCCTTCAAGTACATATTCTGGCTTCCCTTCCCCCTTTTAAATGCAGTAACATTTTTGGGGGGGGGGCAGTTCTAGTTGAACAATTTTTGGAAACTTCACATTCCTGACAGATTTCAACACATAACCTAGAATCAGTCCTTTTACTTTCTATCCAAAAAATTGTGCAAGTTTCTTCCAAGAATTTTATGTATTCTTTTGGTGTTGAAAAGGCACAAGACAATCCTTACATACTACATTGCTTTGACTTTTTCTGGCTTGAAAAATCACTATTTTGAGTCCTCAGCCAATAATAATTTTAATAAATAAAATAAGTTAGTAAAATAATGTTTTTATGTGGAAAATTAAAAGTAAATTTGTAACTGCCTTTTGATATTCAATTTGCATTTATTGTTAGATTGTTAAATATTTAAAATCTAACATACAAGGCACATAATTCTGTAGCATTTATTTTACAGCTTTCCAAAAATACTCAAGTTTATAAATATATTATAATAATCTTATTGCCTGATTATTTCAAACTGCTATTAGAGTACGAATATGTGAATTTATTTGCAGAAATGCAAAAATTGCCCATGAAATAACATATATATATATACATACACACATACAAGTAAAAAAAAAAAACTCATCCCAGGCTCTGGGGGGAAGCAGTTATCTACTCTGAGCGATAATGAACACCACATTATGAAACCTCACTCTTGGATTTCAAACATTGCGTTTTAGCTACACAAAGACAACAAAAGTAATTCATATTTTTTTAGAAGGTTTGAAAACCATATGCAAACAAGGGAAAGGCCTATCAACTTTGCTACAGCTATTACAGGATTCTACCAGCATGCCCAGGCTGTTAGACTGAAGAGTTTAAATACTTCCTTTGGCTTAAATATATATATATTTATATATTTGCAATGTTGATTATCCCTTTGGAAATGAAGAATAAAAGCTATTATAATTTGGATGCGTATTAAAAGTTAACTCCCTAAGATAACGAGTTTAAACTTGCAATAGTATATTTGAATTTTAAAAAATAAGGACAAAATTAAATAAAATTAATTTTTCTAGATGTTTTGGAAAAAAGTTGACTTTTCAAGGGGAATTAGTCCTTTCTGATAAAATCACCAATAATTAGGAAATCTGATTCAATTCCCCTTGAAAAGCCAGCCTTTTTTTCCATGGAATCGACACTAATTAATTTTCTTTTATTTTTATAATTTAAACTCATTAACCTATGGCGACATTTTTTAATAAGTATCTTAAATTACAGCAGTTTTTAATCTTCATTTTCAAGGGAATAATCAACCTTAGTAATTAAAATTTACATTAATGATCTCAGCTGCATTAGTGTTGGATTTTGACTTTCAAGGTCCACATTAACATTTAAATTTTTTTTACTATATAACTATATGTGTGTGTGCATACCTAAATATGAGTAAAAAAACCTGAGTAATGTTTTATTCTATTAAAGTGAATAAATATTTTGGATATTACATACTTTTTTCTAGCAAAAGTTCACTAAATTTCTAAATAATGCATTAATTGTCAGATTATCATTACTTTACCTTTAGCACCGGTCAGTTCATCAGTCAAAGGATTAAAGTCTAACAATCCTGCAGTAGAAAGCGCTACAACAAGTTCCGGCGATGTAACAAACGCATGTGTAGCGGGATTAGCGTCGTTTCGGCCAGTGAAATTGCGATTGTATGATGATACGATTGTATTTTTTTCTCCCTTTTTAATATCTTTTCTGCAAAATATGAAAGAAAGATTAATTAAGAATATGAAAGAAACTTAAGTAGACATATGCAAAATTTCAGGAAATAAACTCTTACCGATCCCACTGTCCAATGCAGGGTCCACAAGCATTGGCTAAAACAACACCTCCGAATTCCCTCAATGTTTGAGCCTAATAATAAACACAGTAACTATTCAAAATGCAATGTCAACCATTTCAATATATTGAGCTTACAAACATAAATTATCTTATAATTAAAAATTATCTTACTATTTTCCCCTACCAATTCTGTAACAGCAAATATATAATATATTCCTATATCAGCAATAAATAAGACAAATATATTTTGAAAAAAAAAGAAAAATAAAAAAGTATAAAATTAATTTTATAGAGAAAACTGATGCATATTATGAGAATTCTGAATTTTTTGAAACAATTACATGGGATGAAAATCTTGCCATGAAAAAATGACAAAAGAACACATTTTACATAGCTATTTTGCTTTTGCTAAAATTTTTTTCGTAAAACGTGCTTTACAGCATTTATTATCTTGATTATTTTTCAGATTCAAAATATTGTATAAGTTGGCAAAATGGAAAGTATTGTCACTTTATAATATGACTGGCAGAAAAATGTTTTATTTTAATGTTGTTTCTTAAATATAATTTTAATATAGTACCATTATTTCAATGAAATTTATCAATGTTATAATGTTTACAAAAACATAAAAAAATTCCTAGATCTCTGAATTAAAAATTTTTTGTAGAAACTGATCTTAAAATCGCTAAAATTAGAACTGTTTAATAAAAGAATTCACATCTCCAAAAGCAAAAAACTGTGTAAGAGCTCTTCATTAGAAAAAATTACGTAGTTTCAAACTGCTTTTTCATTTTTTGCCAGAAACTGCACCATTTATATTAGAAATAGAAACAAAGTATAACTCATGAACCCATTCAACAGGTAACCATATCTATCAGTGAATCACCAAAAACATTCCTTCAAAATGGTAATTTACACTCAAAATGACAGTTGAAAAAATGTAAAGAAATTTTAAGTGATTAAAATTAAAGCACATTCTGTTGTCCAAGATTAAGGGCTCTTAAGGACCAAAAATATATTCCCCCCCTTAAAAAAAAAAAAAAAAAAAAAACTAACGACTCTTAAGGAACATACAAACCCTAAAGACACTACAGTGCCACACTTCATCCCTCAGTTTCAAAAAAGTATGCCAACTTAGTGATTTTAGATTTTATCTAAATCTAACAAAATCTTTAGTTTTAGAATATTTTACTTTTAGCCCAACAGTTTTGGAAATAATGTGTTCCAATCACAATATTATTTATGACAATAAATATATAATAAAAAATAATTTCAGCTTAATGTTAAAGAAATTAAAAGGAAGGAAAATAAACATGCAAGAATTAATGGGTGTTTAGCTAAATCTGCAACAAGAAAGACATTTCATGCATAGTAAACTATATCATCAAAGTATATGGATACCTCCAAAAAGATGGTGAACTCTGCCACACATGTTACAATGCAAGTTCTGACAGATAAAAAAAGACTTAGACATGCTCAAATACGCATAAAAAAAAGACAAGTTTCAATAGTCATTGCAAAGGGTGGGCTGCCCGGTGATGTCTCTTGGACGCCGTTGTTCCAGTCATGCTGGTCCGTGAGTACCTCAAACCACTACTAGTCATTGCAAAGGGGGGGAATATAAAAATCTATCAAATGAAAAAGCTATTAGCTGTGAACATTAACAGAAATCTATTCGCAGAGTTTACATCATGTTATACAGTCCTTTTTCTACCATAAACGGTGCAGTGGAATAGAAACTTGCAAGGGCTATGATAACATGCACAACCTGGTCAACTATGCCACCTGTCAGATAGAGATTAGACAATGTTGAAGAGAGTTGTGAACAGAGACATTTGTACTTCATTTTAAGATAATTCTGGATGTCACACAAGTACAATGACAATTTTGTTACTTAAGATTTTCATGGCTGAGAACCCACATACAAATCAAAATATTAATTAGGGCAATTAAGACAAAGTATATTAAGTATCACTTGAAGTGATATAATAGTTATCAGCACTGCAGCCTTCAGCAATGATCCACGTACTACAGAGAAACAAATGTGTGTAGATGTGCAGAATGAACATAAATAAATTTTCCTGAACTGAAGCTTGATGGTGGAAATGCAAAATGACTTCAGGCTGTTTCTTAAAATTTAAATTTGACCCCCTAATTCCTATTGATGAAACCATGAGACCATAAAAGCATAGCAGCCCAACTTGAAATCTCCAGAAAAAAAAAAGGGGGGGTACAAAGGCTACACCATTTCAAAGGAACTTCAGATTCACTTTAAATCCCTTTATAATGCATGGTTCACATTACCGAAATACTTGTAATTTAATTCTGACACTGAATTGGATATTCTAATTTTTATGTTTTTTGGCTAATTTCATTTTTTAATTTTCTTACACTTTTATACTGGAAAAATCCCAAGTAGCTGTTTATCAAGATATTTTTTAACTAAGTGGCACAACAACCCTAGTCGACCATGGCCTGCAGTGCACTAATGCCTGCTTTCTTGACCGTGAGACCCAGGGTACATAAGATACGTTGGTCAGCTTGCCACAGGACCTCCAGTATTTAGTCCCCAAACAAACTTGGTACTCATTTTATCAACCCACTTAAGGGATGAAAGGCTGAGGAGTAAACCTTGCTCATCCACAGAGATCGAACCCCGGACCTGTGGTGCTGCTGCGCAATGCGTTAGCCACTGTGTCACCGGGCTTTAAAGTATTTTTAAATACAATGAATTAATAACTCATGTGCACAATACTTGTGTGAATAAACTTAATGTAACATTCAAACACAATGTGAATATTAACTGATTAAACATTGCTTGATTTTTCATATAAAAATTTTTAAAATGCAATAAAATTTAATACGAAAGATTATTCTGAAAATCATTAGATGAGAGAATGAAATTTTATTAATTCAAAAAATTTCATTTATTGCTTGAAAAAATTTTCCTTATTAATGGCTAAAAATTTAAAAATAAAAAAAGAAGATGTGACAAAAAACCAAGACTCCCGATAAAAGAAGGAGAGTTGGCAGGTATGCAAAGGCTTATTTCAATAGTTTAGATACTTCCATACTATCAACAGCTTAATATGGGCTCATTCTCACTTCAACATGACAACTTCTTGTCAATAAAATTAGACTATCCTGCTCATAGCCTGAACCAGCAATTAAACAAAAAAAAAAAAAATTAAATCTATAAAAAATTTGATACCTAATTACTAAATATATATAATTTTTTAATATATACTTTAAAACAAAATTACAAAAATCATGTTTAATAATCACCAGCACGAAAACATACATAATTCAAAATGTTTACTAATTAAAAGCATATAAAATTCAGATTATACACAGCAAAATTTTAGCCATGTACTTACTTGGCCATCTCTTTCAATGGTTGCTCGAATTTGCTCTGATCCAGGTGTAACAGTAAATTTGGACTTTGCCTTCAAACCATGACTAAGGACTTGTCTCGCCAAAGAGGCAGCTCTCGCCATGTCTTCATAACTGCTGTTTGTGCAACTTCCAATCAACCCTACATATTTAATATTTAAATATTAGGGAAAAAACTGAATAAGTCATCCAAACAACAGATCTGTAAAGCATAAAAGAAACCATTACAAAAAGTCTTCATTGCAAATCTTTTAAAATATGTACTTAAAAATCCTAAATTTCTGGAAGGTTATATATATATGCAAAATTAAACCCTGATGCCAACACTAATATGAGTAAATTGAAGTTATACATTTTATAATTGCTAAAAACCTGATAAAAATGCAACCATGCTTTATTTTAAAATAGGTAATACTTGCAAAATCCCATGTTTAAAGACTTCTTTCTGAATATTCAGAATTAAAAGATTTACGGATATCAGGATTATCAGATATATATCAAAATTAAAAGACATGCATACATATATGTCAATGTTTATACGTTACCTATCTGAATTTTTCAGATTTGCAAGAGACTTAACAAATTCTCTACAACAAACAAAAACACTTTTTTCATTGACATTTGACTACATTAGTATTGTAACCAAGCCATGAATCTGTTACACATTTGAAATGTATAGTGTTCCTACAACAATTCTCTTGCAAAACATACCACAAAATTTCAACAACTCTCTTGGCATTGAAAAAAAAGAATGAAGTCATTCGTTAAAAAAAAATTTTTTTTTGGACAGAATTCAGCTTTTAGATTTTAATATTGCACCAAAGGGTTTGTTCAAGTTTTTTTATGCTCTCTCCTAGCATCGCAAGTTATCAGTCTGCTGTTGGACTCCTTGTTGCTAACACTTTTTTTCTGTCTTTTTAGCTTTATTAGGCCTTGCTTTTTTACACTTACACCACTTAAAATTTAAGAGCAAAATCACAAAATATTTTAAAATGGCAGGTATGTAGAATTCCTGATAAAGTATTAAGAGTTGCCATATATATATTTAATATTTACTACATTTCTTGGAAAACTAGCTATTCAAGGCGCCAGCCACTTGTTGTCATAAAAAACAAAAATAATCATCATTTTATTATTATTGTGAATATTATTGCTTAATCCATTCTGGAATTATCATTTCAGTTATTAAAGTATCCCATATATTGACTCAGCATAGCGTCCACAAAAAATTAACTCAGTTTCTATACCTTCAGCGTCTTTTTTGCCGAGTGAGAACAAAAGCAAACTTTTACTTCTGTGCATCAAAAAATCTGCTTTCTTGCCTGCTAGCTGCTTTTTTTTTTTTTAATTGCACCTGGGCAATTTAAAGCTATATAAAGGAACAAGAAAACTTTGAAAAGGAGTGTAATAAATGATTTATAAGTGTAATATATAGTTTTTATGAAATCAAAGTTGTTTCTTCAAAATCACTTTCTCATTTGAGCAATTAACAGAGAATTTCAACATATGATTTAATATCATGGTCACTCAAAGAATTATTAAGAGGCGCAGTTCTCCAAAATAATTGCATAAGATAATAAAATGAAAACAATAAAATAAATCTTCTACAAATAAAAGATTTAAAAACTTAACATATTTAATGTTGCTTACTTAAGTTTGATGAATGACAGCATAATTAGCAATGTAACACAGAAACAATCATTACCAATTTTAATAAAAACATACCCACTTTAACTTCAAGAGGCCAATCATTAGCTTTAGCATTTTTTCCCAACTCAGAAATTGGATGAGCAAGATCAGGAGTGAAGGGGCCATTTACATGAGGTTCAAGCTATATTTTGAAATAAGAGAAAACTTACACATTGGATAATTTTGAAATATTATTTTAATGCAATTCAAACTGCTTTTTTGCCAAGCTAAAGTAAAGTTTAAAACCAGTAAAATTTTTCATGTTTTCAAAAATGCTTCCCCTTTTCAAAGGGATTTTGATGATATTTCTGAATGTAGCAGAACTCCAAATATTATTTTCCGTTTTCTTGACCAAACAAAATTAATTTTAAGATAGTTAAAAAGACAGTTTATGTGCTATGTTAAAAAAAATCTAATTTCATTGTGCCATTCCAATCAAAACACAAATAAGTACTCTTTTTCTAAGAAAGTAAAAATACTTTTTCAATTATAAAAGCTTTTGAATGAATATGCGACTTACCGGGGAAAAAGTAATCCAACTAAATCACAAATTTTATCAACTATGGTCCCAAATATTCTGGATATTTGGAGTTCTACTGAATATTACAAAAGTTATCAGCATAAAAAATTTCATCAATTTCTTAATTAAAATAGTGTTTTATTTCCAAATATTTAAAACATTTATTGTTATTTTCTAGTGCCAGGTTCTAAAAATGAAATACATATTTGTGTAATTTTCCTCTTTCTCAATGCATTGAGAATGAGCTTTCCTAAATTTTAAAATGGATTTCATTCACATGGTGTTTTTGTCTTATTAACAGAGAAAACCCTTGCAAACTAGCCACAAAGGTTACGGCCAACTTTTCCCTTCTAGCTGAACTTTATGTTAGCCAAATGCAAATGACCCATTACAACGAAGCATACATGAACTGACAAGATTTCACTGAGTCAAGTGTATATTTAACTTCTCTCATTATTTATGGTTTACTTGAGGCCTAAGGAGTAGCAGAGACAACAATAAAAGACTAGATTCAAGTTACAAAGAAGAAGAAAAGATGATACCTTATTAGTTATTGTAATGCTAATTATACCATGAATTCTTATTGGAATTTATGCTCCTTTTAAAGAAATATTATGATAGTAACACAAAGTTTAACCATGTCTGCTTGTTATGATCTTACTGCATACTTTGGAAATTAAATTATTTGCATAATTTTCCCCTTTCCATTTTCCGGCGACAAAATTTGTAAAAAAAAAAAGGACAAAAAGAAAACACTAACTTTATTAAGAACATTTTTTGGCGGAAAACTTTAATACCAAATATCTCTGTTAATTTCTGTCATACATTTTGTATTTTATTTTTTTCACAGAATACAAAACAAAGTAGAGGACTAGAGGAATATATAAAAAGTTAGATTTTGTTAATTTTACAAAATTGATTTCTTTAAATTTCAAAATAACAAAACATGGCATATTTGTGTCAAAACTTTTTGCACTTGGAAATACATGTTTACAACAGCTGTGAAAACAAAGATTAATTTTTTATGAACACACTGTATATATGGCCAGACAATTTATGAAGTAAGAACTGCTTTTAAAATGATATTTAGACAATATTTTAGTAAAAGCATACAAAAAGTTATAAATGAGATATATTCAAAATACCATCAATTAGAGGCAATTACAAAACTGTTAGCAAAATACAGTTGATGTATGCAATTTTCTCAAATTCATGTTCAGTTAGCTTATTATAAAGAATATACCAGCAAAGGAGCCTATATAAATAATTTTCATTAACCCCCTTCTCAAAACACTATTTCTTGTATTAACGAAAATAAAACAATAACTGAAAAGAACATAAATAAACCCTATTTTCAATAACAGTGAGCTAATATTAAATATTTTAAATTCAACTACAAAATTACCTCATCCAGATTTACTTCAATAACTTTGTCATATTCACATCCTGAATCAGGAGTAAGTAAATCCAGATACCCATCTGCAAGTTCAGCAATTGCTGCGGGGGAAAAAATGATAAATTATTCAAACAAGGATTTTTTTCAGCAGTTCTTATTCTTCCAAAGACAAAAAGCAACACAGAAAATGGCCATTTAAAAATTAATGCATCAACTTAAAATATCTTAGAAACGAATTAAAAATCAAGAATGAAAATAATTCTTACATTAATCAGATTATTGATATTCTCCAGAAATCTTACCTTGCCTACGAGTTGCAAACAGATAATCTCTCATTCTCTTATTATATGGAAAGACAGATGTTGTTGCGCCAATTTCGGCACCCATGTTACAAATGGTACCCATTCCTAAGGGAGAGAAATGAAAAACATATTAGTGATGAGGGAAAATATTAAAATTTAAAAAAATACAAATTCTTGTCATTTTAATTTTGAAAAACTAATTAAAAACGCATTTGCAGATGAAAGATCACTGCAATTAATTATTTGAAAGAATCCATTATTTTTAAATAGACCTTAAAACAGTATATGCATTACAACAACAGAAACAAGAAGGACGAGGGGAAAAAAAAAACAAGAAAATTGGATATCAGAATTTATCTTTTTATGAACTGGTCTTCAATATTACATTCATTTCTCACTTTCCAGCAAATTTAGTATTTTTTGGCATGCTGTGTAATTATATCAAATAAGTTCTTTAAAGACAAAAATTATGAACAGAAAGGTTTGGAACACAGTTTAAAAATATATATCTATTCAGAAATGCTGTTTTCATTATGAATACACTGCTACAGACTAAAAGAAAGACCTTACTACTTACTGTATTATCTTGTCTTGAATTACCTACACAAACATAATACACAAATTCTATATACAATCAGGGCTCAAAATAACAGTCACCAACTTGCCATAGATAACCAAGAAACTGCAGCTGACAAGTGGGATGTGATAACCATGATCCCAGCTTAATATCCAATTAAATTCAGAAGAAATGTATAAGCACATAATTTTAATTTAAAACAAGAAAGAAGTTCTAAACATGCAAAACAGTAATGTGATACCTTTTCTAGAACTGACAAAATTGATACTTTTTCTAGAAACATTAATACAATGCACAATACTACTATGGTTAAATATTAAATAAGAAGAGAATCAGATGACAAGTCGGATATCAAGCAGATGATAGGTGATGTAGAACACCGCTCTCCTACTTCCTCAGTGGCTGATGCCGGAGAACTATGATATTAACCATGTGTTTATATGAATCACAACTAAGTTGAATTTGCATCTTTTATCAGCTGTGATCGGACAAAAATCACTTTGCAATCGACTTATTGGCCACTCTTGTATCAGAGTTCAATCCAGTTTAGATTTGGAAATCTGCCTAACCAATCTATAAACCAAATATTCTCACTTTGCAAACAGTCCTCATCAGTTGAGTTTAACGTACATAATTGTCATCCATAACAAGGAACACAGTCAATTGTGCTTTTGAAAAGCTACACATAAGTCTTAAAGTTCTCCTCCAAGCAGAAAGCCTTTGTCAAACATGTTAAATGAAATGCAGCCATCCAACATAATGCCAGCACACATCATGCCTCAGCTGCCATACGTTTCCTAATGTTTGAGAAATTGATTGGTTTTTCTTGATGGTGATTCAAGAATCACTACCTCAACTAAATCTAGACTTAACACTGAAGACAGCTTAGGCTCACTGAAGTTTGATCTGAAATTGACGTTCACTGCACTATGCCATGCATGTTCTCTTATATGATGGAGCAAGCAGAACAAAAGCACTGGAGCTTTAAACAAAAAGCTCTTTGTTATAAAGTTTTTGGAAAACAGTAACTCTTGAAATTAAGGTTTCAGAGGAAGCAAATAGCTCATGAAAACTAAATAGCTATGACAGTACTCTGGGATTGGATGAAAGTGCCAAACACTAATCTTCTTGGAGCATCATGGCTCTCGGAAGCCATCTAGATAATGAAGCAGTCTCCTGTTTCCATACGCTATACACTTTACATGTTGTGCTGAACTCTCTTGCAGTCAGAACTTGGAACCAATCTACCAACAATTCTCCCTCTCATTCCATCATCTAAACATTTGTGAACACTCAATCTACCACGTTGCTCACAAAATTTAACATAATTTTAGATTAAACAATATGATTATTACCAGTGTATACAGATGAATTATAAGCAGAATACCAAATAACCACTTTTTACACCCACACAGTACCATTTATATGCATCAATATAATTATGTATTAAATGCCAGAGCAATTACATCATTATGTGACTGCATACAATGTCTCACATTTGTCCGACAATACTATTTTTGAAACTCATTTGCATAGATCTTAATATCGAAACACAAACTCCAAGCTTTTTTCTTAATATATAATTTTTTTCTCTATTTAAAGACTTGTTTCTTACAAAATAAATATTATCAAAACATTCTTTGCAATAAAATAATTTATTCCAAAAGTGTTATTCAGTAATAATAATGCTCATAATTCGGACATTCAAAAGTTTTGGCGAGATGTTTTGGAAGAAGAGTTTCTTTTCATAGCTTATATATATATATATATATATATATATAGCTTCGGAAGTATTAAAATGATGGAAATTGTGAAAAATAATATTTAGTAACTTATATTTGAAAATGAAATTGAAAAATTGTCTGAAACCAAATGTGAGCCATTGTATTTTCTGGTTTGGGTTTCCTATATTTTGAGAAATTCGGGGAAGAGAGGGGAGAGATACCTGTGCAAGATATAGAATCAACACCAGGTCCAGTATATTCAACAATAGCACCAGTGCCTCCTTTCACAGTTAATATGCCAGCAACTTTTAAAATGACATCTGAAATAATCAAGATTATGTATATTAATATAAAAAGTAATGCAGTGTAAAGCAAAGACTGACACAGAATATTTATTACAAGTATAAAAACTATATGCAGAAAATACACAATGTGAATAACTTTTAGCACATTGCACCTGAAACTGCAAAACGTTTTATTTTGGTCCACATCAGATAGGCACTTAATGAGATCACTAAGTTCCATCCTTAAGAGAATTTCAATAGACCGTTACAAGAAGCATATCAAAATGTACATTAATAATACTACACGAATGAATACACTAATATTACTACCAATATAATATGTTAAGAAATATATAACATATTTAAGAAAAACATGCATATAATATGTTAAGAAAGAATTTTTATTATCCAGAATTAAAGGAAAATATGACCGATTTCATGATAAAATTCACATTTGTTCATACACACTAACTTTAAAAGTTCATTTTAGCTTTACCTTTGGGAGAGGTCCAACCACTAAGTTTTCCAGTGAGTTTCACACCAATTACTTTGGGACATTTTAATTCCCAAGGAAGATTAGCCATCACATCAACAGCATCAGCTCCACCAACACCTATACATAAACCTCCTAGACCACCTAAATGCAGATGAAAAATCCAAAATACAAATATTGGTTCCAAATAAAAAGTAATGGGCACATTTTATATAACTTATATTTGGTATGATTAAGACTCATAATAAATGCAAATAAAAATAGAGTAAAGAAATAAATGATAGGGAAATTCGTTGAAGAATAACAAAAACACATTGAAACATGACAAATAAAACTGCATATCCAACAGCAGAACTACTTCAAAAATAAATTTTGTTCCTAAATTAATGCAAAAACAAATAAATACATTATTTTCAAGTATCCCATCAAGAAGGGTTTCCCTAAAATTAATCCCTGTGCTACCTCCTGTTGTTACATGCCATGCACATGAGAACTGCTAAAAAAAAAAAAAGACTGAACTTTTGTTGTTTGTGCTTTATTTCTAATTATACAAACTTTCAACCACTATTCCCTTCAAAACACTACCCTCTAGTGACTCTAGTTGCCAACATTTCTTCCATTTTTGGAATGCCTAATGGAAATCTCATTTTTCGATGGCATGCGATACAGCAGTCACATTTTCTTGGATTTCCTCTGTGGACTGGATACTACGTCCCTTCAAAGTGG
>KK116691.1:433028-454266 GCA_000611955.2 Stegodyphus mimosarum | reverse complement strand
AACATTTTATTCCTTTTGCTTTATTATAAATTTTTTTATCTAAGTTGCAACAGTGCTCCAATTTTTATTATTCATAGAAAACTAGTTCCAAATTACAGGCTACTTAAAATAACATAGTAAATCACTAAAAGATTCAATAGCTATAAATTCACTATTAGATATGATATGATTGACATTTAATTTTTTAAATGAATAAACATTTAAAATAGGTCATTTAATATCCCAAATATATTTACCTCCATTTGGAGTATGGCTGTCTGTTCCAATCAATAAAACACCAGGGAATGCATAATTTTCAAGTATTATCTATAAAATATTTTCCTTTAAAGCAACAAATTTCCAACTATATAAAATGCAAGATTTGTATGCAGTTGAATACAAGGCAAGTATATACTTCAAACAAGCCACACTTGGACTGCATATCAGCATCTTACTTTAGGTCTGCATTTATGTGGAATCTAAAAACATCCAGCTAATAAAAGCATTTTAAAATCCATAAATGGATTTTCATTCCACCCAGACCATCATTTACACACAATTTTAACATAAAAGCTATACAAAATCAGAAAGTTGGAAAGATTAAAATGAATATATTAACACACAGATGTACCACAGTAGGTGAAACAACATTATAGCATATATATTTTAAAAGCAAACATAATATTAACTAGCACTGAATAATCATAATAAAAATTTCTACATGTGATTTAACTATAAAATATTAATTATTTGTATTGCTTTTCTACGTGTTTATATTTACCTCATATTTACAGTTTTATTAGTACTCACATAGCTTCCCATTGGGCATTTTTGCCAAAAAAAAAAAAAAAAGTTAAACAATGCGGTTAGTATTAACAAAGGATTGCAACGTAATCTTCTTGGTTTTATGCGATATCAATTAATCCCTGATAGGCCAATTTAATTTAGAGAGATATAACTGCTATTTGCCTGTTTTTTCTTGAAAAAAGTTATTACAACTTGGAACTCGCCTCAACAGAAAAGCATACAGTCAAGAATTTTCAAAGTTCCTTCTTTTCCATTTCATAATACTTTAGAGGTTTTTAATTCTACTATTTACTAAAAATTAATTATTATGTAACATATAATTGTAGATAAAATTAGGAAAATTTGACCAAGAAATGCACAAATTCACATTTTTATCACGGCCGAGAAGGCTGTTGCATAGATGACGACTGGAAGGAAAATCACAACTGGTTTGATGGCTAAAACATTTTTATTTCCGAACAGGAACAATTCTTTAGAAGCACATTTTTTTCTTAATTGGTATAGTATTAGGGGTGCTAAATGCACTCCACAATTTTGTATATGCAATTACATCTTAGAACAATGGAAGAATGGGGTTAAGCGAAGAAATGTCATTCAGCAAGGAAATTCATGCAGCAAAAGAGAGTATGTAACTGGATTGCAGTGGTATTTTTATAGTAAAATTTTTCATTAATCTGATTAGCTAAGAACTATACAGAAGATTAAGATGACATACTGCAGAATTAGTTTTCAGACATGATGCAGTTTCGAAAACACTATTTAAATTTTGTGGGCTATTGCTAATTTAAAGAACAATTTAGAGTTACACAATTTTTATCTTGTATCTTTATATCTTTCATATACCTTATAAATGGGAATTTGGAAATTAGAATGGTAATGCATGAAAAACTGTGCAAATGTCGATTGAAAGAGAAGTGTTATTTAAGATTATAAAATTACATTTGTGACTGCAATTAGATTTATTTACATTTTATATCTATCAATTATCCAATTACATAGCAATGTGCTCCTTCAGTCTTCAGCTGGAATCACAGATGCAAGTTGGGCAAGATTTCTGTTAACTTTCAAGGCTGAAGGGAAAATTCATAAGAATATTGTGTTTTATTGCATGCTTTGCTTTTGGTGATTTTCTGTACTGATACAAGTATTGCCGAGTATACAAGTATTTCTTTAATTGGTCTAATTTGTAATTATATTTTGATATGGTTAAAAAACAGAATAACTTTGTGATATCCATTTATTTTTGGTTTGTCTTAACCGAAATAAAATTGCATGTCCTTCAAGCATTCAAATCACTTTCATAACTAGAATACATTTCGAATTATTCTCTACTAGTCCCACACACACACACACACAAAAAAAAATTGCTAGATTTATTTTTCATATTTCTATATCGAGCTCCACTATTCTGTTTTTCATAAGAAGTTTCATTTTATTTTTTTTTCCCTTCATTGCAAAGAAAGATACTTTCTTTACCATCTTATTCTTTAGTTTAATTAATGGCTTTTAGTATACCTAAGAAAACAGCTTTCCCTTGACTTTGTTCGATTGTTAAAACACATATTTGTGAAAAAAACATATACTAGCAACATTTAAATATCACAGCCAATTAATAAATGGATACACAAAGGATAACTGGATACACCATAAATTACAAATTTCTTACCTGGTGAATTATGCCACTTCCAGGCTTCCAAAATCCAACACCATATTTAGCACCAGCAGTTTCCAAAAAGGTATACACTTCTTTGTTAATATCCTAAGAGAAATTTACTTCTATCTTCTGGACATATTTACAGCAGAAGCAAACAAATAAGAAAATGACAGAACACAAACTATAAGACAAATATACCTTAGCTCTGGCTAAATCTTTATCCCCACTAATCTGAGCTTCAATTAAATGATCACAATGAATTGTAGATGGTACTGCAACCTGATATAAAAAATAAGAAAAAGTTTAACAGCTAAACATTTTGAATAAAAGTCTTCTACTTTTACTACAGAATAAAATCCAGATACTTGAAAAAGATTTTTTTATTTAACAAAATAAAAATGCATATTTCTACAAAAGCACAATCGTCTATTTTCAGAAAAATTTAAATAAACATTAAGCATATTAGTTTTAGACAAAACAAAGATTTTAAAATATAAAATATACATAAATAACAGGTGATATTAGCATATTACGGGGGGGGGGGAGAATTGTATTTACTTTAGTACCTTATCATGGTGTAATGTAGTAAAAGAAAACTTATGAATACTACATAACAGTTGTTTTCATAAATGATACCAGTATCATAAAAGATACATATACCTCAATGTTTTCCAAACATAACAAAGAAAGCAAAATTTTTTTAAATGTTACAAGTCCTAAATAATTCCAATATACTATGGATATTTGTGAAATTTCTTAAACTTTATAATGTTGACAATAAAGATGTTTAACTACATTTAAGCACATAAGGAACATTGTACATCTTGCAATAAATAGAATATCTTTGAACAACAAATATGCCACAGAGATCGCTAGCATATTTCACGATTCTCAGAAAGGCAGACAACCCCAAATAAGTCTTCTCTTAGTCATATGGAATATTGGTAGTTGGAATTTAGAACAGTGATTTTAAGTCTTGTTCCTACTCCCAAAGGCTACAGCCAATTTGTGTGTTTCACTAAAAAATTACCAAGAGTTTGTATATACCATATCACAACAATCTTCTGATCCCATTTCCTTTCACAATCCCTAAGTCTCAGATAGTCTGTTTAAGGTGCAATATAGTGTGCTGTCTTAATGATGAAAGTTTCAACTTTCATTAATATCAATTAAAAGAAAATAATAAAGTCTAGCATACTCAGTGCTACCATATTGAATAAATTGTTGTTTTTAGCCACCATTATTTTTTTTACTTAACATAGGTTAAATTTTCTGTAATGTCATACATTTCTAATACCTATTACATTTATAACTGTTTTTCAGACCCTAATTGATTTGAACTCATTTTGATAAATATTGTCCATGTGGACAAAGTGTATGTTGTAGCTATTTAGATACAAATGGCATAGTTATAAATAGCAAAAGTTAAAGAATAAAAGAAACATTACCTTTTTAAGTCCACTTGATATGAACTGCAACATTGCCATCTAAATTTTTAAAAAATTAAAATCAATTATGCATGTAAATGAATTAAAGCATTAAAATATACAGTGATCAAAGCACAAAGAATTTGGTCTGATATTTATGAAAAACTGAAAATAAAAAATAAATCCTTTTTTATTTATTGTCCATTTACAAAATAAATATCAAATGATAGTCTTCTGTTTTATCAATAAACAGATATATAATTAATTTTTCCTTTGCTTGTATTTATTTTATCAGTAATTTTTAATTAAATAACGAATTATATTTTTGGGTTATACATACGAATTTTTTAAGAAACGACAGAACCTCAAAACACAATGCAAGAAACACAAAAATATCACCTGGAGGAGCTTTAAAAGTGCTCTATACAGATAAAAAATACTGAGTAACTATGTAACCAGCATATTTGAGCACTGCATATACTAAAAGTGATTATCATTTAAAACTAGGGCAACTTTTATGATTTATAATTTCAATTTCTCTTATGAAAGTATAAAATATATTACTATATATTCAATAACAGAAATCCTTGATTTATATAAGGAATGTGTTTTTGAATGAGCATGCATAACTGAAAAAAATTTAAACTACAACACAAATCAATGAGAAGCCATGGACAAGCATTCCCAGTATACAAGCACTGACAAGCATGGCTGATATTTACATTACATGAAATAAATACCTTAAAAACATAAAATCGCTGACTCATTTACGCACTAAAGACCAAATCTGTAAAAAATTACGGCATTTCATATTTTTAATCACTTGGCCAATGGGAGGCCTTTTCTATTAACAAGTATTACCAAAATCATTTCCTAATGCTTAGTAATTAAAATGGCAATTATTTACAGGACCGACTAAATTTATTATAAAACTGAAGGTTAATGCCGCTTGATTTGCAAACATCTTCAATGAATTGCTCAAGTATTAAAACAATTGATATTTACAACTGGACCTCAACAAAATTTCTCATCTCTGATAAATGTTTGACTATCATTACAGCTCATAATACTGTTCTACTCATACATAATAATAAAAAGAAACATTTTATAAGAAATTCCTTTAGGGGAAAAAATTGTGTGTGTCCAATATTTATATTTTTACAGCTGGTGGTTACTGCTCAGCAAATAAAATGTGCAAAATAACATGTATTTAAAGATATATGTGGTATAAGTGTGCATGGATTGGCCATTCAGTAAATTTTAAAACATGAAAAAACAGTTCTAAGTGACAAAACCTGGAGCTGCAGCAAGAAGTAATTATATTAAAAGTAATTATTAAGTATATTAAAAACTAAAGAATTAACTAATTATTCTATGCTGTAACACAACCAATAATTCAGGGAAAACATACTTGCTTTTATGTAACTGAATGATTCCATTTTTAATTTTTCAAGAATATTTACTACTTTTCCTTTCTTTTTTTTAAACATTTTGTACATATTCCAAGAATGTTCATAAGTCTTATGTAGCATTTGGAGGGAAGATATGATTACACTCATCAATATAATTGCTATATAATTTACATTAAATCAATGAATATTTTTATATATAAAAAATTTTTTAATTACTTGTGCAGTTGCATCTTGCATAGCAACTCTGTCTGGTCTCAAACGAAGATAGCTTTTACCTCTTTCTATTTCTTGTGTAGCAGGCTCATCTAAATGAGAGTACAGAATTTTTTCTGCTAATGTCAAAGGTTTCTTTAACCTGAAAATTTAATAAATAAATGTCACGAATTCTTAAAAAATCGATTATTGAATTTAATGGCATAAAATCTTTGATAATTATTTATGCAGATAATTAGATTTAGATTGAAATAAATAAAAAAATGTGAAAAAAATTTCAAGAAATATTTCCATAGCTTACCAAAAAAAAAATATCTATTTACCAAATAAAGTTTATAAGTCAGATCATTATTAATTATGAATGCATGCTAAACAAACTGCATTATCAATAAAAAATTCCATAATTACCTATTTCGAACAATTTCCAAATTTTTGGTAAGTTTCTCATATGGAACATGGGCATCCTTATCAAACTTGCTCATAGCAACCTGAAGTATGAATATAAAATATAGTTTTTAAAATACATGTACAACAATTATTAGAATATTGCAAATATCATGCATACTTTGATTTAAGGGAGGGAATCAATGTGTCATGTCAAAAAAATGTGTATATAGTTTTAATAGGTTTTAAATAACAAACACTCTTGATTATTTTCTTTCCAAATAAAATAATATTTAAAATTAACATATGTACAGAGAGAGGAAGAAACTGATAAATGAACAGCCATCACAATGCTTGGAAATAATTAAACCTTAACCTATCATACTAGTCTCAAAATATAAGCCCAGAAATGTATATTCTCAGGCATATATAGAGATGAGCCTTTGCATCCAGAGAAACTGGAAGAAAATTTCTCTTAACCCTTTGACAATCATAACATTAGGCAATTCAATCATCATTAAAGGATACTTATTTCTAAACATTTGGAAAATTTAGACAACTAAAAAATGGAAACCAAATACAGAAAAGACCTACAAAAAGTTCTACTTAAGCTAAATAAACAGCCAAAATTTCATCAAAAATACAATTTTGAAACTTTTATGAACAATATGCTTCAAGCAACCCTTTCTAAATATCAGCAAATTGTTTTCAAATTCATCAAATGCTGGCAAAAGCCTTTTTCAGAATTAGAGTGTTGTTCAAATGGACTGGAAATTAATGAAAATTTATTCTACACTTTTTAATTATTCCTGATGTATTAGATTACTTAGGAGTTATATTTAAATACAGAATTTAAAGTAATTAAAACAAAATTTATGGCAGTAGCTAATACAGCACTTAATTCTCTCCCACCATAAATATATTCTGATACTTTTGAGGGTGTTGCTCATACTTGCTTTTATGTAACTTTTTTTTATGTTACTTTTGAGGGTGTTACGTATCTCGATACTATCATCTGTAATGATATACAATATTAAACTGGAAATTGACAACAGATTATTTAGAGCTAACAGATGTTAACGTGGTTTAAAGAATTTATTAATGTCTAAATTAAACTTATACACAAAAATAAATCTTTACATAACTCTTATTAAAACCGATGATATTGTATGGTAGCTGCCCATTAACAATCACAGATGAAGAAATACTACTTACTCTAAGAAAAGAAAACTACTTAGAAAAATGTATGGCACAGTTACAAAAAATAATAGACGGAGAATTTTGTTTAACCATGAAATCTTTAGAAGATACAAACAACCTATTATTGTCCAAGTCATTAAGTCACGTGGCTTGGACATATTTTTAGATGTGACAACTTTAACCCTGTTAAAAAGGTAACCTTTGCAAATGCAGGGGACACCAGGAAAAGAGAAAAGCCTTGCACAAGATGGATAGACTGCATGGAGGCAGATTTCAAAACTTTAAAAATCAATTGTTAACAGACCATAGTGACTGACTGAATCCGTTGGAGTAAGCCTGTCCTTGGCCTGTATTACACTGTAGTGCAATTTAAGAAGAATACACATGTGTAGTAAAATTTCTAAGTTATGCTGTATATTGTAAATGTATACTTTATAGGCTATAGTTGTAAAAAATGTCCTTATAAATAAACAAAGAGATATCATTCCTTTTTTTTATTTTATAAAATTTGAAAACCCTACTATTGCATGATTAGTATTAATTTTAAAATATTTGTAACAAATTAAAAAAAAAACTGAAATGTTTAACTACTCACTAAGGATCAATAGATACTGCTTCTGTAAAATCATTTCAAAATCCTTATACTAATCATCTTCCCCCCCCCTCCACTGTTACAGTGTACTTGAACAGAGAACATTTACTTTTATGCCCAGTTATTACTGCTTATTACAGATCTAGTTAAAACATGGCTTTTCAGCAACGTCAGGCAAGTAGAAATAATGTAGGAGTCATCATAGACAGTTGGATCTTCAAAGCTAAACACCACAAACCATGCCAAACGATGTAGGAAATTCTTGATGAATAATTTTCAAATTTTCGGTTGCAACTTTGCAAAGTAGCAGCTTGAACCTCTTAAAAACAGCTCGAACCCTGTTAAAAAGGTGACTGTGCAAATGTGAGGGGTACAAGGAAAGAGGAAGGCCTCGTACAAGATGGATAGACTATGTGGAGGCAGATCTAGACTTTAAAAATCAATCGTCAACAGATGGTAGCGATAACTGATGAATAGCTTTCAAATTTTTGGTTGCAACTTTGCAAAGTTTGCTTAACTCATGTGCAAAAATGCTGTCTTGGTTGATTTACTTTCATGGCTAATTAATAGCTTTTACAATTTTCATTACTATATTTTGCTGATACCATCAGCCACTGTATTACATTATACTTGCATAATCAGAACTTCTGTAACCCAAAGCTCTCACTTTTGCCATAACTTCCCTAAAATATTTCACTTGCAAAAACCCTATGATGCATAAAAGATTAACCTTTATGCATTTATATCAAAATAATGAAATTTTCAGACTTTATTAGAATAGAATAGTAAGAAGAAAAAAAAAATATAGTCCATGTTAAAAATTTTATTAAGCCTACATATTTACCTTCATTTCTTTCATGAAGTTTCTCAAACATTCATTTTACATACAATAATTACTAAGGAAGAAAATATGCGGTTTAAAATTGAAATACTTCTTTTAAAATTAAATGGTTGAACACATTTAATAAACCAAAATTTAACACACAAATATGTTCCACAGACATAATGCCAGTTACTTTTAGATATTTTATAATAAAAATTATGAACATACCTTTTGTGCAACAGATGTAAGAGGAGATATGTGAAAACATCTTGATTGTACAAATGGGTCAAGGGTTGCCCAGACCTGAAACAATTTTCAAACAAAAGTCTTGTGAAAAGATTACATCTGGTCAAAAATTGTACACTTTAATGATTATGTACTAAAATGCAGCTTCATTATTTCATTTCAAATTCAATTTTAAATAAAGAATCTTCACACAATGCAATAAAGTAATTATGCAGAATAATATTTAGCAACTAGTAACCCCACAAATTTTATTTTACAGTGGAATAACACTACACAGATATACAGATGATGTATAATGAATTTGTAGTATTAGAAAAAATAGTCACTGAGCTTCCTTATTATAATGGCCTCGTTTTCTAAATGCCAAGTTTGGATTAGGATTATCACCAACTTCATGTTTCCATGATTGCTTTTTATATGGCATCAGAAAAATTTTTTTCAGCAAGGACTTTCACCACATGAACTCCACAAGGTTAAGTTTCATGACGATGGCAAGCAATACCTCTTGAATTTTATTCCACTAATTATTAGTGCAACAACACAGTTTTCAGAATTTTATTTATAACAGATGTTGTTAGATCAACAAAATGAAATTTATGGTTTATAGCAAAATGTCTCTGATTTGCTTTTTGCAGTTTCTCTGTTTTATACACTTGCCAACACACTGAATAAATCTGCCAATCCCTCTTATACACACCAGAACATCTGGACATACATCTGAAACCTTTCAGATTTCCCTCTCTCTCTCTCTCTCTTTTTTTTTTTTTTTTTGTTGTTGTTAAGATATGTTGCAGTACGACTAAGCAGAAGGGCGGAGTTCCCATGTTTTGAACATCACGACTTATTAGATTATGGTGCATTACACATCACATTTTTTTCCCCTTCCAAGAATATATTTTCCCAATATTGATTTTATTTATCTTTTTTCCTTCCTTGCTAGAAAGAATTACTTGCCCTTCCCCAAAAAAAACTTACTACACAAATCTTCTCCCCCCTTTTAAATGATTAAAAAAGAGGAGACAATTTTTATTCCTGAATTTTATGGTTTAAGTTCGAAGAACCTATTTAATAAATAAAGGTAACATACAAAATGTTAAAAAAAAAACGCCCCTTTGGACGCAATTTAAAATCTGAAACCTTTCCGATATCTCTTTAAAAAAGAAAAAAGAAAATATGATAATACACAGTTTACTCACGTTTCTCATCACAAGCAAACTATAAATGATCATTACGACTGACTGCTGTTTGAAGACGGTTTGCATTAGCGATTTATTGACTATCTTGGCGCCATTTACAAAACAGAGAACATAATAATAAGGAAGTAATATAATCATTAATAAAAAAGGATGGTGGAGTACGTTTTCAACGAATGTTCATGCTTTAGTTTATTTTTGACATAACAGATATTTTATTTCTATATTGTCAGAAGATTTCTTTGATAAGAAAAATTACAACAGAAAATTTACTATTTGGCTGCTAAAATAAAATAAATCTAGCCATTAAAGCCTACTTAATGGATTTATTTTATTAAAAAATTACTTATCCAAAATATGTCACTAGCCAATTTTAAAAAGTTGCATGTGCAAGGTTTCTACTGTTTTAATATAAAATATGTTTCATACTTCTAAAAACACTTTAAGCAATTTAAAAAGCTGAAAAAAGAATATGTTTAATACTTTTAATACTTAAAATTAATAATTAATACTTAAAATGTTAAAATATTTTTAATCTATTTAGAGTCACATGTTTTTAGAACTCCATAATTTAAAATACCCAATAAAAATATAATAAATATATTTTAAAAATTATGTGATGAAACCACCATATCAGTCCTGAAATAGTAGGTTGGGATAATATAAAACAATATGCAATAAAATTCTCTACTTGAGCTCTAAAAATAAAAATTGGAAAAACAAAAAAGATTAAAGATAAAAGAAAGTGCGCATAGCTGCCCCCAAAATTTTACCTTATTGTATTTATTGTTTAACTGCTAATACTTGAGCAAAAACTTAATTTTACTATTTTGAAAACAATTCATTCATGAAAATTAAATAATACAATGATATTTAATATATTCATTATTAGAGTGCCATTAATATTCATTATTAGATTATCATTCAAGAATATTTTTTTTAATATTTTAGTACTTTTCCATTATGCACCTGCCACATATTTTCGCAGTACTTTTGTCATAACTATATGCGTGTGTTTAACTATTCTTGCTTACAGAAACATACATAGTCTGTAAATGGTATTACTGTAGGGTCTCAGCATGTGTTGGGTTCTCTTTTACAAGAGTCAAAAGCATGATAGTGTGTACCAATACCTTATATTACTAAAATGGGTATAAATGAAGAGCTTGAATAAATCACTCATCATTTTAAAATAAATCAATGTTTTAAGCAAAGATGTTAAGAGATACGTTCAAATAAATCATAAATTCATTTTTGACAATTTTTACAGTTACTGAAAATATAATTGTTTTCGTGTTCCTTAGTTCAAAACTTTTCAAACTGAATGGTAATTATAATTAAGTAAACTTAATAAAGTCTTTCATTAATTATAAAAATTAAAAACATGCCAGTTAGAAAAACAATTAAGCAAAACTGATAAACAGCCCCATATGAATATCATAACATTAATGCAACAAAATTATCATATCATATATATATTGCACATCTGAATCGCATATCATATTTGATATCAATGCAGCAAAAACATTTCAGTTAGCTAAATTTAATCAATTTAATCTCCTTTTTAAGTTTTTATATAGAATTTTGTGCTCCAAGCATATGTGAAAATGACCAGTGAAAAACTGCTAAACATAGCAGGTGAAAGAAAAAGATAATGTTTTATCTAAAGTACCTTATCACAGGAGCACATGGCTGTTAAAAAAAAAGGAGTTCAAAAATTTAAATAAGGTACATGATTTATTTCCTTATGGCACTGTCTTTCTAAAAGTATCTAATACCTCCATAACGATCATTAAGCGAAAATATGACTGATGATAGCATTTAAAAATGTAATACATTACCCTAGATATATTTAACATATTGCAAATATATTTTCCTTTTAACAATAGCTGAATATTAGCCTTAATAAGTAATAAAAAAATTATCAAACTAAAGAAATATACTATGTTAAAAAATTAGTTCTGCATCATTTCTCGCAGTGCATCAATTCTTCTTTTTATACGTACATACAGCCAAAAGGAAGACACGAGCACAGGAATATTAACATATGTTACATATAAATAATGCATCCTGATGATAAAACAAATTTTTGTAGATGATATTTCAAGCATATTCTGCCTCCTGATATTAATTAAAAGTCAAAATGATTAATTTAATTAATAATACTTAGTTTAGTATTATACATTTAGTAGGTATAATAAATAACAGTTTCCAAGTAGTTACAAAAGAAAACATTGTCATTAGGATATTTTCTAATTTGTAACGCTCAACTATTAAGATATCGCACATATAAAAGTGTATGCATAAAGGTATGGATGAAAAATGCGTGTATAAAGTCATTAATGAAAAAAATTAATGATACTGGCCTTTAAATCTAGCTAATAATACAAGCCGAATGCCAGTACAAATCAAATTGCACATTAAGAGAGGTAACTATTTACTAAGCCAAAAATATTCAAGAGCTTACTGGTGCTACTAAAGAGACCAGTTTTTGTGAAGGATATTCTCAATAAAAATTGTCTGCACCAAAATTAAACTGCGAAAAATTTATAAATCCAGTCACTCAAAAGATGCCCTTGGATACAGAGGTCAAAATCAGTTCTTTTTTCTTTCTTTACCGAAAGCATATTCCATGCGTAAAAGCGAATTTCATACAGCATTATACAAAATAAATTAAATTAAATCTAGACGCGAAAAAACATAACGCGAAATTTTACATTAAAAAATACTTTACCCTTTGAGACCGGAACAACACACGACATGCCATGTTTCTCGTTAGTTGTAGAGCGGTGTAAAGGACGAGTTAAGTTGCCTACTGCTGATAAATATACTTCTTTCTTTCTTTTTTATTTATTAAGATAAGATTGTTCCTTTCAACCTTTGAAGAAGGTTTTTACTGTTTAGATAAAAGCAAATGCATTTACTATGCATTTCATTTCCATATCTACGGAGTAATTATTGAAAGGTAAATGATGTAATCCATACCGTAAATTGAAGATTGTAAATTACTGTCTATTATTCCATGTAATGAAACAGCCAAAGGAAAATATAAATACAGTATGCTCGGGGTAATAGAATTGCAATTAATGTTATTGAATTGCGAAAGTCTCGAACATTTATATACGGAAACATGAAAAAAAAAAACTGTTATTTAGCCTGGGACAGGACTCTTGCCTAGGAGCCCCCTTTCCGTCAAGACTAACTTCCGTGGCCACATAAATGGTATCTATTATTTGATCAACAGGCCTACCAGCGGCCGATCGGAAAAGTCACTGAACGCTGCTAGTCCAGTCCTGGGCTCGAAACCCGAAGAACGGGCTGGCTGTTTGGGTGCTTTGTGGCTCGTGTATTGTATTTACGAGCCAGTTTTCCCTTAAAAAGTCCTTCATGAAGGCATCCTCCCTTTAGGCAGATAGCACTCAAGTGCTTCGCCAAAATGAACAAAAAAACTATATTACGACCAACAAATCTGTTAATATTATCAAAATATTATACGATGAATTTTTTGAATTAAAGGGCAAATTAAGTTGAGATAGGGTAAAGATATTGCTAAATAGTAAACACACGTCTCTAAATAATGTATTAAAAGTTACCTTCACTACCGCGAATCACCAAAAATGAGATCTCATCACAAAAATAAGCCTTACCATAATTTTTTAGAGTACTCCTAATATAAGCCCTATCCCTAAAATAAACTAGTTAAGATCATCCATCAGACGGACGTCTTATCGCCGAATGACCAAGGGTAGGAGCAAGACGAATGAATATTTTAAACAAACGGATATGATTGCGACAAATTAGAATCTTCATTATTCAATACGTCTCGTTACAACTTAGCAACAGACGTTTAGCACTTGATTTAATAATAAAATTAAAGCATTATAAATTTTGATGCTCATAAATGAGAGCAGAAAGAAAGAGCTGTTCCGTCAGGTAAAAAAAAAAAGGAATTGAAGAAATTCCAGGGACAAAAATCATACATCCAAATAGAAGTCGTTGAATCTACGAATGATCCGAAAATGGTGATCATAGTACATCAACCTCAGTAGGTCGACGAGGAAAATGCCAAGAAGCATAAGTGAAGCATGTAGGCAACCATTATTTCCTGAATTGTATCATATCATCCATGAATGGATTGATGACAGAAGAGCATTGTGTTTGGTTGTTCGTGGGCTGACATCCAAGTATTTGACCTTGCATTAGCCATAGCCAGACCTTGCATTGACTATAACTAAATGTATCACCAGACGAATCCAAAGCATCACAACATTGGGTGAATGGCTTCCTTCAGCGACATGAACTATCTCTAAGAACATTAACAATCCTGTTCAGAATGGAGGATACTGAACTGATTAAACGAGCATTTGCATTCAATTGTTTCATTGACGGCATCGACATCTCTAAGTAGCAACTCTCGAACAGGACTGCTATGGAAGAAAGTATAGAGTTTATGGGTGAAAGGTCTTGAATTACCACTGATCAGATGGCTGCCTCTGCGATATACATTCCCTCCACTAATTACGAAAGTGGAGTTTATGGGTGAAAGGTTCTGAATTACCACTGATCAGATGGCTGCCTCTGCGATATACATTCCCTCCACTAATTACAAAAGTGGTTACGCATTACTTTGGCAATTCGACTCCATGGAAAGAACAACTCCCTTTCTAATAACCTCTGAGTGCAAGAAAGAAGAAAACGAATGTGTTTCAGGTATTTATGTTTCTGAATTTGAAAACTCTTAGCGGCAAGCAGGAATAATCATTGTTTGTACTAATAATAAAATTCGAATTCATATATAGAACTTTGCAGTAAAAAACCCCTGCGAAGTGGTAGGATGTCATGAACATATTAACAAACTTTCATTTCGAGTACTCAGAAGCATCCTTCATAGCCAAGAATCAATTTTGCACAAACGCAAAATGTGCTCTTCAACAAATTTTTAAAAACACCTGCGGTGGTTTCCGCTTCGTTTGAGATCATTTTGAATTAGAATCATATCAAACCAATAAACGTTTAGATTTATGAAATGAAGTAACGCATATTATCCGAACTGCTTTATTCTAAAATGTCCTACAGCAAGAGAAAAGAAAACGATCGGAATATAGGCAGACGGAACATTAAACTAGCGAGTAATGTATGCAGAAAATTAAGAACGCGACTTACAGAAAATACTTAAACCAGTCTCGATAAGGTATTTATCCGTGAAAGATTTACAGTCGCTCATCCAAGCGAGCACCATCACATGTCCATAACGGAGTCGATTCTAGAAAAATTTATTAATAATACTCTCAAAGAAATATTGCCAATAAACTTTATATGACTTGCTCAAAAACTTCATGTAAACACTTGCAGTTGTATCATATTTATGACAATGATAATTTTTTAAAGAATATTTCATTGTCACTTTTTCGAGACCAAATAGAAGATTTGTGAAAAACATTATTTTAGTAAGTATATATTTTAATGAAAAAAGTTGATTTATATTGAAATGCGTTTGTATTGAAATGCTTATTTATATTGAAATGCATTTGTATTGAAATGTATGGGCCATGTCAGACTTGAACAATGTTCGCGAAGCTATCAAGTTCAAGAACATTATGACCTTAGATATAACACTTAGCATGATTACAGCATCCTTTTTTCAGCGCTGCTTTTATTAACTTTGCAATGTGATATTCATGTAATGAAAGTTCAGATTCATTCTTTTTTTTTATGTGTAAAATTTTTTAAAAAGTTATCGCTTTACTCACACATAAAACTTGAATATTGTAAAACCAGAAATAGATAAAAACTTCACTAACATATATTCAAAGGAAAATAAAATGGAATGAGATAACAAGAAAGCAAGATTTGTATATGAAGGAGGACAAGATTTTGAAAAATATCCGGGGCTGGACAGACCCTGTTTTTTAGTCCAAAGGGGCTTTGTCCCTGAAGGACTATTGTTTCCGTTTTGCGATTTTGCGTTGAATCTCTATAAACGGCTGTATCACTTTTCAAATTGTTGCCACCAAAAGTTATCGCCTTGTATTATATTAAAAGAAATTAAATAATGAAGAATCTGCATAAATATATATATATATTTCTCCAAATGTGATAAAACGACGGTACCTAGAGCCATCCAATTTTGAAGAACATACGTTTTCCACCGGAATATGCGCAACTGGAAGCCTAAATTTGGAATTTGTTTTATTATCTATTTCATTATTTATAAAACTTAAACGAATTGCGATGAACAAACTCAACGATTTAAAAGTAAGCAATGGCAACACTCTACTGGAAAAACAAAATCTTTTTATCCCCAGCGCGCGGAGCGGTGTATCGGAAATTCTAACGATATGCTCATTTTAAATTATTTTGCGATATTGCTGTTGAACTGAATTTTACGGTTTAAGTGCGAAGAACATGATATTTAATAAAATAAAGGTAACACACAAAACGTTACAAAAAGACCCCTTTGGACGTAATTTAAAATCTGAAACCTTTCAGGTATATATATATATATATTGATTACTCTAATTTTCGAACACGTTACTTGTAAACGTAAACAAACATTGATCAGCTGAATGCATCCAAGTCCCACACATTTTTTTTTTTTTTAATTTCGTTTGAAAATATTTACAAGCTAATTCACGCAGATGATGTTGCTGCACCAAGCGTCTGTGTAGCTAATTGAATCCTCTCCAGAGCTGCCATATACAGCTCGCGGACACATTTCATTGTGTGCTTATACAGCTGGATATCCTGTTCTTTACTCTGAATGGCTCTGCGCACAAAATTCTTCAAGAAGGCGTTCTCAGTTCGCACCAGTTGCAGTTGGGCACCAATGGGCATCGATTTGCCTGCAGGTTGAGATGCCCCTTTGGCGGCAGCTTTCGACTTCGGATCCTTCGTCCTAATGTAAAGAAGAAGAAAGTTCTAAAAACTATTGCTTAAAAGTACATTTGATACTGTAGTTCCAGTGTAAAAATTTTTTACACTGTGAATAAACAATACAAAAAGTAAAAGTAAACTAAAAAAACTTAATGTAAAAAATACAAAACGAGACAAACTTTAAAAACTAAAAAAGGCTGATAAAAAATCAACTAATTATAAATAAAAAATGAATTTAAAAGTTGCGCGCAAAAAAACAAAAGCAATTCAAAGACACGGAAAAAATACAAAGAATGGCAGTAAATGGTAAATTAGCCCAATTCGAGGTTTAACATGGAATTATCAAGAGAAAAGCGTGATAAAACTCGAATCCAGCTAATACCATTAGCGCGTTTTGTCAAACGAAAACATTTGAGACTGAAAACGGAATTACATTAAGAGAATAATGAAATTAAATTAATAATGGAATAAAATAATGTAAGAATAATGTAACTTAATAACGTACGTAACTTAATAATGTAATAAAATATACATATAATATCAATACACAAAACAATAAAATTTCATTATGATATAAGATATTTTCTCCCTCCTTCCATGCAAGAAGTCTTCGTGGTTTAACGGTAGCACACTCGGCGCGTATTCGAGAGGTCCTGTTCGAGTCCCGGGGAGAACAGCGCACATTTTTCACGTCCCCCGCTTCTGAATAATGTAATGACTCTACAGTGGCGTACGAACTCAAAGGTGGTCGATCATGCCTCTTCACCACCAGGATTTGGCGACTGGGTCCTCTAATCCCCAGTCGCCCTTTAAAAGGGGGAGTATATAAGGTAATCATGTTCGTCGTCGTACACGCAAATCGGCTGGACTAGTATCTGCTACACCTTAGGCGTTTTGCAAGCCGAAGACAGCCGCACATTGAAGTTAAGTCAGTGATCATGTAGGCCATATATGTTTTTCGATCCTGTCACAAAACACTTTAATTGTCGCATTCAATTTTCTGTCATCTAATATGCGGAAGTGAGGGGACATTAATTTATACGCACAAGTGGAGCAGTTGTTAAATTCAGGCTTTTAATGAAGAAATTATTTAAAACATTCTCAAGATTCTGTTGTAGTTTCACAGAGAAAAGGGTAACTCGTTTCTGGGTCTACGTAAGCCTCATGAACCTTATGTTAATTTTAAGGGAAAGAAAATTAACACATCTGATTTAAAACCTTCATGCGCAGAGTAAACATAAATTTCTCTTAAAAGTAAATATGCAGAAACTGGTGACATGTTACAGTGACTTTTAAGCTACTTAATTTTTACATTTTGACATAAAAATAAACAATTTTTTTATTTTCATTTGAATAATAGATGTGAAAAATTACATTCAACGTTCACGAAGCTATTCAACTCTCAAATATTCTGCTTATATAAATTCAATACACTCACAACCATATTTGCTGTAATCCACTTTATTACCTACGTATATAAAAGAGGGCACATATTTAGCCCAAAAGGCCCGAAGGTGCTATTAGTCTCGAAACGACATTCTGCGTCATCCACTTGTGGAGTTTTACTAATTCAATGTTCAATTTTTGAACCCCACAAACACTAACAAGTGAATAATCGCTTTAGTGTGAGAACAAATAGGTAAGACTTAAGAAGGTTTAACTACCCTTTATTTCTTAGAAATAAATACAATCAGTTCCAAACTCGGAACGTACAGAAAAGCCTCCACTTGGGCTTGAACTTAAATAATTATCAAACTGCACTAAACTAAGCTTAACTAAAGCTAACTGAAAGATATAGCAGAAGTTATCAAGATTTTAAGTAGTTGGCCCCTAAATCTTAATTAAGTCGGCGAAGCCAAACAAAGGCCTAAAGTATGGCCGAGCGTAGCAAAGTTAAGAGAGACGTAGCCAAAAGGCAAAAGCGCTAGTCGGTAACTCAGACTCTCTCTCTCTAAGTCGGTGAAACATCGATTTAAATACTACTCTTTGCTGATTTGCATTCACTGCGTTTCTGAAAATACACTCTGGTAGGAAATTGCAAGCTGAAACTAGAATTGATAGGACAGGTGCATAAACTTAAAGTAACTGTTAATAAAATTAGAATAAACCTTACACACTATAAATGGCGTATTAAGCTTCCAACTGTTGCCACCAAACACCAGGGCAAACACATCAAATAATGAAGAATCCGCAGGCGATGTATGTATGTTCCTCGCATTGTGAAAATCCGATGGTATCTAGAGCCAGCCATTAAATTCTGAATAACATAATCCTCCACCCGAACATGTCCACCCAGAAGCCCGAAATTTGAATTTCCTATTCTGTAAAATTTTTTTACGAATTGAAGTTTATGTAAGTGCGAAGAACGTGATATCTAAAAAATAAAGTTAGCGCACAAAGCGTTAATAATAAAAGGTCATAAAGAATATGATATGACGAAGTGAGAAACGTAGAGAAACGTATTAACAACAATTAACACTGCACTGGGAATTCTAATAAATTCTTTTTACGATAATTCAGCATAGCAGCATAAACATATGCTGCTTTCAAAATTTTTGTAATTTTACTGTTTAATCGTTTATGGAGTAGTTGCGAACGAAATTATGCTTAATCATACAGCTAGCACGAGTGGCTGCAACAGCAGCCTGGTAGACTTCGAGCTTAGCGAGAGCGTAAAAATCTTAACAAATGCTGTTGATTGATCGGTAAAGTCTGAAATCATTCAGATTTGAATTATAATTGTTTAATTATTTAATCGGGTTTTTGATAGCACGTTTCTGCTGCGAAGTCTTATTATTAATCTTTTCTTATTGGAACAGTCTTATTATTAATCTTGAACTTAGGTTTGACAAGTACGTCCTGAGGTGATTTTAGTAAATATACACTTCAACCCAATTTAAAGTAAACTCTAAGGATAAACACAATTAAAAAATAACAGAAACGAAAAAAATGACCGTAATTTAATTTTAAATAAATCATTGAATATTATTATATGAGATCTGTATTAGAATTGAATAAATATACACTTTTTTGTAAAAAAATCGTAGCACCATGAAGGGAATGGTTGTTTTTGATGAAACTGAATACGTGTATTAGCTCATACACAGATAATAAAATGATTAAAAAATCAAGATCATAGTACCTCCTCACGTCTCAGAATCATCCGTTGAGTGTTCAAATTAAGAGTTGGTCGAACCGCCCCTGGCGGCAATGCATGCTTGAATTCGTCGTGACAAGAGTGGTAGAGGATCCTAATGTCATCCTGCGACACATTCTGCCAAGCATTCATCAGTTGTCGCTCCCGATCTGCGATATTTTGTGGTGCCCGAATCTGCTGGCCTTCCATGTCCCAGACATGCTCGATTGGTGAAAGGTCTGAAGACCTTGCTGGATAAGGAAGATTATCAACCGCACGCAGACAGTCCAGAAATATGCGAGCAGTATATGGCCTGGTATTATCTTGTTGGAAAATGGCCCCACGATGACGTGCCACGAAGGGTAATGCAACCGGCCGCAGGATGGTATCAACATATATTAGTTGAGCTGTTAAAGATGTACGGAAGGTGACTAAAGATGACCTGCTGGCATAAGAATTAGCGTCCCACAGCATCACACCAGGGGTTATGGATGTATGCCTTTATGAAACAAAGGCTGATTGGGACTGGTGGCCCCGTCCTCTCCAGACACGACCACAGTGGTCATCTGCTTCAAGAGTGAAGCGGATTTCATCACTGAAGACTATACGATGCTAGTCTGATGACAGCCCTGATGTTCGGCTGCGACACCACTCCAGACGACTCCGCCGATGTTGAGGGGTCAAAGGCAAACGTCTTAAAGGCCTCTGTGAGCGTAATCCCACCTCAGACAAGCGCCGTGAGATGGTTGACGATACCACGGGAGGTATACGTGGCTATAATGCGTTAAATAGTCGACAATAATACCGCAGGGGCGGTTCGGGCATCGCGAACAATCATCCTATCTTGCCTCGCATTTGCGCTCCTTGGCCTTTCAGAGCCTTTATTTCGTCGGCAATTTCCTTGTAGCAATCATTGCTGCCAACATCTTTGCACAGCAGTATCCGTTCGCTGCGTGTGGCGGCTGATTGCTCGGAATGACCAACCAGCTTCACGTAACCCTACAATGCGACAACGAAGTCGTTTAGTTGTCTGTAAGGTCTTCGATATCGTCGTAATGGCATCTTTAGTTGCTTTTTTATGGAATTACAATGGCAGCAACAAAAAAAGATAAATTTTCTGCCTCTGTTGCTGGTTTTATACTTTACGAGTTGCGCACTCGAAATACGCGCTATGATCGCAATTCCTGTTCATTTTCCTTGAAACTTTGATCATTTGCATGTTTCATCAAGATGCTTTTGCATACCAGATTTCATCACGATCGCAAAAGTCCTTCTTGGTGCTTCGATTTTTTTGCGAAA